>OY728156.1:918652581-919277581 GCA_963277665.1 Viscum album
GAGATGCAGAATATGGTTGGGAAGATTTTTTGGGTTGTTTGGTAGGTGCGAAAATGTGTTTTCAAGTTCTTTGAGGTGTCTATGTAATTAAATGTAGATTTTCAATGAATATGAGTCACTTTGGGTGTGTGCTGTGTTGCGTGCTTTTGGAATTAAATTGAAAATTGTTTGAACAATGGGAGAACATGTTTTGGTTTTTATAAGCTACCCTTTTGGTTTTTTTAAGCGAAGTTATTATCTGAAATTGAGTTCGTCTTTCTTGTGCAAACCTTTTCTTTCTAAATTTAAGTGTCTTATAAATTGTTAATTGCACTTATTAGATTATATGTGGAGCACGAGAGTTTTGTTTGAAAAAATTACGTGTGAGTTTTTTTTAAATGGATTCTTACATGTCAAATTGGGCATGCCTCATGTGCAAACTCTTATTGTGTTATTTAGAAATGTTCTTCAAATTGTTTAAATAGATTATCAATTCATGCAAGTGATCCAAACTATGCTACAAAATGGTATTGGTGTGTGTGTGTTTTTTTATGTTGTTTGGGTATTCAAGCGGGGACTTGTGTGTGTAATGTTTTGTTTGGTTCGGGATATGTGAAAGTGATATACATTATGTGAATGTGAAACATGATTGAGCACAAGGGAAAACCCTGGGTATCTAGGTGGGCGGACTACAACTAGTGCGCTAGTGAACTGGATGGGTATCGTCCCTGTTTCACTTAGCTGGATTGACGATTGCAACACTAACTAAACATATGATATCTGAGGGTCGTGGCCTTCTAAGCCATATGTTCTGAGGGTCGTGGCCTTCTAAGCCACGTTTTTCTGAGGGTCGTGGCCTTCTAAGCCACGTTTCACCGAGACACGAGGTTTCTAGGGACCCACACGAGCTAGATGAACCTTAGGGGATTTATCCACAGTGCTCTACCATCAATGGTGGTGCCTTCCATCGGCATATGGGGGACCACTTGGGTGTTAGCGCGCGCGCGTGTGTGTGTGTGTGTGCGTGTGTGTGTGAGTGTGTGCGTGTGCATGTGTGAGAGTGTGTGTGTGTGCCCATAATGAACTTTTCTCATCCTCTTTAAAATCGTGTCTATGAAATGAATTCTTTTTTTTACTATTTTCATTTAGAATTTGGTTTGTAAATGTTTTCTTTAAAAGCATTTTGAAAGTGTAATTTTGAATAAGCACTTTAAATTGACTTTTGATGTTGTGGCATGGAACTTATTCTCGTTGGCATCCTACTGGGCTTTTAGCTCACACCCTACATACACACTTGGGTGTATGTAGATTCTTGTTTCTTGTGTATTCCAGGTTGTGCGTCGTGCTCAGCGATGGTGGTTCTGGTTGCTATTGGTCCTCATGTGCAGGTTGGTGTTGGTAGCTTGGGGATGCAACTTCTCATGTCACATGAGGTTGGTTTTGGAGCTTAGTTCTCTATTTCTATTGTTGTTCATTTTGGGTTTTAGATGAATTGTAGACCTAAACCTGTTTATAGTTCAGAAGTGAGTGTTGTAGTCTGTTTCCAGTTTCATTTATTTATCTGGTTGGTGGTTTTTCTATCTTGTATTTTGGGTAAAACCGTTCCCACTTGCTAAACCTGATACCCGGGCACTTGTGCCAGCCCGTGGGGATCGGGAACACCCTTCGGGCCTTGCCGCAGATCGGGTCGGGCGCCGGATCGGATGGCGACCCGGCCTGGTTCGTGAGAATTACAGTGTCGCTCCAATGTTCTAGTGGAGTACCGCCTCAACAAAGAGACCCTATTAGTTTTTTCGTATGGATTCATATGGATGGTTATAAGGATAGAAATAATGAATGAACATTATATATATAACGTATTTATGATTATAAGAAATTTAATATATTATTTAATTTATATATTTCACACAAAACAGAAGAACTAAAAGGTCATTCATACACACATATGGACTACCATCTATTTGTAATGATGTTCTTAATTTTTTATAAGATTCATGCATGGATTATTATAAAAGTATATCCAATATTAAAATATGATAATTATATCAATTTTATGATCAAAAATATGATATAAAAATCACTCCTTTTACCATTTTAAATCCAAAAATTTTATTTTGATATTACAAATCATACAGAGAGAAAACCTACATATTAAACATAACTGATTTGGTAACTAACCAAAACATGTTAATAAATTATGTAAAATAGATATTTATAATTTCTTAAATCAAATACTGGTTAATATTAGATGTAATAACCAATATGATTTTATAATTTTGTATTTATAGAATTTATGAATCTATATGTGACATAAGATATGTGATTTTGCATTATAACCATGTTTTGTGGTACACATTTCATATCATTTTTATTTATGTCCTTATTCATTTAAAATTTTCAATTATATTCACATTTATTCTTAAATGATTTATAAATTTCATTTTTTCCTTTTTTTACTTTTTTTAAAATTTATATAAAAGGTATATTTTCAACATTTGTTTTGGATTATTTTCATATTTTTACAAAAGTAAAAAATGAATGGTTCATTACATATAAGGCTTGATCGAATGTTCTTACTTTCAGATCTATTATTAATTACCCTAATTACTATGTCATTCAATATGTTTATTCAAATAAGATATTATTCCCTCTCTATTTCAATTTTTCCATTTTAATATTTTTTAAAATTAAATTATATTTATCAAAAAAATTATGTGAAAATGGAAAGTTGTTTTATATATAGATTCAAATTAGTTTTTCAATGGATTTATGATTAAAATTAAATATTATATTCTTTTAATAATCATAATGTACTTGATAAATATATATCATGATTAGTTATCCTGATATTGATAACGATGGTGGGTGATCCCAATATAGCTCTTCAATGCATTTTGTAATGAATAGTCTTTAAAGGGGTAAAATGAGGGTGATAACAAGGTAAGTTACTCCAATAAAGGAAAATGGGTCTCATATATTACTTCAATTGGAAAAACATGAGTTCACATGAGTTATAAATAAGAATATCTTGTACAAATATTTCTTTATTTCAATAGTTTTAGGGAAATATTTTGATTTTAAGAGGAAATAAATGAGTATAAACATTTAATGGTGAATAGAATATTCTTTATGATATAATTTAATTGTTTCTTATATAGCTCATATTTTTTCAGAATTTCTAATTTAGAAATTTTCAAAAATGTTTTCATATCATTGTGGAGTATTTTCTCACGAGTAAATTATTGTGAAAACTATTTTTTATACCTAAATATTGCATATTATTATTTAATTATTCAATACAGGGCATAATTTATTCTTATAGAACCATAATGGATTTATTTACATAAAACATTGGAAAATAAATAAAATGTTCACAATATATATATATATATCATATCCTATATTGTTCTTAAAAACAATCACCCTTCTCAGACACATCGTACATAAGAATCTTCTTCATATTGTAATAATAAGAATGATTAATAATAGGTGAGATGAAATACTCAGTATGGGTAAACAACATAAATAGTAATAATAATAATAATTTCCTCATAACATGATAATAACGGGTGAATGGAAAAGTATTATTAATTCTAAAATCATAACATGAAAATAATTGATCAAATATTGAGTCATAGAATAAATCATGGATGTTCATAGAACATGAATTATAATGGTATTAAACTACATGATCCATGATACCATTAAAGTAACATATTGTATTATAATAAAATTCCAGAATAACATGTGATATTATAATAATAAATTGAATATTACGTATAGGATACCACCAAAACATTAATAATATTTTACGATTATTATAGCCACTTGTGTACATGCTTTTGGACTAGGATAACCTCCAATGTACCATCTTCTGGGCATGGTATAACCTATCATGAAAGCAATATATGTCTTAGGATAACCTCATGTATACCCCTTACGCACATAGAATGTTAATCATTACCAAATTTATTAGTTGGATATATAATTACTATCCCACATGTCTTGTAATCATATATATATATTCATAAGTATGCAACAAGATTATATAAACATTCATCATAACCTAACCAATGTACCTGAAAATTGGTTTCATAGATATTTCATTATTATAACTACAAACCATCCAATGAAAAAATAAAGATGTATTCATTGGATTTTATCACTAAAAAAAATAAGTAACTTCAACTAATTTTATCATAGATGAAAATTTATTTAAATTATCACTTGGAATATATTTTTATGGAAAAAAACCATTTCATTTTAAAATAATATTTTTAAATTTATAGAATTTACAATATATTATAAAAAAACTATTTGAAAATAAAAATTGAATATCATTGTGTAATCTTAAAAAATATATATTTCAAGATGGCTTAAAATTTTATTCATGTTGTGTACATTAAAAAAACTATGACATTAGAATTTTAGGTAAAAGTAAAAATATCCTCATTCAAAAATTCCTAGATAAATTCCTTTTATAAAAATTTTAAATAATAAATTATTAGTAAAAAAATTTAATCAATTATCAGTTATTAATAAAACACATTGATTTTTTTTTATAAAACATGGACAAGAAAGAAAAATTATTTTTTTAAGAAGAGAGAAAAAAAATTCCCGTTCAAAAATTACATGGGTATCTTGTCACGACCCGACCCTACCGGTCTCGAGCCGCAACTACCCCAAGCCCGCCTCCATAGGCCTGGGGCTGGAGACAAGCGCCGAAGGGGTAACAATCTTGGGGAGGCCTTTGCCTATGTACCTATACACACACACACACATCCCACTCAATGTAGATGTGCTGATTAAAAAGGAAACCAAAGTGAAAAAAACTATGACCTAACCTCAGTCACACATCAACTTCAAGAACAGAACAAGTAAAGTGCTGAAAAGTAGACTCACAAGTAAACTGAACAGTAAAGGACAAAACACGTGCCCAACTAGAAAGGTGAAAAAACCTGACAATAGGTAAACGAAAGAAAACAGCTGGTGAGTATCACATCTAAAAATCATACTATGTCCACTGAACGTAGCCCAATCTCCTGTGTCATCTACACTCCTCCATAGTCTCGATCGACCTGTTCGTCGTCTGCAAGGGCACACCATGTGCGGGAAATGCCCAAGCTGGGGGGAGTATAAAGATACTCAGTAGGATTCCCCGAAATCTTAATGGAGTAAAAAATGATGTAATAAAATAGCGAGCAGTAGATAGAAGATAGAACAATGTAAGAGGAAAATAGATTGTGTGAAGCTCAACCCAACAAAAGAAAAGAAGTAGACTCGTCCAATCCAAGAGGAGAAAGACATGGAAATCACATGGCATACCCCATGCGTCTTCTCCCCTCCTATAAGGAGTGTAGTGAACCTATGGAGTGCGAACAAAATTAGGGTGTATATATTTATATGCTAAACAAGATACCTTAAAGAGTGTGTAAGGGGATCTCCATCTCTAAGCTCAGCCTAGGAAAAGTAGCAAGTAGTTCAAAGGATATCCATCATTGATGCCCAACAGTCACGTACGACAATGTTGTCTCATCGCTGAACCGTACAACCAAGGGTCCCACTCCAGTAACAATGGAGAAAAGTCACTGACTAGTCTCATAGAATTGGCTAGGTCTGAATGAAGTCATCTGTTACCCCACTGCCCAGCCCAGCTGGAGTGTCAACCCTAATAGGTCTTCGGTTAATCCAATGCCCAGCCCCTCTGGAGGGTAAACCATAAAGACAATGAGTAACCAACTAATCAGCCCCAATAGAGGGTAAACCCAATGGTCAAAGGGTAACCCACTACCCAACCCTGTTGGAGATTAAGCCTTAAGGTCAACGGGTAACCCACTCCCCATCCCCACTGGAGGGTAAACCCGGAACTGGTCTGATAACTCCACATTACTCATTCCATCACTGGGTGTCACTAACACCGCTACGGTTTCAGAGTGTGTCAAAGGATCCTTCGATCAATTCCCTTTCATGTTTCTACATTTAATGATATCTCAAAAGAGGCTCCACATGCCCAAACATATTACACTGTTGCAATCCTTGTGGAAAACAACGTGAGATAGACTAATTAATCACTAGAAACGGACCCCCGATGAAAATGGTATTCAACAGCGCTTTATACTCATATGAACTCTCATGAGGCCCGCACCTCGGTCCTGAAAAAGGTCAAGAGAACTATGCCATCACGATTCTCTCGAAGAAACATGCCAAAAGAACTACTCATTCACCCCGAAGGAATGTCTGATAAAAAAGGAGCAGTACGCTACACATATCTTAAAAGGTAGCTCTTGGGGCCCACACCTCAACTCCGACATCAATGCCTGAAACCACCTTGGTCCACATCGTCTCAATGAAAGGGTTACAATGCCAATAACAACGCATAAAACGAACTTCAGATGCAGAAGCTGTAACTCCCCACGTTATGGAAACGGGGCCACGTGGGGCCCAGACCTCAACCTCGAAACATGTCACGTAGATCGTACCATTGCGTTCCTTGCATATATCAATGAGGCGAAGGATATTAATTTTACTTGAACGGAATTATTAAGCATAAGTCGTTAAAATGAAACATACGTCTGAAAGCCGCCTCATGGGGACCATGCCTCGGGCCCAAATTTAGGCGGGCGGATTGCGTCGTTGTAATCCCCTCGGAAGATCACTCAGAAATGAGTCCTCCAACTCTTCAAATGGATGTTAGGTGATAAAGTAGCGTTTCACTCTAAAACGTGAGCACCAGGACCTGTGGGGCCCGCACATTGTCTCCAACCCGAACGCTTCAGAAAGCATCTCAATACTTCCACATGAGGACTGGGGTCACATTGCTACAAACGACGCGTCAATCAGACATCCCAAACATCAGTTAGGTCCGACACAAGAATAATTAATTAACTAATTAATCGCATTAAGCGTTTCATGCCACTGAACAATGAAACCAAAATGAAAGGGTTCTGAACCAACATTGGAAGAACCATCTCAACTCCAGGTCCACAACGCCTTTGACATCGCATCAAATAAAACACCGGCTCGTGAATACGTCCGCTGTAAACATTAATAATAATTTAATATTATTGAATTAAATCATTTTGGGTCACCCTTCTTCAGGAGCAGAACCGGAAAACCCTGAAACCCAACATAAAACGTTTGTCTCAAAGAGACGAACCCACAGCCGCAGACATCATGTCAAACATACACGACGTTTAGTAGCTATCGTCCCATGAACACATGGGGCCCAACCGAGCCAGTACACACCAGCCGACCTGGTCCAGACCACCGACCCGCGACCCAACCGCGGGTCTGGCCCGACTCACTGTGGCACACTGGCCGTGGCCCGCCGCAGTAACACCAGAGACCTTGGGTCTGGTTCTTCAAAGCAGACCGACCAAAGTGATGGTCTTCGTCCGCATCGTACCAGCAGGACCCGCCAAACGCAGGTCCTTGTCTACAGCACACCCCAAGGCGCTGACCTCAGGTTCCCCCTATGACTGCAACAGGACAGCACTGACACCCTTGCCTTTTACCGCGTACCACTACGCCGCCTCCGGCCTACACCGCGCTGCCTCGAGCCGCTCGCTCCGACTCTCTACTCCGGTCCCCTGTTACACTGCAGCCGCATCCATCTCCGCCCGGCCACTCCCGCTACCTTCTGCCCGATCTTTGGATACCGCCCATGCCGTAGACAGGGCTTCCATCAGCCGCCGCCACTGGTCCGACAATTCGATCTCAAAATTGAATGCGGTTTAGGGATCCTCGGGAAGAGGCCTTCACAGTGCCTTCCCCAAATCGACGACCGACAATATTTTGGAGCATCCTAAAATTGTGATGATGAATTCATAAGAACAAGAATTAACACAGGACTCGGATGAAGTCCATCTTCATTTGGCCATCATCCTAGTTCTAGAATTTTATAATTAGAAAAAAAATTGATTAAATGTCAAGAAATTGATGAAGGTACAAAAATTAACCAAAAAACTCCTACCTCGAATTGGTTATGCGTCATTGGCGGAATGTCCATGATGATCCTGCTTCGATCTTCCATGGTTCTAGTGGAGGTCGCTCCCCGATTCGGTGAAGATTTTAAAAAAACACCGAAGAGCAGTTCAGAGAGAGAGAGCGAATGTAACACCCTGAGATTTTATGAAAAATATTCTTTTTAATTTCATTAATGTCTTGTGTTGTACGCTACACCAAATAGAGCTTGCACAACACGCATCCTTGACTTACCTTTCATTACACGCAATCGCGGCCTTCCTTGATAGCTTGTGTAGTACGCAATACCGAGTTTCACTAAACAACGATATGCTATTAAAATATTATTAAAACTAGCTGTTATGAATAGTAATAACCACTTTTTGAAATTTTGTAAATTTTATTTTTCAAAATGTACTTTATTTTTGGATTTGGAATATCGAAATTAGCTTAGGGTGAAATTTTGGTAATTTTTGGATTACTTTCATATTTTGATGAATAGTGGAAATTAATATATTTTAATTAAAAACAACTTTTTCAATCGAAATAATTAATAGTGATAAATTATTAATTTTAGTGGTTTTAAAGTATATTTAGAATATATTTTTACAATTTAATACAATGATGGTCATTGGATGTAATTTCACATTTAAACCAGTTATAAACAAGTTTCAATCTTTTGATAGTTATTATCTCTTAAAAACACGCTATTTGTTTTGACGATGGGAATTAATTTTTAAATTAGTTAATGCAACTGATATGTTTTGAATTTTGTAAAATAGACATCATTTTTGAGTTCATAATATCAAATATAGCTTAGGCCTAATTTTTGGTATTTTTCTGAAAACATTCAATTTTTGATGAATAGTGAAACCACTAAGTGGTAGTTAAAAAAACTGAATTGTTAATAAAACATAATTTTACCGCTTTTGTGAGTGGAATTTTAAAAATCCGAGAGACACAGTTGATGTCAGTATGTAAAATGTGGTTCAATGAGATGAAAATAATTTTTTGGTGAATAGTAACTTTTTACTTTTTTTACCACGGTTACAAGTAAATAGGGTAATTAAGGAGAGAAATGATATTATTATTACCCTAACACATGTCCTAATTCTATTGGAAAAGTGTAATTCGACCAAAAACAAACTAGGAATAAAATATGACCATTTCGGCCCACTTGGATTAGATTAGGACATTTATTATTAATTTATTTAAAGAAGGTTTAAAAGAGTTAAAATCAATGTTTATTTACTAAAAAATTTTAATTTGGGGTTATACATAAGATAAATTAGACTATAAATATTAAATAGAAAGCTAAAACGATTTACTACATAATGGTATTTTATTTTTAATTTTTAGACATTAAATAATTTAATTTATTTATGACACAATGATGATGCAATAATTATCTTATTAATGAAATATTGACATAATTGATGTTATAAATACCCAAATAAATATAATCTGAGACCTTTTATGAATTCCACTAATTTTCTAGGTTAATATGACATGTTAGTATTGATTTAATTAAATGTTTTTGAACTTATCATTCTTTTATGAGTTTCACAAAAATCAATTACTAAATAGTGTCAAAATTGACATAAAATAGTTTTTTAAAAAAATATCATATTATTAATTGTTATTTTATTCCTAAAAATCTAAGGTTCGGAAAAATGACTTAGATAAGGTTATATATATTAATAATAAACAATTTGGGGTTCTTTTGGCTTCTCATAGTAAGTTTATTAACCTTATAGTGTAAGAACACAAGAAGACACGGTAAAAGTAAAATTATTTAACTTAATGTTAAATCTAAATGATAAGGTTAAAATAGGAACCTAAACTTGTATAAATTCTATTGGATGAGATGATTTCGACCCAGCCCTACCTTAGCATCTAAATAAATCAATTTGGAGATATTTAAAACCGAACTTGACTTTATAATAAAATAATATTTTTAGTTTTTCCAAAGGAGCCCCTCTCCTCCCTTATAAAAGGGCACCTCCTCCCTCCCTTCCTCACACAACTTTGATCCTTCAAACTCGGCCAAACCCTGCCAAATTCTCTTCTCCACTTCCCTAGCAACATCCTAGAGGTTATGGTCTTCCTCAAAGACCAATTTCAGTGCCCTAAGAGGAGGTCTCAAAGAGGCGCTTCAAAGAAGAGGTAATTTCCGTTACCGATTCTTTCACCTTTATTTCTTCTTCCACTTCTTCTTCTTTGATTGTTTCATTATGAAGTAATAACATCAGTATCACTCATCTACTTATATTTTATTATAAGTATGAAACAATCCTATTTCACCATCTATCCATCCTACGGAAAACGAAATCACCGCGCGTGCGTACGTATGGAATACCGTCTCCACGCCGTGGTGAAATCTATTTTCCACCACCACCTTACTTGGATGGGTATAATGGTGTAAATAATAACTATATATTATTATTTTAAAGTGATATTAATTCTTAAATAGTATACATACACTCCAATACAGTCCCACGATCATGAGAACGATATCATCGCTCATGCGTACGTACGGACTACCGTCTCCACGACGCGATGAGATTCATTCTCCACATTAAACCATTCATGAATGATTATACAGTATAAATAATAAGTAATCATGAAATGTATGACATAATAATGATACTGGATTTATGTGTATATATATGAATTTCATATACTTAATTCCGTTCAACACAATAAGAAAACGAAAACAGCGTTCATGCGTACGTACGGCCTACCGTCTCCATGAACGGTGTATTTCTTTCCATTTACTGATTTATTATATAGATATGTATATTATGAATATATATATATATATAAATCGTGTTTTATATTCTGGAATTATGTAATCATGATCTATGTAATCATATGAATAATTAAAAGTCAAAACACGGACGACAAATGAAACAATTTTACCCAAAACGCTCTTTAACATGGAATTTCCAAAAGAATAGGTAATATAAAGTAATAAGTGAACCATATATGATATCATTACAATGAATATGATTCTGTAATAAGTCAATGACATTATTTAAATCATTATACAGGATTTTTGGACACTTACGAAGCAAATCAGACCTAAGGTAAGGGAAATATCACAATCTCATTTTTATCCGAGATTGTTTATACTTTGGTATTTACTGGGGTGTATTTTATCATCCACATCCATGTTTCCTAAATATGTAATATTATTTCCATTCTCCTACAATTTTTTAAATCCTATTTTACCCTTCGGGAGGTTTTTAGTAAAAGATATGAAAGGAATCTTTTGTCGTTTTTCATACGAGGTACTTTTTGACTTTTCCGACAAAAGTACAAAGAATGTTTTTTTAAATTATACGGCATGAATGGATTTTTAAAACATTATTTCCAAGAAGCGTCCTTTACAAGTTTTCACGTTTATTTTTAATCAACTTCTTTTAGTTTAAAATAGTATGACATGTTGAGAAAGGAATAGTGTTTTTGAAGTAGAGAGGATATTTTCCTCAAGAATGAAGTTCAAGTGTTTTATCAAAATTATTTTCCATCTAAGATAATAAAGGGTTCTGTTTTTATCACTATTATTATTACATTGATTTGATTATGTTGTGATGGATTTATTTTTGTGAATTCCTTTATCGTATATGAATTGCTTTATGATGTCATGATGTTTAAGATTCCCATTTTTATTACATGGGTTATGTAATGATGTATGATTTATGATTTTGTGGCACACATAATAATGGTATAATTATGAGATGGGTGGGACCTATATCTCCCTCCAATGAATTGGGTAAAGATTTTATATCTCATGAGATAGACATGGCTGGAATGGTAGGTTATACCAGTTCAGTGAAATAGGACTGAAACGAGGGTGACTCGTTTCATAAAGGGACTTTGTCCACTAAGATAGTATTGGCAATGAGTATTGACTAACAAGAAATGATTCGCTATGATTATGTGTGTATACCACAAAGTTTCATGTTTTATGTTATGACTAGTGTGATTACATTTCACTGCCATGATTTATCCCATGTTATGAAATTATGCTCTCTTTTGCAGGTTATGATTTCCAAAATGTTATGTTCTTATGAATATGATGTGATTGATATTTCTTTTGTTTACCCTTACTGAGCATTTGAGCTCACCCTTTTATGTTTTCATTTCCCCAGGATATAAAGAAAGGTTTTAGTTAAAAAAAAGGAAGATCTTTATGGGAGATGTTGAAGATCTTTCACCACGATTAGAAGATTATATTCCGAGTTTCCAAAGACACTAAACTATTACGATCCTTGTGTGTGTGTTTTTGTTATGTACTAAGTATTCTGAAAAAGTAATGTAATGTCCATGTACATCTGGTTTCGGGTCCCTACAGTTGGTATCAGAGGAAAAGTTTAGTCAAACTTTGGAAACTAGGATGCGAAAACGTTAGTGAGATCCCTAGATATATTTCTAAGGTATGTCTAGGGATGTACCTAAGGATAAGTATATGTATAGGATATAGTTTTAGAACTATGGTAACGATATTAAATTAATCCAAAGATGTTAGATATTGAAGTTACTCCCCATTTATTATGATTTTTTCCTCTCACACTATTATTTTTCGGTTTTAGAAAATGGCTGGAAACAAGATGATTCACGATAATGGAGGATATGATGGACAATGGAATGATATTCTTCATGAGAAACCAAATGAAATGGGATTTGGAAGTCCAATCATCATTGTTATGCCGAATCATAAATCTCATAATATGATCAATAAAGTAAAATTTGGTAAGTTTCCTGACTCAGCTAATAAGAGAAAGATGGAGTTTCACGATGATCATAGAGGAAAGAAAGTTCAATTTCCCCTATGTAAATCATGTGGGAAGAGACATCAAGGAGAATGTTTCAAAGGAACTGGAAGATGCTTTGGGTGTGGAAAAGAAGGACACAAAGCCAGTAAGTGTAAAGGAAAAGGTTCAGTTAACACCAGGGATGAGGATAATGGTATTGCTACGACATCAGCAATGGTTAAATGTTTTAAATGTGGAATGTACGGGCATTATGCAAACCAATGCCCTAAGGGAAAGTCTCATGAAGAGAATCAGTATGGTCGTATGGGTAGTATTTATGTGGATGATGATGAAGAGACTACAAATGATATGTGAGATGAAAGAATTGTTGATGCTCAGTCAATGGTTTAAGAATGTAGTGGAATGATTACATGTTTATCATGTGTAATGTTGTATAAGTAATCTCATGCTACTATGGAATAAAGAGACATCTATGGATTGTTACACTATTGTCATTCCTTGAGTTTTGAAAGTGTATGAATAATGTTACCAGTATCCATGAAAGGTTATTCAGATATTTTTGGAATGTAGATGATATGTGCATAATGAAGGGATAAGGAGAAAATTAAATGTTTGATAGTATTCATGAGCTCATGACTAATATAAGGAGAAGGTCATATCATGGTTTGAGTATATAGAATTTTTGTATTTTGGTATGTGGAAAGAGTTAACTTTCGACAGCATTCATGTTTTCAATATGGTTTAATGGGTATTAATTTTTCAAGAGAATACATCATTAAGGTATTCACATGATTGGAATGTGACCAACAAGATATATGGGGGATAAATGATGGTATTCACATGCTTGGTTGACGACATTTCAAGTAATCATTTTCTTTATACTGTGATCTTGGACCGATGTATTTTAGATAAGCCTAAAGATTAGAATGGATTATGTTGGACATAAGTTATGATAAAACATTTTTTTCGATATTATTGATGGGATGTTATAGTAATATAGCTTTAGAAAAAGGACAACCTACAGGACGGGCGACGGCCCATCGCGTCGGACAAGGCTACGGGAATCGAACCCACAACCGAAGTGCGACTGGCCTTTATCACCTACCACTAGCCTACAGGAAGTCCCTGTTTAGTATAAACTAGTTTTATTTTATTAAGCGGTATGATATATGAAGTTTAAGTTCTTTTTTGGGACCATATACGATTAACCATAAGATGGACTTATAACTTTTTCTAACCTTTTGTTTGAAAGAGATGGAATGACCCATCATTATATCACATGATCTGCTAACACATCACAAATGACAAATTAAACTTCATTTCTTTAAGAGATGAAGTGGATATTGTCCAAAAAACGACAAACGGTGAGACTATACCAAAATCACGAAAGTATTTCTACTAATTCCAATTTCATCAACTTTAGGGAAATGATCTTGAAAACAAAAAATGTTGTCTTAGTGGTCTTATATCTGATGAATCATATGGTACCTTAGATCATCACAAATTTATGGCATTGTGATTGCTATATTTTCCATAGCCATGTTCTCTACCACTCTCCATCAGAACATGATGGTTAGATTTCTCTTCCATATCCATATTTTCACCTATGTGGAAACCCATTGATTAGTTTATTTGGGTAACCATTACGTTTCATAATTTCTTTTAATGATTGGTTTTGGTATTCCTTTTTACGATGTGGGTTTCGATTAAAGAAACTTTTTAATAGTAAACCATTTATAACCCCGACGAATTTCGAGGGAGAAATTCATTTTATGGGGGGTAGAATGTAACACCCCGAGATTTTATGAAAAATATTATTTTTAATTTCATTAATGTCTTGTGTTGTACGCTACACCAAAAGGATCTTGCACAACATGCATCCTTGACTTATCTTTCATTACACGCAATCGCGTCCTTCCTTGATAGCCTGTGTAGTACGCAATACTGAGTTTCACTAAACAACGATATGCTATTAAAATATTATTAAAACTAGCCGTTATGAATAGTAATAACAACTTTTTGAAATTTTGTAAATTTTATTTTTCAAAATGGAATTCATTTTTGGATTTGGAATATCGAAATTAGCTTAGGGTGAAATTTTGGTAATTTTCGGATAACTTTCATATTTTGATGAATAGTGGAAAATACTATATTTTAATTAAAAACAACTTTTTCAATCGAAATAATTAATAGTGATAAATTATTAATTTTAGTGGTTTTAAAGTATATTTAGAATATATTTTTACAATTTAATACAATGATGGTCATTGGATGTAATTTCACATTTAAACCAGTTATAAACAAGTTTCAATCTTTTGATAGTTATTATCTCTTAAAAACACGCTATTTGTTTTGACGATGGAAATTAATTTTTAAATTAGTTAATGCAACTGATATGTTTTGAATTTGGTAAAATAGACATCATTTTTGAGTTCATAATATCAAATATAGCTTAGGCCTAATTTTTGGTATTTTTCTGAAAACATTCAATTTTTGATGAATAGTGAAACCACTAAGTGGTAGTTAAAAAAACTGAATTGTTCATTAAACTTAATTTTACCACTTCTGTGAGTGGAATTTCAAACATCCGAGAGACACGGTTGATTTCAGTGAGTAAAATGTTGTTCAATGAGATGAAAATAATTTTTTGGTGAATAGTAACTTTTTACTTTTTTTTACCACGGTTAAAAGTAAATAGGGTAATTTAGGATAGAAATGATATTATTATTACCCTAACACATGTCCTAATTCTATTGGACAAGTGTAATTCGACCAAAAACAAACTAGGAATAAAATATGACCATTTAGACCCACTTGGATTAGATTAGGACATTTATTATTAATTTATTTAAAGAAGGGTTAAAAGAGTTAAAATCAATGTTTATTTACTAAAACATTTTTAATTCGGGGTTATACATAAGATAAATTCGACTACAAATATTCATTAGAAATCTAAAACGATTTCCTACTTCATGGTATTTTATTTTTAATTTTTAGACATTATATAAGTTAATTTATTTATGACACAACAATGATGTAGTAATTATCTTATTAATGAAATATTGACATAAATGATGTTATAAATACCCAAATAAATATAATTTGAGACTTTTTATGAATTCCACTAATTTTCAAGGTTAATATGACATGTTAGTATTGATTTAATTAAATTTTTTTGAACTTATCATTCTCTTATGAGTTTCACAAAAATCAATTACTAAATAGTGTCAAAATTGACATAAAATAGTTTTTAAAACAAATATTATATTATTAATTGTTTTTTTTTATTCCTAAAAATCTAAGGTTCGGCCAAATGACTTAGATAAGGTTATATATATTAATAATAAACAATTTGGGGTTCTTTTGGCTTCTTATAGTAAGTTTATTAACCTTATAGTTTAAGAACACAATAAGACATGGTAAAAGTAAAATTATTTAACTTAATGTTAAATCTAAATGATAAGGTTAAAATAGGGACCTAAACTTGTCTAAATTATATTGGATGAGAGGATTTAGACCCATACCCACCTTATACTCGAAATAAATCAATTTGGAGCTATTTAAAACCGAACTTGACTTTATAATAAAATAATATTTTTAGTTTTTCCAAAGGAGCCCCTCTCCTCCCTTATAAAAGGGCACCTCCTCCCTCTCTTACTCACACAACTTTGAGCCTTCATGCTCGGCCAACCCCTACCAAATTCTCTTCTCCACTTCTCTAGAAACATCCTAGAGGTTCTGGTATTCCTCAAAGGCCAATTTTAGTTCCCTAAGAGGAGGTCTCAAAGAGGCGCTTCAAAGAAGAGGTAATTTCTGTTACCGATTCTTTCACATTTATTTCTTCTTCCACTACTTCTTCATAGGTTGTTTAATTATGAAGTAATAACATCAGTATCACTAATATACTTATATGTTATTATAAGTATGAAACAATCCTATCTCACCATCTATCCATCCTACGGAAAACGAAATCACCGCGCATGCGTACGTATGGAATACCGTCTCCACGCCGTGGTGAAATATATATTCCACCACCACCTTACTTGGATGGGTATAATGGTGTAAATAATAACTATATATTATTATTTTAAAGTGATATTGATTCTAAAATAGTATACATACACTCCAATACAGTCCCACGATCATGAGAACGATACCATCGCTCGTGCGTACGTACGGACTACCATCTCCACGACGCGATGAGATTCATTCTCCAATTTAAACCATTCATGAATGATTATAAAGTATACATAATAAGTAATCATGAAATATATGACATAATAATGATACTGTATTTATGTGTATATATATGAATTTCATCTACTTAATTCCGTTCAACTCAATAAGGAAACGAAAACAGCGTTCATGCGTTCGTACGGCCTACCGTCTCCATGAACGATGTATTTCTTTCCATTTACTGATTTATTATATATACATGTATATTCTGAATATATATATATATATAAATCATGTTTTATATTCTGGAATTAATTAATCATGATCTAAGTAATCATATTAATAATTACAAGTCAAAACACGGACGACAAATGAAACAATTTTACCCAAAATGCTCTTTAACATGGAATTTACCAAAGAACAGGTACTATGAAGTCATAAGTGAACCATATATGATATCATAACAATTATTATGATTCTGTCATAAGTCAATTACATTATTTAAATCAATATACAGGAGGTTCGGACACTTACGAAGCAAATCGGACCTAAGGTAAGGGAAATATCACAATCTCATTTTTATCCGAGATTGTTTATACTTTGGTATTTACTAGGGTGTATTTTATCATCCAAATCCATGTTTCCTAAATATTTAATATTATTTCCAATCTCCTACAATTCTTTAAATAATATTTTCCCATTCGGTGAGTTTTTAGTAAAAGATATGAAAGGAATCTTTTGTCGTTTTTCGTACGATGTACTTTTTGACTTTTCCGACAAAAGTACAAAGAATGTTTTTTTAACTTATACGACATGAATGGATTTTTAAAACATTATTTCCAAGAAGATTCCTTTACAAGTTTTCAATTTTATTTTTAATCAACTTCTTTTAGTTTAAAATAGTATGACATGTTGAGAAAGGAAAAGTGTTTTTGAAGTAGAAAGGATATTTTCCTCAAGAATGAAGTTCAAGTGTTTTATCAAAATTATTTTCCATCTAAGATAATAAAGGGTTCTGTTTTTATCCCTATTATTATTAAATTGATTTGATTATGTTGTGATGGAATTATTTTTATGAATTCCTTTATCGTATATGAATTGTTTTATGATGTCATGATGTTTAAGATTCCCATTTTTATTACATGGGTTATGTAATGATGTATGATTTATGATTTTGTGGCACACATAAGAATGGTATCATTATGAGATGGGTGGGACCTATATCTCAATCGAATGCATTGGGTAAAGATTTTATATCTCATGAGATAGACATGGCTGGAATTGTATGTTATACCATTTCAGTGAAACAGGACTGAAACGAGGGTGACTCGGTTTAGAAAGGGACTTTGTCCACTAAGATAGTCTTGGCAATGAGTCTTGACTAACAAGAAATGATGCTCTATGATTATGTGTGTATGCCACAAGGATTCATGTTTTATGTTATGATTATTGTGATTACATTTCACTGCCATGATTTATCCCATGTTATGAAATTATGCTCTCTTTTGCAGGTTAAGATTTACAAAATGTTGTGTTTTTATGAATATGATGTGATTGATATTTCTTTTGTTTACCCTTACTGAGCATTTGAGCTCACCCTTTTATGTTTTCTTTTCCCCAGTATATAAAGAATGGTTTTAGGTAAAAAAAGGAAGATCTTTATGGGAGATGTTGAAGATCTTTCACCACGATTAGAAGATTATATTCCGAGTTTCTAAAGACACTAAACTATTACGATCCTTGTGTGTGTGTTTTTGGTATGTACTAAGTATTCCACAAAAGTAATGTAATGTCCATGTACGTCTAGTTTCGGGTCTCTACAGCGAGTGAGAGAGGATATAGAATGGAGAACCCTAATTCCAACTCCTATTTTTCTATTTATAGAAAAATCCGCTTAGCGTGGAATATGAATCTATCGTGCCCTCTTGTTTTATATCATGCCTAGGAAAACTGCCCCATTTCAAATTCCATGGAAGTCTCAGATTTCCATTCCAAGACATCATTCGAATGTTATTTGAAAAGAACTCTAGTGATAAAAATCATGAAGTCATTATTTTAAAATGATGATTTTTCCCCTGGGTGATATCTCTCATAGCAGGCCCACGCCCACAACTTTTACACCCCGCTTAGGGTAAACGACATGCTCTAGACGCAACTGTGCCCTCAGATTTCTGATCTGAGTTACCGTATTGGATAAAACACAACCCCTCCACATGCATAATATAAAAACACTTAATATGTTTATACAATTTATTCCAGGTACACCAGGACTCGAAATCGCAATTCGTCTCAGCTCCAAGCTTGAGAAATATATGTATAAATATTCCAAAGTCTGACATGGAAAAAACTATGTCTCTACATCATTCCCTCCTTCACGCTTTTCGTCCCCGAAAAGCAAAAATAGGAAAAAAAAACTCAAGATACAGAGCTCATAGCAATTTCTACGACTCCCAACAGAACATTCACAATACCATGCTGGCACAACACACAAACCAAAGGGATGGATCATACTCATAAGGTCTGATAGTTTCAATGAAATGTGTAGGAACACACACACCTCATCAGTTGTGACACGTGGAAGACGTTTTGCACCCACTTCTACTATTGTGAGGGTAGGGAAAGATGATAGGAAACCTCTCAGTCCCTTACACAATTATCGAACAACCCAAAGAATCTCGGGGGACTTCTCTGGCTGAACCACTTCATTCCATGTCGTGACCGAAATCACAGTTTGTTCCTGGAACATGGTCTCGTGATTCTCTCATTCAGAATACCCATCTGGTGTAACACCCAAGGATATCCGGTCACAAAAATTTTAATGGTCGGAGCATCATAACTGAGACTCTCTTACATGCTCAAAAAGTGGATGAGTAAACACCACCAACTGAAGAAAAGTTTCACCCTCTCGGTCCAAAAGGGTTAACTGTAGTGAAGCTTACTACAAAAAACTTCCTGCACCTTACGAGTTTGGAAATTTCTGCTAAGGGAACCTGCTATAACACTGCCATTTTTCCGGAACATAGAGTACCACGAAAACATAGTTCTGCAGACATTTCAACCTGCACCGTCGTCTCAGGTTCAAGTCTCTCTGGGTGAGGACGCACATGAGACACTAGTGGTCTGAGAAAACCACAAAGCTCTCTCACAGATGCCATAGCTAAAGGTATATAGAGGCCTCCTAGCATCCAGAAAATGGTAGCCACTTTTGACTAGTCATTGTTTCTATCAGAGACCACCATCTGGTGGATCCGGAAGGCAAGATGGAATGGCCTACAGTGACCGCCTAATGGGGGCTGCTGTAGGCTGTCCCTATTGCGCCCTCCAAATGGTGGCCACTATAGGTTTTTAATTTTTTTTATAAAATAAATAACACAATAAATTATACCAACATAAATCTCATCAGTCATCGTCCAAGCTCAATATCCATCATCAAATATAACAGCATAACAAAATTTATAACAAAATTAGTACCAAATAGAACCTATAAACAAATAATTGAATCAAATTAACATATTTCAATTCAAACATACTATAACAGATCAAAAGTATTTGATATTCAAAATATAATCATAATTTTTTTTACCATTTTAAAATTTTAAAATTCTTAATTATATGGTTCTAATTAGATTGTTTCCCTACGATTTCATGTCAATCCGATGTCGTCCGCAATGACATTGACCGTTAGATGCTCGTTTTGGCCGTTTATGACACCAGAAGTGCATTCTCAATCACCGCGGGCACAGGAAACCTCTGATTAATGTGTCTTCTACCTGACCAATTCACAATTCACTCACCCATTGTTGTTGTCCGACTTCATGCCACTCCAACTTCATTCGGCCGGTTTGGACCGCACCACGCGCATTTGTGAAGCGCACCCAAAACATAAAAAACAAATATTGAGTGGTATCGCATAAACCGAATGCCTGATTGACATTATGTCTCCTCATACACATCAAGAATAATAATTAGATTGTTTCCCTTTGATTTCAAGTCAATATGATGTCATCCGCTATAAATTTGACCGTTAAAATCCCATTTTGGTCGTTTCTGACACCAGAACTGCATTCTCGGTCACTGAGGGCACACGACACCTCCAATTGACATGAAGTCTACTAGACCACTTCCAAATTTACTCACCCATTTTTGTCGTCTAGTTTCATCCCATTCCAACTTCGTTCGGCCCGTTTGGACCCCAAGCGCATTTATAAAGCTCGTCCAACATTTAAAAAACACATATTGAGCCGTACCGTGTAAACCGCAAGTCCGATTAAAGTTAATTCTCCTCATATACATCACAAATAATAATAAGATTTTCCCCTATGATTTTAGTTCAATATGATGTCGTCCGCTAGTAATTTGACCGTTAAACGCCCGTTTTGGCTGTTTTAGACACCAGAACTGCGTTCTCGGTCACCACGGACAGACAACACTTCTGATTGACATTCCGTCTACTCAACCACTTTACAATTCACTCACCCATTGTTTTTGACTAATTTTAGGCCATTCTGACATTGTTCGGCCCATTTGGACCCCCCAACGAGCATTTATGAAGCACACCCAATAATTAAATAATGCATATTGAGTCGGACCGTGCAAACCGCACGTCTGATTGATGTGTCGTCTCCTTGTGTGCATCACAAAGAATAATTAGATTATTTCCCTATGATTTCAAATCAATTCAATGTCTTCCGCTATGAATTTGACCGTTAAACGCCAATTTTGGCCGTTTATGACTCCAGAACTGCGTTCTTGGTCACCGCGGGCATATGGCACATCCAATTGACATTCTGTCTACCCGACCACTTCAAAATTCAATCAGTAATTATTGGTGTTTGATTTCATGCCATTATGACATTTTTATGCTGGTTTCCACCCCCCACCTACATTTATGAAGTACACACAACCCTTAAAAATGCATGTTGAGTCATACCGTGAAAACCACACATCCTATTGACGTTACATCTCCTCGTACATGTCACAGATAATAATTAGATTGTTTCCCTGTGATTTGAAGTCAATCTGATGTCATTCTCTATCAATTTGACAGTTAAACGACCGTTTTGGCCGTTTATTGCACCAGAATTGTGTTCTCAGTCATCGCGGGCACACGACATCTCTGATTCACGTGCCGTCCTCCCATCCACATCAAAATTCACTCACCTTTTGTTGTCGTTTGATTTTAGGTCATTCAGACATCGTTTGGAAAATTTGGACACCCCACGCGCGTTTATGAAATGCGCATAACACTTAAAAAACACATATTGATCCATACTGCACATACCACACGTCCGATTGCCATGTCGTATCCTTGTACACATCACAAATTATAATTAGAGTTTCCCTTTGATTTCAGGTCAATCCGAAGTCATCCGCTAAGAATTTGACCGTTAAACACCCGTTTTTCCGTTTCTGACACCAGAAGTGCATTCTCAGTCACTGTGGGCACATGACACCTCCGATTGACATGTCCTCTACATGAACACTTCAAAATTCATTCACCCGTTTTTTGGTCTAATTTCATGCTATTTTGATATCGTTCAGCTGGTTTGGACCCCCACGCGTGTTTATGAAGCGAGACCAACACCTAAAAAGGCACATTATGCTGTACCTCACAAAACACACGTCCAATTGACATTCCATCTCCTCTTACACATCAAGAATAATAATTATATTGTTTCCCTATGATTTCTAGCCAATCGGATGTCATCCGCTATGAATTTGACAGTTAAATGCACGTTTTATCCGTTTATGACACCAGAACTACGTCTCAGTCACTGTGGGCACACAACACCTCTGATTGATGTTCTTTCTACGTGAACAATTCAAAATTCACTCACCCGTTATTTTCGTTTGACTTCAAGTCATTCTAACTTCGTTCGGCCGGTTTGGACCCCCCCCCCCCCGCCACGCACGTTTTTGAAGCGGGCCCAACACTTAAAAATGAATATTGAGCCGTACCACGCAAACCGCATGTCCGATTGACGTTCCTTCTCCTCTTACACATCACGAAAAATAATTAGATTGTTTCCCTGTGATTTCAGGTCAATACGATGCTTTCCGCTATGAATTTGATAGGTAAATGCCTGTTTTGGACGTTTATGACACCAGAACTGCGTTCTTGGTCACCGCAGACACATGACACCTCTGATTGACATGTCATCTACGTGAACACATAAAAATTCACTCACCCATTTTTTCGTCTGATTTTAGGACATTCCGACTTCGTTCATCTGGTTTGGACCACGCCACACACATTTATGATGCTCGCCCAACACTTAAAAAATGAATATTGGGTCGTACTGTGAAAACTGTGAGTCCGATTGACATTCAGTCTCCCAGTACATGTCACTAATAATAATTATATTGTTGACCTGTGATTTAAGCTCAATCTGATGTCGTCCACTATTAATTTGACCGTTAAATGCCCATTTTGGTCGTTTTTGACAACAGAACTGCATTCTCGATCACCACAGGCACATGGAACCTCTGATTGATATTCCGTCTATTTGAACACTTCACAATTAACTCACCTGTTGTTGTCTTCTTATTTCAGGCCATTCAAACATCGTTTCGGCCAGTTTGGACCCCCCACGTGCATTTTTGAAACGTGCCCAACACTTAAAAAATGCATATTGAGTATTACCATATAAACCTCATGTCTGATTGGCATTTCATCCCCTCGTACACATAAAAAATAAAGATTATATTGTTTCCCTATGATTTCAATTCAATCCGATGTTGTCTGCTATGAATTTAACCATTAAACGCCCGTTTTGGCAGTTTGTGACACAAGAATTGCGTCCTCGATCACCACGGGCACACGACACCTCCGATTGACGTTCCGTCTATGCGACCACTTTAAAATTCACTCACCCATTGTTTTTGTTTGATTTCAGTCTATTCTGATGTTGTTCGACCAGTTTAGACCCCCCCCCACCCACAGATGTTTTTGAAGCGCACCCAACATTTAAAAACTGCATATAGAGGTGTACCATGAAAACCACATGTCTGATTGATGTTTAGTCTACTTGTAAATGTCTCGAATAAAAATTAGATTTTTAACCTGTGATTTTAGGTCAATCTGATGTCGTTCGCTAGAATTTGACCGTTAAATTCCCATTTTGGCCGTTTATGACACCAGAACTGCGTTCTCAGTCACTGCGCGCACACAACACCTCCGATTGACATGTTTTCCTTGCGACCACTTCAAAATTCACTCACCAATTGTTTTTCGTCTGATTTCAGGCCATTCTGACTTCATTCGACTGGTTTGGTCCCTCCATGTGTGTTTAATAAGTGCACCAAACACTTAGAAAAATGCATATTGAGCCATACCATGCAAACCGCATTTCAGACTAGCGTTCTGTCTCCTCATACACATCACAAATAATAATTATTCTGTGGACCTATAATTTCCAGTCAATCCAATTTATTCTACTATGTATTTGACCGTTAAATGCCCATTTTTTCCGTTTATGAAACCAGAATAACGTTCTTTGTCACAACGGGCACACTGATCCTCCGATTGATGTGTCGCCTATGAAAACACTTCACAATTAACACACCCATTGTTATTTTCTGTTTTCAGGCCATTCTGACATCCTTCATTCGGTCCCCCCCCCGATGCGCATTTATGAAGCACACCGAGCACTTAAACGATGCATATTGAGTCATACCGCAAAAACCGAAACTCTTATTGATGTTTTGTCTCCTCATTTTTGTCACGAATAATAATTATATTGGTTTCCTATGATTTCAAGTCAATACGATGTCTTCTACTTTGAATGTGACCGCTAAACGCCTATTTTGGCCACGTAGGACACCCAAACTGCGTTATCGGTCACCGCAAGCACACGACACCTCTTATTGACGTGTTGTCTATGTGACCACATAAAAATTCACTCACCCACTATTGTAGTATGATTTCAAGACATTCTGAATTCTTTCGGCCAGTTTGGACCCCACGCCCATTTATGAAGTATGCCTAACACTTAAAAAACGCATATTGAGCCGTACTAAATAAAACACATGTCTGATTGATGTGTCATCATATATTACATGTCAATAATAATAATTACATTGTTTCCCAATGATTTCAGGTCAATATGATTTTGTCTGCTATAAAATTGACCATTGAACGATAGTTTTGGCCGTTTTTTGACACCAAAATTGCGTTCTCAGTCACCACGGTCACACGGCACCTCCGACTGACATTACATCTGACCAACCACTTCCCAATTCACTCACCCATTGTTGTCATCTGTTTTCAGGCCATTAAGACTTCGTTCAGCTGGTTTGGACCCCCACACGTGCCTTTATGAAGCGCACCCAACACTTAAAAAATGCATATTGAGGCATACCGCGCAAACTGCATATCTGATTGACATGTCATCTTCTCGTACACATCATCAATATTAATTATATTGTTTCCCTATTATTTTAGGTTAATATTATTTTTTCCTCTATGAAATTGACTATTAAATACTTGTTCTGGCCATTTATGACACCAGAACTGCATTCTCAGTCACCGCGGGCACACAACACCTCTGAGTGATGTGTCATCTACCCGACCACATCACAATTCACTCACACTTTTTTTGTCTGATTTGAAGCCATTACGGCTTCTTTTGGCTAGTTTTTACCCCCCCCCCCATGCGTGTTTATGAAGTGCGTCCAACACTTAAAAAATTCATATTGATCTGTACCACACAAACCGCACGTCTAATTGTCGTGTTGTCTCCTCGTAAACTACACAAATAAAAATTATATTGATTCACTATGATTTCTGGTCAATACGATTTTGTCCACTATGAATTTAACTTTTAAATATCTGTTTTGGCCATTTATGACACCACAACTGCATTCTCAGTCACCGCGGGCACGCGACACCTACGATTGACGTGTTGTCTGTGCGACCACTTCACAGTTCACAAACCCTAGAAAGCTACAGATATCAAAAGAGTTCTTGGGATTCTCCCAAGAATCAACTGCCTGAAGATTCTCTCCATCCAATAACACACCTTCCTCTGAGAATATTTGACCCAATAACTATACCTAATCAATACAAAAGTGACATTTATAGATCTTGGCATATAGTCGATGCTTTATATTTGTAATCTGGATGATGTTATGATGTTGGGTATGATCATCATCAATCTTTGAGTTCATGAAGATGTCATCCACAAATACTAAAACAAACCAATCTTGGTTAAAATGGAAGATTATATTCATCAAGGATATAAAAACTTCTAGAGATTTCATCAACACAAATGAAATTACATCATGCATGGGTTTCATCCTAAACTGGATCACCAATATCACTATGATGTCCACCAGCTGTATTCGAAGCCTACAATATATATCAATATTTTATATCTTAAACAAATCAATAAAAGTAAAACTGAGTATGGTTTGTTTTATGGTTTACCTATGGCGCCACTTGTTTCGTCGTCATTTTATCGATACGTGATGACGTCTGTGACAACATCCCCTCATACTCTGCATGTAACTGCTGAAATTGTGCATCAAAATTGTGCTGTATATCTTGAATGGAAGAATCAACCTTAGTTTGTGTGCACATCCTTGAATCTCTGCATGAACCCCTCGCATCTTCTCTAACAACTGCATGTCATGGGACACCACCACCAAAAGTCATCGAATAACCATGACTATGACGCCCCACGACATGGTGAAATATTTTATCTCTACTCATAGTACTACAAAGTTTCTCCTCTGGAAACTATACTAACTATGCATCAAAATGAGCCTGAAGGATATAATGAATCAATGAAAAAATATAATTAATTTATATAAAATAAAAATACATTTATTAGTAAATAATTTTCATACTATAACACTGGCAGCATCGGGATCACCCACCCTACGATTCCTCACTCATATGGACATTCGATCGATCATCTCGCCGCATTGGTGTAACTATAATGAAAGGGTTCACCATTTTATACTACAATATTTTTAAAATATGAATGAATAGTAAATTTTAAAATCAAATCCTATCTGAGCTATGACACATGTCGAGTGCCTAGTCTAGAAGGTGTGCCCTACATCGCCTGATTAAGTGAGTGACGAGAAAACTTGGTCTACATTCAATGTATTTACATAATAGACATTTAAAAAATTGGTCATTTATAAATTAAAAGTAATAAATCATACCATCACAGCCTCACTCGACCAAAATGAAACCAAATCCCGCCACTACGCAGGAAGAATGCCCGGAGGGACTTGCTGAAGAATGTCTAGCATACCTGCAAATGTTGTCCAGTGATCTCTCTTCACCCTTGACTTGTAATCCTTCCATAATTTTTGGCATTTGGACATACATACAGACTGAAACTCATCTGGATAGGATGTCAAATTATCCTGTTAAAAAAATGTCAGTAGATGGGACAATAATAATAACAGTATATTGAAAAATTAGACATTGAATTTACCTGAACCTCCCTCCATAATTTTTCCATCATATCCAGAGGGAAAGAACTTCATTCAGGAGTATTCAGAGGGAATCTGTGTGATTCTCGTATCATATGCCCAAACTTATGACTAAATACAGTACCACCTTCACCAACTGGATAAAAATTTTCATCAAATAACACATCCAATCAGGCTCCAGAGTTCTAGGATCGAACCACTCTACCAAGACCCTGACGTCTGCTGAAATACATAATAGATCCTGATAAACATAATTTCATAATTAAATTATAATATAAATTAATGATTAGAAATTTTTAGGTAAATATACAAATAAAATTACAATCAATTAACTTTGAAAAATGAAAACATACATACCAACAACATCTGGTGATTCACTGTGACCACCCTATGACATACCTACATTAAAAGAAATTATAGTTAAATCAAGAAATTTTTATACATATATAACTCAAAAATATTTTTACAAACAATAATTAGGGATAAAATTACAATTTTCACTAATCATGAAAGTCTATAATATCTCCTTCAATTTTCTCTCTGCCCCATTGAATATCTTCATCTCATACAGCTAATGTTTTTTTGTCAAGTGTTTGACCAGGAAATGTTGCAACTTTAGGTTCCTCTTGGTCAATCAAAAAAACCCCTCTTCTAGACATTTTCACAACAATATTCCAATCAAAATCAATTCCGATAAAGTAAACTTTTTCTTCCTGTGATTTCAGTATGAAGGGATCATTTCTTACTCGGCCATCTTCATATAGCATATTGTTAAAGTTTTATAATGTACATTGGATGTTATCAACTTTCGTTCCACGAAACGGATTGACCCAATCACTCCTTAACAATATGTGTTTTAATCCACGACCATAAATAACCTCAATAATATCTCTCAGCAATCCATAATAATAACTCACACCAAAAAAAGATCAACCAACACCACTATTTTGTGTGACTCGGTTCATGTCAACATCGCTAATACGAAATCAGAATCCATTCGCATCTAAAGACTTCTAGTGACAAGATGTAATAAATGGACCATTAGCTAGTTGTTTGAGTTCTTCGCTCACATGATGGGTTAAATCACAAAACTTTTTGAATCTAAAAATTTCACATATATAGTTTAATGGATAAAGGATTGTGTAAATACAACTAAGTTTCACTATAAAAATATTAAATCAATTTTACGTACATGAGTCCTGAACCACTCATGGAATGTGTTGAAATGATGTTTTTGGAATTTGATAGTGAGTTGCATGGGGAAATTCATGTTTCAACTCAACGATATGCATCCAAAATCACTACTCTATATAATTTAATCAATAAAATAAATTTAGAAACAAAATACACATCAACTATGAAACTTACTGTATCAATGGAATAACTGATGGAGTGTTGAACAACACATATCGATGAGCTTGAACCCACTCATAATTCCACATATCAAACGTTATTCCTTCTCCAATTGGACCCTCGTCATTCTTGGTGGGTTTATCTGTCTTTGATTCAACCTCATCAATATATTAAGCATCGAAATTAGTACACTCATTTATTAAATATCCCTTGTCAATTGGGGCTTATAGATGAGCTTTGTTGTGAAAATACCATTTAAATGTATTTAAGTATCGCTCTATTGTATAAATCCACCTAAATTGAATGGGACCACCAACAATGACTTCACCAGTTAAATGCACGGTCAAGTAGACCATGACATCAAAACAATATGGCGGAAATATTTTTTCTAGTTGAAATAGTACATGTAAAACATTATCCTACAGCTTTTTTAAATCACTCATGCTATGATTCCTAGAACAGAGTAGTCGGAAAAAATTAGAAACTCCAGTCAACGGCTCAACAACCTAGGCAGGTATGAAATGATGAATTGCTATAGGAATTAACTCTTGAAGAAGAATATGATTATCGTGACTTTTCAAACCCTGTAATTTCATGCTCTTCGTATCCACACACTTCAAAATATTAGATCAATAACCATATAGAACCTTAATAGTCTTCAAAATTTAAAGAAATGTTTGTTTCTCTTTTTTACTCATTGTGTACTATGAAGCAGGCATGTATGCCCGATCAACTTCACCCAGTTGTAAATGTAATGGGTTTCTCAATCCCATTTCTTGCAAATCATGTCGAGCATTAGAACTATCCATTTATTTCCCCTTGAAGGCTAAAATGGTGCACAATATATTATAACATACATTTTTTTCAATGTACATCACATCCAAATTATTTCTTAAAATATTATATTTTTCAATAAGGTAATTCAAAAAAAATACTCTATTTCTTCAGATTATGACTTCTCTGTTTATTTTCAGGAGGAATAGAAGGCAATTTAGGAACCAATAAATCTTGAAAATCATACATTGTATGGATGTTTTCTTGATCTAGTTATGCAAAAATTGCAACCACAAATAGTATTTGTGGTGATGGGTCATACTCTATATTCCGATCAAACGATACACGGTCTTTTCTGAACGTGTGCAATAGAGGAAGAAAGTGTCTCTGACCAAGATATGGCTACATTCTACAATGCTAAAGCCATATAGATTTCTTACTCTTATTACTACAAGGGAAGCCAAATTCTATTTTTGTACTCCAATCTTATAAGTTAACATATACTGGGAAATCATTAATTGTCCATAACAAAGCAGCCTTAAGTATAAACATTTCTTTATCTTCTGAGTGAAAAGTCATTACACCATTGGCCCAAAATTCTTGCAGTTTATCCATCAAAGGTTTCATATAAACATCTATTTTATCTCCAGGTACTCTCGTTCCATCAATTAGAATTGATAGTAACAAAAAAGGTTTCTTCATACATACCCATGGGGGAATGTTGTATGGAACCAACACCACTAGACATGTACTATGTTTCTCACCAACCATAGACCAAAATGGGTTAAAACCATCTGCTGTCAAACCTATTCGAATATTACGATCATCTCAAGAAAAGTATGGGTGTATTTGATCAAACTCTTTCCAAGCCAATGAATATGTTGGGTGAGTTAAGTAATCAACCTCTTTCTTTCTCTCTGAATGCCAAGTAATCAATTTAGAAATTTTAGTGGACAAGAAGAATCTCTTCTGTCTCAGTTTCAGTGGGAAATAATGCATCTGTTTAGCGACAACTTGTTTCCCTTGATTCAAGATTCTCCCAGGAAGAATCTTACTACCATGATTAATTTCATTGGTCTTCCACCTGGATGTATAGAAAACGATACCAATATTTAATTGTGAGTTCTCTTTTATGAACAAAATATAATTATTTTAACACACATCAGTTCGATCATATGTAAAACCAAGATCATCGGTCAACTTGAGAGCTTGATAAAATGACTCCGGAATCTTCACTTCAGCAAGGAGTACATTCTTCAACAATACCAGCAACATGTCCAATGAGGTGTCTGACCACTGGTTCCTGGACTTCAGGTGTAACAATACAACGATGAATGATAGTTTAATAAATTTAGTGCTTCCAGGATATAATTTAGTACACGCATCATGTAGAATTTCAATGAATTTCAATGATTCTCCATCTCCAGAAGAATGAGGATTACTCGATCCAACGTCGTCATTTACAACATTACTGTCTTCAGGTTCAAACTGACGAATAATATCATTGAGCATTATGTTCATTGGATCAACTGCTCTAGAATCAACATTCATATGAATACTTTCTGAGCGATGACATGAAACATAATCTTCTCCATTTCTTATAGTTTTTCAAAAACCCATTAAAAAAATTTCTCTAACACAATCTCGTTTGAAGAGTTATCTATTTGCACTTTTTTTGCATGGAAAACTAATCATACTACTGGGAAATTTGTTGGTGAAATCCATTAATCTTTTAATCCCCTCATAATATTCTGCTAAAAACTATCATTCATATCAATCCATCTCTTATCCATTTTTTGCATTTAATAGAAATCATAAGTGAAATATCTTATTTAAATTCTAAAAACACATATCATTAAAATTTAAAAACAAAATTTGAAGGATAAAAAACATTACCTATAGAGGACTCGACCGTGGGTAACGAGGTGTGACTCGATTGCAGATCCATAATGGTGCAGTGACATGATGATAGGGGTTTGACGGCCGGACTCGAAAGGGGCGGAACCATTGGACAATGCGTGGCAGGGTTCTACACGGTGTGGCACGACGGACCGGGAGGGTCCAACTGAGGCAGGACAAGAGGACTTGGGGAGGGATGCAGCGGGGTCTGGAGGGGATAAAAGAGGCATGAATGTACGATGGTGTAGCATAGAGGCAGGGGTGCAGGTTGCCGGGTCACGGGGGTGTGGCGGTTACGGGGGGGGGGGGGGGGGGGGGGGGGGGGCGAAGCACGGAGGCAAGGTGGTGGCGGTCACCGGGGTTGCGGGTGGCACAACGCCGAAGAAAGGGGGTGGGGGTCCCAAGGGTTCATCGGGAATACCCTGGGGTCGGGCGTCTCTAGGGGTCGGGGTCGCCAGGGGTTGGGGTTCGGGGTCACCAGGGGTTGGGGAGGGGTGGGTCATGGGGTCAAAGAGGGGAAAATCGGGTCGCGGGGTCAGGTAGGAGAAAATTCGGGGTTTGGTTTATAAAAATTCAGCGGCCACCATTTGGCGACCACTATTGATAGTATTAGAGGCCAAAAAATGCTGGCCGCTATAAGTCCCCCACCCAAAAGCTAAAAATTCTAGAAGTGGGTCATAGACTACCACCAGCATCACCACATCGTCAATAGCGTAGTTATGTTTATGGTGGGTCCCTTACCTTGACCTGTACTTGATAACGGTATAATTATTGACGTTGAGCATGCAAGGTACCAACGTACATGGCAGGCATTCAAACTCATCCAACAGCTAAAGGCTAGACACAGAAATCATGTGGCATACCCCACGTGTTTTTTCCTCTCATGGAAGGAGGGTAATCCCCAAAACAGGAAAACTATCAAACCCACTAGTGGAACCTCAAGCAAAGGGGGGGGTGTTATGAAGAAAAGCCCCTCTGGAAAATCCAGAACCTGCTCTGACACTCCACCGCAAAACATCACCAGGAATGCACATGTTAGAGGGACTCATCCACCACACATCAATAATATCCGTTTTGGGTGGTATTGACCCTTCCTCATGGTTTTGATCACAACACAAAAACGCGTACCAGTGGGGGGAAGAACACCTCTTTCATGTGCATTCAAAGCTACATTATACAACAACAACACATGGTTACACCGACACCCTACATCGCCCTTGGTAACCCCACGAACAAGGAGTTAGACGAAAAGAGTACCTCATGCAGCGTCTAACATGATCAACTATGAAAAGTAGAGAATGAAACAGAGCATACCTCTTATCATCTCATGCGATGAAGGATTATATACATCCATAGCACATAGTCACCTGCGGCCCCGTCCTTCAGCTCCCTGAGCCTGACATGGGATGCCTAGTGGTGGTAGGAGGACCTCGAATCATCGTTCGACAACCATAGGTCTTCCTACTATTCTAACAACACCGCCTCCCTGGGGACTACCCTATCCTCACATGGGAGTTCTCTGATCACGACACTGCCTCTGTTGTGGCGGTGCATCTACCAACTATCTGGAATACTCAACACATTTGGTTGAGTAGTCTCAGGCCACATGACCTCGCACATCACAATCATAGCATTAGTCCTCCCTGGGTTGTCTCGGTGCTCTATATTGTCCCCGACCATGTGCCTGAGTCTCATAAATGGGATACCTCTGGCGTCGAGGCCCTACCAATTGACATCCCTCTGGAAGAAATTTATCAATCGCCAGTGCCTGCTCTAGCACCCTAAGATGGGTGAGGATGCACAAGTTTACTACGCGGGAACGAATATCCTATATAGAGACCTCACTCACACTTCTGTGCTGGGAAGCTGTCATCATGGACCGCGTCCAAAGAGTACCGAGTAAGGTCTGCAAACCAAGTCGCGTATTCATCCAATGCCATCACTCCCCGCTGAAGCTCCAACAGCTCATGAAACTGTATAAAGTGTAAGTTGGAGGGGTAGTACTCTTCATGAAACAGTAGCTAGAAGTCATCCCATGAGAGTACCGACTCATCATGCATCTGAGTAACCATGGCTCTACTAAATCCAAACTGGTTGGTTGAAGGACTAGCTATCAAAGCAACCTTTCAGTGCATGAATAGTCCTGAAGTGGTGAACCACCGACTCTAGATAACCCTTTACTGTCGTATGGTAAGGCTTACCATGGAACCTCAGCGGTCTCTAACGCTAGAACTCACGTAGCACACCCAGCCCACGCTCTTCATCGGCCTTCTTTATCGGTACTATCTGATACTCCATAGGTGGAGGTGCTACTACATGTCCTCCTAGAGAATGGGTAATCATATGACGGATGTTCCGGTAAGGCCTCATCTCTCACGAAGTCGTCGTCACGAACCCAATCTAGTATCCTGGCTGGCTATCATCACGGAGACATCCCGAATCTGATCAAAGAGTATCATGGTCAAATGAGCATATATATACCAACAATGATGGGGAGATGACTCAAGAAGGAAAATAAAAGAGTCAATCCTATATGATGCACGAACCAAATTCCCTAAAATAAGTGTTTTTGTGTGATGATTCGAAAAGAAGGTTATCAGGGTCCTGGTGAATGGATACGTCAACTGTCGCACCATCACTGGACACCCTAGCCTGAGAGTCGCTCTCAAGACACATTGATACTATTTCCCAAAAACTCAACCAATTCAATTTTATGGATGTTCGAACAATTACCTAAGGAAAAAACAACCTATGATACCACTTTGTTATGACCCAACCCAACCAAACTTGAGCCGCAACTACCCCAAGCCAGCCTTTATAGGACATGGGCTGGAGACAAGCACTGAAGCCATAGCAATCTCCAAGAGGCCTTTTCCTAAGTACTTGTACACACACACACAACCCACTAAATGTAGAAGTGAAGAGTAAAAAAGGAAACAAAAGTACAAACAAATATTAACCCAACCTCAGTCATGCATCGACTTCCAGAACAGAACATGTAAAGTGATGAAAAGTAGACTTCCAAGTAAACTGAATAGTAAAGGAAAAAACATGTGCCCAACTAGAAAGGTGCCACAACCCAACAATAGGTAAATGAAAGTAAACAGCTGGTGAGTCTCATATCTTAAAAGCCTACTACATCCACTAAAATTATCCCAAGATCCATTGTCCTCTACACTCCTCTATAGTCTAGATCGACCTGTCCATCATCTGCAAGGGCACACCATGTACGGGCAAAGCCCAAGAAGGGGTGAGTATAAAGATACTCAGTAAGATTCCCCAAAAGCTCAAGGGATCAAGAAAGGAGGCACTAAAATGGTGACCAGCAGACAGAACAAAGAACAGTGTAAGAGTACAATAGAGAGTGTGGAGCTCAACCCAAAGAAAGAAAGGGAGTAGACTCATCCAATCCAAGAGAAGATAGACACGGAAAGAATGTGGCATTCCCCGCGCGTCTTCACCCTTCCTAGAATGAGTGTAATCAAACCGAAGGAGTTGGAACAAAATTAGGGCATATATATATATATGCTCAACATGAAACCCAAACGAGTGTGTAAGGGTATCTCTATTTCCATACTCATACTAGAAAAGTCTCCACCAGTTCAATGGATATCCATCACTGATGCCAAACTGTCCCGTACGACAAAGATGTCTCATCGCTGAACCGTACAACCTAGGGTACCACTCTGGTAACCATGGAGAAAAGTCACTGACTAGCCTCATAGAAAGAGATATGTTTGAAAGAAGTCATTGGGTAACCCACTTCCCATACCAGCTAGAGGGTAACCCCTAAGAGGTCATTGGGTAACCCACTTCCTAGCCCTGCTGGAGGGCAAACCTTAATGTCAATGGGTAACCCACTGCCCAACCCCACTGGAGGGTAAACCCTATGTTCAACGGATAACCCACGTCCCAGCCCCACTGGAGGGTAAACACTAAAGTCAAGGGGTAACCCACTCCCTAGACCCATTGGAGGGTAAACTTTAAGGTCAAAAAATAACCCACTACCTATCCTCACTGGAGGGTAAACACTGAACTGGTCCAATAACTCGGCACTGCATGTGCCATCACTAGGTGTATCTAACACCGCTTCTACGCATAGGTTTGGAGTGCATCAAAGGAATCTCCGACCAATTGCGTTTCAGGTTTCCAAATTTTATGAGATATTAAAAGAGGACCTGCATGCCCAAACAGAATACATCATTGCAATCCTCACGTAAAAACACACGAGATAGACAACTTAATCGCTGGAAACAGACTCCCGACAAAAAAGTTATTCAACACTTCTTTATGCTCATACGACGTCTCGTGAGTCCTGCACCTCAGTCCTAAAAATGGTTTGGCGAAATTCTCCATCACAATGCTCTCGAAAAAATATTCCAAAATGAATACTCATTCTCCCTAAATGACTGTTTGATGAAAAAGGCGCATTACGCTGCACACAGCATAAAAAGACGGCTCGTGGGGCCCATGCCTCAACTCTGGCTTCAACGCCTAAAACCACCCCTGTCAACTTCATCTCGATGTTAGGGTCACAATATAAGGACCCGGCCATAAACATTACTTATTATTGAATTAAATGAATAATTCACATAGAGGATCATTTCAGGTTTAGAGTTTTAGAGAATTAGATCATAAATCATGCATTACATTCTCCATTTAAACAAAGTGGTTACATAAAAGATAGTATTCATTTTTTTCCCATCGACAGAAACATATTTAAAACAAAACATGGATTCTTTCATGAAACATCCATGACCCTATCATCACATCATGTACCATTCCCTTGACCTTTGAAAAACATTTCAAAAACATGGGATGAGCATAAAAAGCTCAGTAAGGGATATAAATGTACAAAATGAAAACATTAGTCCATGTATCAAATCATAATTTACTCATAAAACATAATAAATTTTACATACCTCATAAAATAATGAACAAATCATAGAAATCATATGACATAAAGGTAACTTGAGGCATTCATAACATTCTTACGTAGGGAGTAACCCTCTTGGTTACGTTTGGAATACCCATCACAGTATATTCCCTAAATCTCTTTGGAGAATCCTTAACGTTTAACTCCTTCGCGTTACCCAATGCATTGGAGAGCAATATAGGGATCACCCATCATTAATTTATCATGGAACAACCCATCTTCATAACAATTCCCAAGAACCATAACATAATCGTATCACATAAAGCATTCATAAAGGAAACATAACATTTCCACATTTCAATCACAAGATATCAATAAAATATGTTGATATAATAAAAACATTATGAAAACCATTTTCAATTCCAAGATAAAAGAAAAGTAAAACTTGGTATTTATTTTCCATTAAAAAAAGTTATGGATTGTAGAGGAACCCGAAAATTAAATAATGGTCATGGCAGCGGAGAATCCATTGTCGCCGCATACGTACCACAAATAAAAACATTCCATTTTGTCATTTAGTAAAATCTTCGTATAAAAAAGATTCCTTTTGAATAAACATAAAAGTCAAAGGGGTTTATAAACTGTCTAAAATAAAGTTGAGTATGAAACAAAATATTCCTCAATGAAAGGAGATTGAGATGAAGTCCCTTACAAAGACGATATCCCTGGATTAAGGATAAATAAATTACATAATTATGTGTGAAAAACGAATACACCAAATATAAATGGATATTAACTATAAAACAATCAGAGATCATTCAAACATATTCATAGAATGACATATTCAATAAGAACAATTTTATCCGAAAGAATAAATATTATGTTAAGAAGTTCCCTTTCAAAAATTCGACAGCCTAACGACGTCACTTAAAACTTCAGAAAATGAGTTGATGAGAGATAAAAAGGGTATCGCATCACTTGGACATAAAATTTACATTAATAAGGATATAGAAAAACATATCCCAACATTAAAATATGTAAATTAAATGACCCAACAAAATATGTCTTTTAAAAAGAGGATGGTGAAAATTTCCCTTACCGACTTGGGTATCTTTCGAAACACACACCCCATGAAAGAAGGAAAATACAACATTGATGTAAATACTCATAAATAAATTTATATCACACAAGGAGTAGAATAATGGGAAGTACATATACCACTCAATGTAAATGTTGTCAAATGTAGCATAAATCTCACAGGAATAAAAGTGAGATGAAAAATCCCTTACGAAAACTCAGTAGCCTAACGACGCCACTTTAAACTTCCAAAAATAGATTGATGATATCAAATAGTGTCTCTCATAATATTAACATAAAATGTAAATCAAGAGGAATATAAAATAACATCCCCCAACATAAAAAATAGGATCTTAAAATAAGTGACATAAAGGAGAGTACTTAAAAAGAAAGAGAGAGGTTGGATCTCTTATGAAAATTCGGTATCCTAACAGCGCCAATCAAATCATCCAAAATGGATTGATGATAGAAAATAGGGTCTCTCATAATATGAAAATAAAAATTATAGTAATATTAATATAAAACCAAATCCCCATCATAAGAAATATGAACTTAAAAGGAATGACATAAAAGAGTGTACTTAAAAAGAAAGAGAGGGGTAAGTTCCCTTACCTCAAGTCTGACTTGACTTTTTCGTTTCTTTATATTCCTTAATAATAAACATTGGTCAATTTATTATTGCTTAAATAAATCCTTTAAGGATTATTATTCAGTTCATATCACATATTAAAATGTTATAATAATTTTTTAATAATGTCAGTTCATATCAGACGTTTTTGCTGATCTTTGGTACATGAGTAAAAAATGAACTTGTTTGAAAATGATTGCCCATGTATTTATAAGTAAATAATTTCCATAATAGTATTAATCATTAAAATATCATATATATCCAGTAAATATTCATTTTATACTATTCCATAACATTTGGAGATAAAAAATGAAAAGCATCGTTCATGGAGATAGTAGGTCGTATGTAGGCATGAATGCTACTTTAATTTTTTTGTCATATTAAGGGAAATAAAAATAAATGAGAGAGAGAGATATATATATATATATATATTATAATTCCAGTATAATATACATGTTATATATGTCACATATATTTATTAATTTCATTCTTTATACATTCCATGTATTTCTTGAACGAGTCACATCACTTGAGGGGGCGGTAGTCCACACTTCCTCATATGAAATTATCGCATTTGCACAACATGCAAAGAATAAAGGTATGTTTTAAATATAAAATAGAGAAGAATGTAGTAAAACTAAATACCATATAAATAATATATAGAATAAAGTTACATCATAATGGCCACCTTAAAAGGTGTTAAAAGAATATTGATCAATCATCGTTTCGTGAGGCAGAAAATCACCAACCACAGAAACAGTATGTTCTTTAAACATTAGACGAAGGTGTGTGTGGGTGTAGCTATAATAATTCTTATAAAAAAAATCCTAGAATATTTAAGATACTATTGTTTTTACAAAATAAAGTAATAAAAAGAGTTTAGGGGGTTGGAGAAGAAAAATAAAACATAAGAACACAAGAGAAGACACTACCTTTAAATCGGGTAACTATTTTTTATTTGAGCTCAAAGGATTTCTTGGAAAGACTTCTGCCCAAAGTGAGGATTCTAGGAGTAATAGAGGGATGTGGAGATACAAAATGGCCAGGGGTTGGCTGAGCCAAAGGCTTGAGAGGTGTGGGTAATGTGGTAGAGGTGTGGTCCTTTTATAAGAGGAGAGGAGGGGCACTCTTGGAAAGTCTCGAAAAGTAACATTATTATAAAATGCTTTTCGGATTTTAAAGGGCCCACGATTATATATTTCGAGGATAAGGTTATAATATTTCGATATCCACACATACAATAGGTTTTTTACAAGTGTACGTCTTATATTTTTCATTATCTTTTCATTTTATTTAAATCGTTAAATAATGAGGTAATCACTGTATCCTCATGATGTCATAAATAATTTAATTTATTTAATGTCTAAAAATTAAAAAACATATCATGATGTAGGAAATCTTTTAATATTTCTATGGAATATTTATAGTAAAAAATATTACTTTTATAACCCCATTTTAAAATTATTTTAGTAAAACAACACATGTTTGTGACGTTTTTATTTTAACATTAAATAAAAAGTTTTTAATGTCATTTTCCTACCAAAGTAGCTCCATTGGGTCCCCAAGTTGACCCATGGATTGTCTTGGTCGGCCATGACACATCCAATAAGGGTAGGACATTGTCAAAGTCATTACATATTATTAAAACATTATTTTTACCTTAAATAACAGTAATTACCACTTCTCGCGATTAAAAAATTAAAAGTTACTATTCAAAAAAAATTATTTTAATCCCATTGAACCACATTTTACATCCTAATGAAAACCATGTATGTCAGATTTTTGAAATTCAAAACACATAGGTGGTAAATTTTCATTTAAACGAAAAATCATTTTTTATGTACCACTTAGCGGTTTCACTATTCATAAAAAATTGATGTTTTTTAGAAAAATACAAAAAAATCACCCTATTATATATTTGATATTCCGAATTCAAAAATGATATATATTTTACAAAATTCAAAAAAAAAATAAGTTACATTAATTAATTTAATAATTAATTCCCGCTGTCCGAACAAATAGCGTGTTTTTATGAAACAATATATATCAAAATATTGACACTAGTTTAAGTCCAACTTCAAAGTGAAATTCATTCAAATGACAACTATTGGATTAAATGATGAAAATATATTCTAATTTAACTTTAAAACCAATAAATAAGATAATATAATCATATAAATAAATTAGATTAAAATGAGGTTTTGAATTACAATACAACATTTTCACTATTCATTAAACAATGAACTTTATCGGAAAAATACCAAAAATTTACACAAAGTAAATTTTGATGTCCCGATTCTAACAAAGAATTTTATTTTGTCAAATATTACACATAAAATTGTCAAAAATAGATTTAAAAGAGGTTCTCCATCAAAAGGCGATTAATCGACCTTTTAAAGAATATTAGAATGTTTACGCTTAAAATTGGATTCATTCACATTTTTAATCCTCTAACATTTATTGTAAAAAGTAAAAATATCTGACAAACATATATAATCATTTTGTAGTTAGTTCTGTTCATTCCTGTAATTACAATGTCTAGGTGTTAACTACCATTTAAAATAAAACTATTATATTATTAGAGTGCAACGTAAGATTTAAAAGGAACTCGTTGTTGTGTATTGGGTAAGACATCGAGTATAGAGTTCCCTTTAAATTAATATTAACATTTTATTCACAAATAGGGATAATTATAAAAATGACATATTCTTTATTTACCTGGGGTGTTACATCCTTCCCCCCTTTTGGGAATTGCGTCCTCGCAATTTTAAAATTGGGCTCGGAAACGTCATAGAAAGTCCCACATCAGAACAAGAGTCGGTAACACAATCACTTTAAACGAATTAAAGAGAATTACAGAGGTCACCCAAGTCAACCCATACTAGGATTACAAGTAGGAAAACATGGATATGGAAGAAAAAGAAAAGGGTCATGTTTTCAGGGAGAGTGATAGAAAACATGTTTATGAGAAAGTTAACCACAAGAAAATCATAAACATGTGGTGGGTTAAAAGGTATTCGATTCCCAGTAGGAAACGTTAATAGACAACATTTTTGTTTTATGTTACTTATCATTGAGGAATTTATTTTTCATCTTAAGGAAACATACTTACTTGTCATGTTGACTTTCAACTTTTACTATATTTATTACACAAACTCATACATTCCCCAAATGATGAGTATTTAGGAAGACGTGTTCACATTAAGTGTACTATAATAAACTTCATGAGAATCAAATAATACACAAAAGGGAACTATATATTTCGCATGTCTTTAGACCCTTAGAAAAACCAAAATTGTTAGAACAAGATCAGATAATCCAGAAAAGGATAACCCTTTATAAAAAAAATCTATTCTTAATCTCCAAAATTGTCCAACAAAACCCAAAGTTCAAAGAGGACCATTCGATAATCAATTTGCCATAAAATTATTCAAAGTAATCCAAACTAAGATCGAAACCCAAATATTTGAAGGATTTAGTCACATAGTCTTCCAAGGTACAAATTAACAGTTATCTCCAAATAACATCAGTTGCTCTAAAAGTCTCATATTGAAAAGTAATTAACCTAATCACATATCCTCCATGATAGGTTAATAATTTCCATAAATAACCCAAAATAAACTTAATCATAATTCATAAAATCATCTATCTAAAAATAATAAGTCATACTAACCAGGGACTTCACGTAGTCCAATGGTAGGTGATAAATACCAGTCGCACTTTTGTTGTGGGTTCAATTCCCGCAACTTTGTCCAACGCGACGGGTTGTCACACGGTCTGCATGTTGTCCTTTTTATAAAACTCCAAAATAACCCTAACATGTTTTAACCTCAATAGTTTCCTTATACCTCTCATTTTCATCTAAATTCATTACGATCTCAACTTCTTAATTCTTGAAGTCTTATTTCCCCACCATAAAATAAAACGGTTCCCAAAATGAATAACAACATACCTTTATCATGACATCCACTCGGTTTCATCGTCATCTTGTTCACGTAGGTAGAAGTCCCATGCATTACAACAATGATTTAGAGAAACTTCAAAATCATTTTCTTCCTCCATCCAAATACACCTTGTACAACATGGGTCATATGGGTGCTCACAGAAAAATAGTTTTGGACAATAATCATGTATGACATATAATTCCAAAACATCTGATGAAACACAATTTCTATAAAATAGTCGGAGAGAATTTGAGTTGAAACTTTCTATTATTGGTCCTTTTAAAATACTATAATATGTGCTGAGAGACTATATTTTAAAAGAAAATATAAATAGGTTGCGCAAGGGTCTCCTTCCTCAGCACCATTTATAAAATCATAATATTCCTCAAATTCTTGTGATAAGGTAAAATATTTGAAACTGCCTTGATAATATTTACCTTTCTTGAAATTATGAGAATATTGTGAAAATAGTATTTTCCTAAATACAACCCATGATACACGATGATAACGAGGTATTGTGCAGGTGATTGATATCTCAAACAAATACTTGCATGTGAGTTGTATGCTAGAAAAAGTTTCACAATCATCCGAACATGAATTTGGAATAATTATTGCAAGCATGTCATCAGCAAGAGATAAGAATGTCGTTTGATATCCTCCCCCTTCTATTCATAACTGACTTTACTTGACCAGAAAAAACGTTATAAAAAAGGATTTAACTGAAATAATAGATATAGGGACTAACCATGTGTCAAACAATAACTCCTAATCACTAATGTTGTCTAAACTGACCTATGATACCAACTATATGGGCCCAACCATAAACATTTCTTATTATTGAATTAAATGAATAATTCACATAGAGGATCTTTTTAGGTTTAGAGTTTTAGATAATTAGATCATAAATCATGCATTACATTCCACATTTAAACAAAGTGGTTACAAAAAAGATAGTATTCATTTTTTCCCATCGACAGAAACATATTTAAAACAAAACATGGATTCTTTCATGACACTTCCTTGACCCTATCATCACATCATGTACCTTTCCTTTGACCTGTGAAAACCATTTCGAAAACTTGGGATGAGCATAAAAAGCTCAGTAAGGGATATAAAAGTAAAAATTGAAAACATTAGTCCATGAATGAAATAATACTTTACTCATAAAAAAAATCAATTTAATATACCTCATCAAATCTTGAATAAATCATAGAAATCATTAGACATAAAGGTATCTTGAGGCATTCATAACATTCTTACATAGGGAGTAACCGTCTTGGTTATGTTTGGAAGACCCATCACAGTATATTCCCTAAATCTCTTCGAAGAAACCATAACGTTTAACTCCTTTGCGTTACCCAATGAATTGGAGAGCAATATTGGGCTCACCCGCCTTTAGTTTATCACGGAACCACCCATCTTCATAACAATTATCAAGAACCATAACATATTCGTATCACATAGAGCATGCATAAAGGAAACAAAACATTTCCACATTTCAATCACAATATATCAATATAATACATTGATATAATAAAAACATTATGAAAACAATTTTCAATACCAAAATAAAAGAAAAGTAAAACATTGTATTTATTTTACATTAAAAAAAGTTTATTGCTTGTAGAGGAAGCCGAAACTGAAATAATGGTCATGGCGGCGGAGAAGTCATTGTCGCCGCATACGTACGACAAATAAAAACATTCCCTTTTGTCATTTCATAAATGCTTCATATAAAAAATATTCCTTTTGAATAAACTTAAAAGTCAAAGGGGTTTATATACCGTCTAAAATAAAGTTGTGTATACAACAAAATATGCCTCAATTAACGAAGATTGAGATGAAGTCCCTTACAAAGACAATATCCTTGGATTAAGGATAAATCAATAACATAATTATGTGTGACAAACTAATACAAAAAATATAAGTGGATATTAAGTGTAAAAAAATCAGATATAATTCACACATATTCATAGAACGGCATATTCATGGAGTACAAGTTTATCCCAAAGAATCAAAATTGGGTTACGCAGTTCCCTTGAAAAAATTTGACAGCCTAACGACGTCACTTCAAACATCAGAAAATGAGTTGATGAGAGATAAAAAGGGTATATCATCACTTGGACATAAAATTTACATCAATAATTATATAAAAGAACATATCCCAATAATAAAATATGTAAATTAAAAGACCCAACAAAATAAGTCTTTTAAAAAGAGGAGGGTGAAAAGTTCCCTTACCGACTTGGGTATCTTTCGAAACATAAACCCCATGAAACAAGGACAATAAAACATTGATGTAAATACTCATAAAAGAAATTATATTACACAAGGAGTAGAATAATGGGCATTACATATACCACTCAATGTAAATGGTGTCAAATGTAGCATAAATCTCACTAGAATAAAAGTGAGATGAAAAATCCCTTGTGAAAACTTGGCAGCCTAACTGCGCCACTTAAAACATCCAAAAATGGATTGATGATATCAAATAGGTTCCCTAATAATATTAACATACAATTTAAAAAAATAATAATATAAAATAACATCCCCCAACATAACAAATTGGAGCTTAAAAGAATTGACATGAAGGAGAGTACTTAAAAAGAAAGAGAGAGGTTGGATCTCATATAAAAATTCAGCAGCCTAACGGCACCAATCAAATCTCCCAAAATGGATTGATGAAAGAAAATAGGGTCTCTCATAATATGAACATAAAAATTACAGTAAGAGTAATATAAAATAACATCCCAATCATATGAAAGATTAGCTTAAAAGGAATGACATAAAAGAGTGTACTTAAAAAGAAAGAGAGGGGTAGGTTCCCTTACATCAAGTCCGACTTGACTAGTTCATTTATTTATATTCCTGAATAATATACTTTGGTCAATTTATAATTTCTTAAATACCTCCTTTAAGGATTATTATTCAGTTAATATCACATATAATAACATTATAATAATGTTTTAATAATGTTAGTTCATATCAGACGTTTTTGCTGATGTTTGGTACGTGAGTAAAAATGAACTTTTTAGAATATGATTGCCCATGTAGTTATAAGTAAATCATTTCCAGAATAGTATTAATGATTAAAATATCATATATATCCAGTAAATATTCATTTCATAATATTCCATAACATTTGGAGATAAAAAATGAAAAGCACCGTTCATGGAGACGGTAGGTCGTACGTACGCATGAACACCACTTTCATTTTTTTTTGTCATATTAATGGAAATAAAAATAAATAAGATATATATATATATATATTATAATTCCAGTATAAAATATATGTTATATAGGTCACATTTTTTCGTTAATTTCATTCTTTATATATTCCATGTATTGCATGAACGAGTCACATCACTTGAGGGGGCGGTAGTCCACACTTCCTCATATGAAATTATCGCATTTGCACAACATGCAAAGAATAAAGGTATGCTTTAAATATAAAATACAGAAGAATATAGTAAACATAAATACCATATATATCATATATAAAATAAAGTGACATCATAATGTCCATCTTTAATGGTGTTAAAAGAATATTGAACAATCATCATTTCGTGAGGCAGAAAATCACCAACCACAGAAACAGTATGTTCTTTAACCATTAGACGAAGTTGTGTGTGGGTGTAGCTCTAATAATTCTCATAAAAACATCCTACTATATTTAAGATACTTTTTTGTCACAAAATAAATGAATAAAAAGAGTTTAGGGGGTTGGAAAAGCAAAATAAAACATAAGAACACAAGAGAAGACACTACCTTTAAATCGGGTAACACTTTTTGATTTGAGCTCAAAGCCTTCCTTGGAAAGACATCTGCCCAAAGTGAGGCTTCTAGGAGTTATAGAGGGATGTGTAGATACAAAATGGTCCGGGGTTGGCCAAGACAAAGGCTTGAGAGGTGTGAGTAAATCGGTAGAGTTGGGAGCCTTTTATAAGAGGAGAGGAGGGGAACTCTTGGAAAGTCTTGAAAAGTAACATTATTATAAATTTATTTTCGGATTTTAAAGGGCCCACAATTATATATTTCGCGGATAAGGTGATAATAGTTCAAAATCCCCACATCCAATAGGTTTTGTACTAGTATAGGTCTTATATTTTACATTATCTTTTCATTTTATTTAAATCGTTAAATAATGAGGTAATCACTACATCATCGTGATGTCATAAATAATTGAATTTATTTAATGTATAAAAATTATAAAAAATAAATAATGATGTAGGAAATATTTTTAGCTTTCTAATTAATATTTATAGTAAAAAATATGACTTATATAACCCCATTTTAATTTTTTTAGTAAAACAACATAGGTTTTGACATTTTTATTTTAACATTAAATAAAAAGTTTTTATTGTCATTTTCCAACCAAAGTTGCTCCATTAGCTCCCCAAGTTGACACATGGATTTTCCTGGTCGGCCATGACACATAAAATGAGGGTAGGACATGTGTCAAAGTCATTTCATATTATTAAAACATTATTTTTACCTTAAATTACACCAATTACCTCTAATCACAATTAAAAACATAAAATTTACTATTCACCAAAAAATTATTTTAATCCCATTGAACCACATTTTACTTCCTAATGAAAAACATATATGTCGTATTTTTGTAATTCAAAACACCGAGGTGGTAAAATTTCATTTAAACGAAAAATCAGTTTTTTAAGCACCACTTACTGGTTTCACTATTCATCAAAAATTGATGTTTTCAGAAAAATACCAAAAATTCACCCTACTCTATATTTGATATTTCGAATTCAAAAATGATGTCTTTATTAAAAAATTCCAAAAAAATAAGTTACATCAATGAATTTAATAATTAATTCCCGCTGTCAGAACAAATAGCGTGTTTTTATGAAACAATATATATCAAAAGATTGACACTAGTTTAAATCCAATTTCAAAGTGATATTCGTTCCAATGACCACTATTGGATTAAATGGTAAAAATATATTCTAATTTAACATTAAAACCAATTTTAAAGATGATTTAATCATATAAATAATTTAGATTAAAATGAGGTTTTGAATTAAAATACAACAGTTTTCACTATTCATTTAAAAATGAAATTTATCGGAAAAATACCAAAAATTTACACAAAGTAAATTTTGATGTCCCGATTCTAAAGAAGAATTTTATTTTTCAAATATAACACATAAAATTTTAAAAAAGTGAATTTAAATGAGGTTCTCCATCAAAAGGCGGTTAATCGACCATTTAAAAAATATTAGAATGTTTACGCTTAAAATTGGATTCATTCGCATTTTTAATCCTATAACATTAACTGTAAAAAGTAAAAATATTTGACAAACATATATAATCATTTTGTAGTTAGTTCTATTCATTCCCATCCTAACAATGGCTAGGTGTTAACTACAATTTAAAATAAAATCATTTTATTATTAGAGTGAAACGTAAGATTTCAAAGGAACGCGTTGCTGCGTTTTGGGTAAGCCATCGAGAATAGAGTTCCCTTTAAATTAATATTAACATTATATTCACAAATAGGGATAAATATGAAAATGTCATATTCTTTCTTTACCTGGGGTGTTACACACGATGCTGCTAACAGTGCCTAAAATGGACTTCCGTTGCAGAAGCTGCAACTCCCCACGTTATGCAAACGGGCCATAGTGGGGCCCACACCTCTAGCACGAAACACGTCATACATATCATACCATTGCGTTCATTACAGATATCCACGATGTGTAGGCAATTAATTTTCCCTCAACGGACTTATGAAGCATAATTCGTAAAAAATCATCAAAAGTCATAAAGCCCCCTCGTGGTGCCCACGACCCAGGCTTGAATTTAGGCGGTCAGATTACGTCGTCGCAATCCCATTGTAGGAGCACTAAAAAACCAGTACTCCAACATCCAAAACGGTTGTCGGGTGATAAAGTGGCATTTCACCGTAAAACATGTGAACCAGGACCTGTGGGGCCTACACCTTGACTCCAACCCGAATGAATCGTAAAGCATCTCATTAAGTCTGCACGAGGACTATGGTCATGCTGCCGCTGACGACGTGTCAATCGGACATCCCAAACAATAGTTAGGTCTAACGCAAAGATAATTAATTAATTAATTAATTAATTAATTATTCTCATTAAGCATTTCTTGCCACCGAGCAATGAAACCAAACCACGAGGGTTCCGAACCAACTTTGGAAGAACCGTCTCAACTCCAGGGCCATTTTTCCTTTGACGGTGCATCAAACGGACATCTGGCTCGCGAATACGTCCATTATAAACATTAATAATAATTTAATATTATTGAATTAAATCATTTAAGGTCACCCGTCTTTGGGATCAGAACCCAAAAACCCTGAAACCCAACATAAAAATTATGTCTCGAAGAGACGAACCCATAGCTGCAGACGGCGTGTCAAAGAAACACTCTATTTAGGAGCTACGCTCCTTTGAACACAGGGGGAACAACTGTGCCATTTCACACTGGTCAGCCCAGTCTAGACAACCGACTAGTGGGTCAGCCGTGGGACTGGCCTGACTCGCCGCGGTCCACCGGCCGCGGCCCGCCCCAAAAACTCCAGACCCCTCTGTTTTGGTTCTTCAATGCAAACCGGCCAATGGGCTGGTCTTCGTCCGCGTCGCACCAGCAGGACCCACCGAACGTGGGTCCTTGTCTGCGGCACACCCTGAGGCGCTGACCACAGGGTCCTCCTCCGACCACGACGGGACGACGCCGGCACCCTCACCTCTAGCAGCGCACTATCGTTCCACCTTCGGCCTACACCACGCCTTCTCATGCCGCCTACTATGCCTCTCTGCTCTGGTCCCTTGCTACGCTGCAGTTGGATCCATCTCCGCCCGGCCGCACCCGCCGCCTGCCGCCTGACCTCCGGCCACCGCCCTTGCCGATGTCGGGGATTCATTCGGCCTCCAACACCGCTCCGGTGGTTCGATCTCAAAACCAAACATGTGTTAGGGATAATCGGGATGATGCCTTTACAATTCCCCCCACGATTGACGATCTGACAAGATTTTGGCCCGTCCGAAAATTAAGATAAAGAACGCCCATGAACGAGAATTAAAACAGGGATCGGACGATGGCCATATTCATTTGGCCATCTTTCTAATTCTATAATTTTAGAATTAGAAAAAAAAAATTTGATGAAAAGTCATGAAATTGATGAATGTGAGAAAATTAACCAAAAAAAACCCTACCTCGAATCGATCACACGCCGTTGGCGGCATGTCCACAATGCTCCTGCTTCGATCCACCAAGTTTCTCATAGAGGTCGCACCTTGATTCGGTGAAGAACGGCGAAGAACACCATAGAATAGTTGAGAGATAGTGTGTGTGAGAGAGGAGAGAGAATGGAGAACCCTAACTTCAACTCTTATTTTTCTATATATAGAAAAATCCTCTTACCACAGAATATGAAACTATCGTGCACACTCATTTTATATCGCGCCTAGGAAAAACGCCCCATTTTGAATTCAACTAATGACTCAGATTTCCATTCCCAGAATTCGTTCGAAAGTTATTTCAAAATTACTCCAGTGATTAAAACCACTAAGTCGTTATTTCAAAATGACGATTTTTTCCCTGGGTGATATCTCTCACAGAAGGCCCGCAGCCGCAACATTATCACCCTGCCTAGGGTAAACTGCATGCTTCGGATGCAACAGTGCCCTCGGATTTCCGATCCAAGCTACCGTTTAGGAGAAAACACAACCCCACCACATGCATAGTACAAAAACACATAATATTTTTATAAAATTTATTCCAGGCACACCAGGCCCTCGAATCGCACGCCGTCTCAAATCCTAGCTCTGGAAATATACGTAGAAATATTCCAAATTAGTACAGGGAAAATCGAGTATCTACATATCTTGAATATATAATGTGAGGAAAAATAAATGGGAAAATTTATTCTAAATAAATAATCTAATAATTATAAAATTCATCATTTTATTGAGAATTGTACAACAAAATTCCATATCAAAAGTCCTAATCAAAAACAATCACAGTAAACAATTACATTGTAACTCAAACTCCTTAACATAAGTTTTATTTGCATCTAATAAAATCCAACCCACATTATAATAAGTTTACATTAATTTTAATTCTACACTGGTAACATTTAAATACATATAATTTCATATATAATCTTTTTATTACATTTCATCAATAATTTATTAATAATAATTAATTAAAATCATATTTTTAGGTAAAATTGTATTGGGTTTTCATGAGAATTTTGGATTGATATTTTTTTTCCATGAACACAGATTATAAATCCATCTACAATAAAATTTTATTCCAGAAAAAATATGATATATAAAAATTATACAATTATTTGTATTTATTTAAAATATATTTATATAAATAATTCAATGACACCATTCAGGATTGTGTTAGGTCATACGTTTTCATGTACACTATTTTCAATTCTCAAAAGATCAAATGAAATAAGTTTATTTAAAAACTAAACATTCTAGAATCATATTTATATCAAATATATCATGTATATTCCTGAAATCTATAATTCTTTACATCCATATAAATATGAATCAAAATATCTAACAACATTTCTTTATGGAGGTGGTAGTCCACACTTATGCCTGAGTGGCATTATCCCTTTCAAAAATACTAGAACAAAAGATTATTCATTTTATATTATATATTAATAAGAAGGAATTTATAGTAAATATCATTTATTACCATTAAATCCATCATAAAAACAATCCATGAATGATGGTGATGGAAAATTAATGGTATCTCTTTGTGGATACTATTTTACACATGTACACACGAGCGATAATTTCACTACAATCATGATGGAATAGAGTATCAATATTTCTGTTATAATAATCATAATATAATTTTTTTAAATTTAGTATAATAAATTTTTTATTTAAATAAAAATATCATTGATTAATTGGAGGTAGAGGAATAAATAAATTGATATATGATGATTAAGACAATTGCCTCTTCTTCAGTTGGCTTTATATAGATTCTTTCATAAGGAAAATTGGAATAGTAATTAAACAAGACCAGTACAATAAAATACAGGCTAGGGTTTCTTGGAATAAAATTTATAGGGTTTCTAATAATAATATTCCATATTTTTTAATTAATATATAAAATGGGTGTCCTTTTTAAGGGAGGAAAACAATACACTTCAAATTATTAAAAAGGGTCAAAAAATATAATTAATTCATTATCAATAATAATTCTTTCAAATGGCCCAAAACATGAGGAAAAAATATACAATTTTATATATACCATTTTCAATTATATTTTGATAGGTTTTTTTTCATTTGAAAATATAATTTTTCCTTTAACCGGTTCATTAATTTATTTTAACCTTAAATTTGGTAATAATCGTTTGAATTACAAGGGGTAATAGTTTTACTTAATTTACCATTTATCTCTTAAAATGAAAATGGGTGATATTTTCAAGCATTTAACACTTTTAATTTTAAATTTTCAGGATTTTTAATATTTTTAAGTAGTTTAATAAAATATTGTTAAACATAAAATATGATTAATTTATTTTTGGAACTATTTATTTAATTTTACATTAAATACATCCAAATTGTTATTAATATTTAATAAAGGAATTTAAAACATCCATAACATGTTAAATTTATCTAAAAAATGGGGCATAATTATTCTCCCTAATTTATTAACTATTAATACTTTTAATATATTCTATTTTATTTTTATATTAATTGTATAAATATTGTGTTGGTGTTTTTTAAGCATTTAAGGTAACTATTTCGTTGATAAATATTATAAAAAAATACCATGATAAAAAATAGTTATAAGTCATACTTATCTTTTATAACAAATAAATATCCACTTTTTAACCTAATGTATTAATTATTGATATATTAAATTCAAAATAGTGTCATTTTGGAATTTTATATTCATAAGATAATTTAAATTTAATTTTAAAGGGTAAATGGATCCAAAATAACATATATTAGTATTTTTTTGTATTTATCTAGATTTATTCTATTAAATAAAATGAAAACAAGTTTTGGGATGATTTTGAGCCATTATCATATGTGTTTTTCCATATTTTACATATTTTACCATTACCGAGGTGACACATATTTACCCCATTTAATATTAATAAGGACCAAATGGAAAAAAATAATATATTTCATATATTATAATTATAATAATAAACAATTAAACCATTCTTACACATTAAATTTAATTAATTAGACCAAATAAATTCTAAAAATAGTGTGAAAATGCAATGAAAATTATTTTTTAGATAAATGCAGTTCCATGTATAAAATTGGATTTTTTTATATCATGAATAGAAAGAATATTAGATTAATGATAAACCATTTATTGAATACAATATATATAAAATTCAATAAAATCCTCTACCAATATTTATTTGCATAATTCTTTCTGATGAAAACACATTGTTTTGATAAATATCATCTTTTTTAAAAAAACCAATCTTTTTCTTTAAAAGACATTATCATCACTTTATAATCAATTGATAAATAATCTATTCATATTACTCGTTTAAAAACTATAAAGTTTCCATAAGTTATATTTTCTAATTCATACCCACTAAGACAAGAGCTATGTGATATTTATCACATTAAAAAATAATATTTCAACATTACATTACAGTTCATTTAAACTCGATGTTGTGTATAAACAAAGGTATAATTGAGATTAAATTATTTTACAGAAACAAGATTGTAAAATATAATTTTTAAAATTAAACCCCATTTAAAATTATTTTTTTACTCAAAATTATATCACTTCATTATAAAAATGACGATATATTAGTATCATCACATCTTCAAGTTCCCATGTACTTTCATTGAATTTTTTTTCCTCTAGAGAACATTAAATAGATCAGTTGACTTTTTTTGTACCACATTATCATCAAAATTAAATATTTATACAAATTTTTATTCATATTCATATTAATACTACAATGGTACAACCACTGAGTTTAGTACATGTGAATGAGCATGTATGAACTTCCATAGGAAGGATATAAGGTACACATCAAGAAATTGAGTTGTGTTCAGTATAAGTACTAAGAAATGTGATATTTTTTAAACTTTATGATGATTCTAACATGGATAAATATTCGTAGGGAAAATATTTCTGTTCTTTTTTAATGTTACATCATTTTTTCATGGTAAATTTTTCTAGAATACCTTCTCAATAACATCAAATTCCATATTCATTGATGATTATTTGTATATTGTCTTTATCAACTATAAGTTACCGTGATGTGCTACTGAATAGTTATGAGATTCTATACATCTTCCTCAAATAAAAAATTTTACAAAAGGATTCCTTCATCATCTTTATTCTATAACATTGATGTTCCTCACTAGTTTAAATAGTGGGATTCATAAGGAGCCATATAAATTATTGATTGAAACCAATTATTATATAAAATCGTGTCTATAGGAATTTGTTTATCCCGCCCACATTTAAAATCCATAGGATAAAATATCAACATTTTATATAGGGTCTTAATGGATCCCTCTTATTGAACATCTATCTTGATATGTTAAGTATTACTCAAAATAAACTATGTATACAGATATTGTTTTGGAATTTTTCCAGAACATTTAAGAAATCCCTATATTCCAATTATATGTAACAAGAAATTTTAGTATATGCATCCTTACATCTTTTTAATGTATATTTTTTTCAAGATAATAAATAGTATAATATTCCATCATAGTAATTAACACGTGATAAATAAACAATGTGATCGTCTTTAATTCAAATAAAACATTATGTTTTTTAAATATTTTGGGGAGTGAGATTACCAAATCCAAAGTCATTTTTTCAAATTTCTATTCTTGTATTGGTAATGGTTATAACATACACCTATAATTTTTTCTCTCATCCTTAAATTTCTAACATACCCAGCACTAGGATTCATACTCTCAAATTTCTCTATTTATGTTATCCATTAAAAACAATATTTTGTATCACAATATGACTTTATACATCCCAAATGGATAGAGATAATGAACTACGAGTTTTATCCACCAACAACTTCTACAAATCTGGTATGGAAGCAACACATACATTATTCTTGAAAATTATAATTCTAATACAATCACCGTTAAGAATAGAAAATTTCTTATATTTTATTTAATCTCTATATTTATTATTTACCTCATTATATTCCATTTTATAGATTTTTGAACACTCATTTATGTAATAAATGATATCCCCACTTCCTTTACTATTTCTTGATACATCCTTTAAAACATAAAAATACCGGATCTGTTACATCCCCATCACAAATAAACTAGCATTATCCTTTAGACTCAAATCTTCCTCCCCTTTTTTAGATTTTCTATTGTGGTAGTGTTTTTAGAATAAAAAATCATTAATCAACTCAAAACATATTAACAGTATCATATTCATATCTTCATGAGTAAATATAGAATTCAATCTATTATAACATTATATAATAAATGTTTTCTTGAATAGATGATTTCATTATATCATAATTTAAAAAATTATTGTCTCTATATCCAAATAATTATTCGGGTTATTTTTCTCATGAAAAGAAAATTATAATGTGGTATAGGATATCACTAAATTATCATAATCATAGGTGTGATGTCTAACCATCCCATTAGTTCATTGAAATTTTCTTCACGTTCATTTATCCATTGGTGAATTGCTACCTTATAAGTTAACGTGGTGATTGGATTAGATAACTATGAATCATTCTCATTAAATCATTAGTAATAATAAAACACATTAATAATATGGATATCAGACAAAATTTTTTGTTTGGAACAACATTTAAAAATATCCAAATCTAATGGATCCACCAATATAACCTCTAATTGTATTATATTACCAAAAATGAATAATTCTATTAAAAAAATTTGTTCTTAGTAAATTTTCCATACAACGTCTCTTTCCATAGGGTCTTTTGTGTAATCCCCATGTTATCTTCATGATATTTTTTATTAAATGAATATATAAGAATTTTTCCAATAAAAACTCCCACAAACTGATCAATGTAATCTATAAAGAATCTATTGAATAAATTCATGAAGACATTATGAGAATTTATAAGACCAAATATAATTACTATATATTCATAATTTTTATAGATCATATGGAAGTTTTTCTTTTCTATACCATACATTATGAACATCCATAGATGATATTGAAACTGATGAACAATAATTCAAATTTATTGAGCAATAATATGTTGAAAAATCAGTTATTAATATGATGTAGATTATACATATTCCTGATTATAATATTTTTGTATTCCTGAAAATCAAATGTTGACTCTAATTGACCTATCTATATACACAATTGAGTAAAAAGGTACTCCCCCAGTTAACTCCCTTGTCTGAATGAATCCCTTATAAAATTATTATGGGGTATCAAGTAAAATTCATATAATTCAACTGGGTAAATTCTATAAACAATCTTTAAAATATTTGTAGCACTGTGTTTGAGATTTATTTATAAAATAAACATCATTATTTGTTTGTATAGTAATACATTACAATAGAAAAAAATCACAAAAACAAAAAAAAATTGTAATATATTTGAAATTGTTTTTTTATCAAAAACTATATGAGATAAAAATACTTTTGAAAGGAAACAATACACATAAAATGGAAGATATTTCCATTAGAAATTCATATTTGTCATCACATTGGTTGATTATCATAATTTGATCGAGAATATGAAACATGACAACCCATCCTTATAATTTTATGCGGGATTGATTTAATTAATCCCATAAATACCTATGATGTCATTAAAATCAATTAGAGGTAGAATGTTTTTTAAATAAAACATATTCCCCCAAATATAAATCAGATAATAACTACAGACTTCATATGTTATCATTGTACCATTAGGGGTTTTCAATTCTAACTATATATATAACAATTGGTATGAATTTTTGATACCCTTGTTAAAATCTTCAGATATAAAATTCTTAGTAATTATAGAATTAGTAATAAATTATTATTTATATATTGGATGGTAAATTATTATTTCACCACATCATTATCATACCCCACATCGATGGTAGTAATCACATGAGATTTCACATTAACTGTAGAACTGAAAGGTTACTTATATTGGTCATCCCTATAATAATTCAAACATGTGTATTATTTTTTTTAATTCCCAAACTCCTTGCACAAGAAACACTAGATTGTGGGTAGATCAATCTATGGTTACTTAAATCTTTCATTTTATAACTTATTCCCTTCACTTCAGCATTATATTGTTTGATTTCCATCATTTTCACAATTAAATAATTTTCTAGTCCCTTTTATAAAATTTCTTCCATGTATCCTTCAAGAATATGAGCATAATAGAATGCTCATATTCTTCCCTCCATAGTAATTTTATTATAATTTTCCTTTAATTAAATAATTTATTTGTTATCATAATAGTGGGATTGATGGGTAACTCGGATAATAATATCCATATTTATAGAATGTCAAGAAATTTATTCAATGGAATAAGTATCTTTTGTATAACACCATATAGGGACTAGGTTTTATACCATTGAATAATTGATTGGCCTTACTTATCCGAAGTAACTCTTTCTACATTTTCATATAAATAATATATATAATGTACTTGTGGAAAGAAAACATCAAAAATTATCCCACTCAATCGTGTAAATTTCCACATTTTTCCTCATATTCTTGATAAGAGACAACTATTTATCTTTTTGACCATCCAACTAATAAAAAAATAAAATAAAATAATCATATTGTGAACATTATAAAAAAATATGTTTTCAATTTTACTAATCCATTTCTCAGTAACTAGTGGAATTGTAGACCCACTGAAATAATATAGATTTTTTTACCTCATATAATATTTTAGAATCACATCATCACTCATGGATTATGGATTTTGTGTAAGCATAAGAAAAATATTTTTAATTCCAACTATGAAAAAATAAATTGGAAGGATAATTATATCATTTCCTATCATGTTCATCACTAACTTTGTTCCTTTGGGTTTTAGCAATTAACTAAAACCAAAAGTCATAGTGTGAGAAAAAGATATTAATCGTGTATAACCAATTGATTATGAAAAATAATATTTATGAATTATAAATCACGACACATTATATTGACACTAGGAAATATTATTTTTAACCTATAAAACTCATTGTAATAATATTATTAAATCCTATCAATGGTTTATAATGAAATTTTTTGGTAAACCAGACATATCTAGTAGGATATTCAAAACAAGTGTGAAAAAATTAATTACTCACCATGAATTGTAAGGATGGTTGATATATAATTGACTGAATATTTTTGAGTTTACTATCCCCAGATTCTTGTATTACAAAAATTTGTCCACAAATAGTATTAATATTGGGTGTAATTTCATAGAAAACAACATAATCTTTAAATTAATAAATCATTAAAAAAATTTTCTTATACATAGACATTTCCTCATGTTTTATTACCAAATTAATCTAATCTAGACCTCTATAGAAAAACCAAAATCTTATTTGATGCAAACTATATTGATCTATACTTTTAATATATGAATATTAAATATTATTAGGTGAATATACATTTTATAATAATACATTTAAAACAATAACTATAAAGGATTAGTGTATTTGAAAACATGGATGCATAAAGAACTAGATTACAATAGAATTGAATCATCTTCATCATAGTTATTCCAACATATATCCATTATTAGACCCATCATTCAAAAAAAATTAATTCATATCCTATAGAATAGAAATATGCCATATTTTATGTTTTGTAATGTTATAAAAGGGATACATAAACTATCATTTAAACATGACATGATTATAAGGGTATGTGAATATGATCATATCCATTAAAATTCTTTTATAGAAATTCCTAGATCACAACATGATTCATTTCACAAATATTGGTAGTTCATACATAATTAATAATTAATAGATAAAAGTACATTATCCCTAAGAACATATAATTGACATATCATATTATAATTAATGTGTGACATAATGTTTGGAATAATCCTAATCCTATATATTGTTTTTCAATGATATCCACCATGAAATTTAGAACGTTTTAACCTTGAGATAATTTCTTATGTACCTAATTTGGGCTTGGGATGACCTATAGTGTATCCTCTTTCAGGCACGTGATAACCTCCAGTGTACCCTCTTTTAGACGTGGAATAAAAACCCATGTACCCATTGAACTCATAGAATATTGATCTTTAATCAATGTATTTAAGGGTAATATAATTTCAATCCCACCCCTCAAGAAATAATAAATCCATTCAAATGTATCCTATAATATCATAAAAACATTCACCATAACATAATCAATGTTAATAAAAATGATTTTATATTATTTTATTATAATAAACATAAACCATCGATAGAAATAATGAAGTAAGTTTAATGGCTTCAAATCCCCCAAAAGAATAAGAAACGTCAATAAAATTAATCTTATATAGAAATACCATTAATGTTCACATAGAATATTTCTTGAAGAAAATACTATTTTAATTTTTAAATCACACCAATAAAATATAAATATTTATAAAATTTTATGAAAAACATTTAATTTAAAATTAAACAAGGAAAAATGTAATGGATGCTTCAAAAAATTGACTTGTAATGATGGTGGGATATTTTATTTATTATATATAAATTAAAACAATAATTCCTTTTAACATATTTTTTTATACTCAGAAGTACCAAATTGTTTAAATGAAAAGGGTATTTGGTTTAAATAATATATTTAAAAAACCATAAATGGTAAAAATTAATTTAAACAATTAATAGCGAATATTAATACATTATGGATAACATTTTTACAATCCACATACATAGATGAAAAGGGACTTTGACCAATGATATAAATAAATTCATTTTTCATTAAAAATTTATATCAGTTTCTTTAGTATATAAAGTGATTAAAGTTAATGGAGAACTTATTTTGTAAAGAAATAACATCAAAATAATAATATTCATGAGTTTTTCATAGTTTTTTCATAAATTATTTTTATGAAAAAAGAATCATAAACAATCCTGATAAACAACGATATTAAAACACAAACCCCTTTCATCAATTTTCAAATTACATTGATATTGACCCTAAATCATGTATATTAAAATTTTATTTATTACACTTATATAACAAATAAATGTACATATTTGTTAAATCATATATGATCCCGTTATAATAACATATTTCTAATGTAAAAATTGATTCCCATAAAAAACTCTTTTACTTTCAAATTTTTATTATTTTCATTTATTATTAATTGAATAAAAATAAATTAATTTTATACTTTTAAAACCATAAATGTTTCAAATTTTTTAATTATTATTCATTCCAACTAATCCAGAAGCTTGGAGATAATAGTAATATTAAATAATAATATTTTAATAACATATCAGAGTTTGTTTAAACTCAGTGTTTTATGAAAATGAAGGTATTAAAGAAATATTTTTTTTGTAAAAAACTATATCAAAAAATCACAGGGTCATCAATATATTTTTAATTTTTGTATGAAATTTTTTATTATGAATAACACAAAAAAAATTGTTTTCCTATTTTTAAATAGACTAATGGTATTACATTGTTGTTATATCACTTACTGAGCATTGTTAAAATCATCCCATTTTTCTAAAAATGTTTCATAATATCCAGGGATATTTAATTGTTTTATCAAGGAAAATCCTTCTACTACGATTACGCCAATTAAAATAATAAGAAGTGTATTTAATGATAAGAATATAAAAATTTACGAAAATATTTTTATGTAAAAATTAACTGAATTTGGAATTTTCAACATTCTACTATAATGGTTTTACTCATTCTCTAAAACTCAAAAAAAACATGATCCTATAAATGTGATTAATTGAAACCCTTGTTATAATTCATGTAATTATTTATCAATTATGTCACAATGTATTATAAAAAGGAATATATATTTTTTGTTAACCTATAGTGTGTGTATTTGAATGAAGGATGATGTTTTATGTGGTGAATTATATGGTGTAAACTGATAAATTGTTGTCCTGTTGTTGAAATGTTGTAAATTTTTAAATTTTATTCATATTTTTCAGTGATAGATGAATTATTACATGAAATTTATTTTTTGAATATTATTTTTTTTTCATTGAGATTATGTACTAGAATTGAGTAAGTTTTCAATGCATACTAATGATCGAAGATATATATTTCAAACTCATTGAATGTGGTTGAATAAGTGGTTAGTATGGATCATATGTGATTATATATAAATATATATCATCTCTTTTATTATATTATTATCAATGTTATTTATATGGATGAATGATAATTATTAGTGAAATGTGAATTAATTATTTGGGTGAGTATTAAACATTTATAAAATTTGTATTTTGACTCTTAAATTTTGATGATGGTGATGTAGTGTGAGATTATTTTTTGGTAACTTTTTTGAAATTAACAATGTAGTTAATCCTATTCATATATATATAAATGTTATAGGAATTTTTTCAATTAAAGTGATTGTTTTTTAATGTTAAAATTGATAAAAATACTTTTTTATGGGAATACTTCTACTAGATTGGTCAATGTAGAGAGATGTAATTTTTTGATATGTTATATAAAAACTATTTAATGCTTTGTAGTATTTCTAGATCTCAACATTAGGACCATTATTTTCAATTTAATAACTTCTAATTAGTTCAAGGGTTCCTTTATTTGGAATATGAGTTTGGTAAAAAAATGTATTGATCATTCTATATATAGTCATTTATTTTGTTAAAATGTTATAAGAATGGGAGAATGTATTATTATTAAATTTCACTAGCGTTTTATATTTCCTATTCTAAAAAATATAATTCAATTTTTTATATGTTTTTATTTATTAAAAAATAATAATTTAATTATTTTCATTAGTATATTAATTCAATACCCTAAGAAGATATAATATAATTTAATTATTTTATCTAAAATGGGTAGAATAGAAAATTACACCTTAACATATTATCATATATAAAATGGACGTCTCCAATGAGTTTGAAATGAGATATTTCCCATTAAATTATATTATAAAATATTTTTGATAACCCAAGACCAATCCTAAATTAATGGAGGGTATTTTTTAAATTAATTACAATAATATTCTCATTAAATACATTTCTGAGATCCCAAGTTATATATTCATATATTATTGTAGTATATGAGGATTTTATAGTTTGAGGATAATGATATAATTTTGGATTCAACCATATGAAAGGAGAATTATCATCTGGAATCAATAGATTCTGTGGAAAAGGTATATATAGTTTCTTCTGTGATGTTATTTTTAGGATTTATCTACTCTCTTCATGTATAAGTATATAACCGTTGAATAGAGAAATGAAATTTCATTAAGGTTTCTTCTATGATTAATATTGTTTCCACTGGAATTTTCAAAAACCAAGGAACATATTTCATGTACTCATAAATATCCCTTTAGATATAAAACATTATCTCTTAAACTCATGTTTTTATTTGAATATGACTGAAAACCTTTAGATTATTAAATTTTTTGAAAAGATATATCATACTCCACCAGATTAATAAAAACTTAAAGCATATCCATCATGAAAAAATGGGGAAATTTTATACTCAATTTTGATAATCTTGTAGCTTTTTTTATATTAATCATTCATGTAGTTTACCACATAACAGTAGAAAATTTATAATTAGAAGAATCTAATGCCTTTGGAATCACCTTGATTCGAATGTAATTTTAGATTTAAAAATAAAGGGTAATTTTTAGGATTTCTAGATTCTCTCTTAATTTATGGGAATTTAGGCACTACAAAATATGTAATGATAGATTTATCTAGAATTATGGGGTCTATACCTATACAAAACTAAAATTTAGTTATGAATGAAGACAGTCAGTTGTAGTAAAACAACCATTAAGGTTTTTCTAGTAGTAGAAGCAATATAAGTTAAATATCCTAAAACTGATATCTTATGATTGAATGATCATATAGAATGTGGGTATCACATTATCCCAAGGGTAAAATGTGATTGAAGGGTAAAATATAATGTGAGATAGTTTGTTCCCTTTGATAAAATGATCATTTGTGTGTCTGTATCACCACATGGATTAAAAACCCCACATTTAAATATTGACCACTAGATAAATATTATTGAATGATTCCTAATGAAAGACATTAACATGATGATGATATAACCAACTAAATATATTTGATTCCCATGTGACATTATTTAAACCAGAGAATGACTAAAAGCTGTAGATATGTAGCATATGGCATAGTACAAATCTCGAGCACACTTGGGTACCACATGGAAACCTTGGGTGGATATATCGATTAAAGAACGTCTAGAGAAGAATATGGATGTAACACCCCAGGTAAATAAAGAATATGACATTTCATATTTATCCATATTTGTGAATAAAATATTTAAATGACATTAAAGGGGACTCTATGCTCGATGGCGTACCTAACACGCAACAACGAGTTTCTTGGGAATCTTACGTTGCACTCTAATAATAAAATAATATTATTTTAAATGGTAGTTAACATGTAGCCGTTGTAATGGAGGGAATGGATAGAAATAACTAAAATATGATTATACATGTTTTTAAATGTTTTTACATTTATCCAATAAAAGATAAAGGCTTAAAATACGGAAAGAATTCAATTTTAGGCGTATATGCCCTAGTTTTCACTAAAGGTTCACTTATCACCTTTTGATGTTGAACCGTCATTAAATATAGTTTTGATCACTCTTATAAATTATTTTGGACCAAATAAAACTCTTATTAAGAATCGGGACATCAAATTTTACTTTGTGTAATTTTTTGGTATTTTTCCGATAAAGTTCATTTTTTTAATGAATAGTGTAAAATGTTGTATTTTAAATTCAAAACCTCTTTTTAATCTAATTTATTTATATGATTAGATTATCTTTTGAATTGGTCTTAATGTGTAATCTGAATATATTTTTACCATTTAATCCAATGGTGGTCATTGGAATCAATTTCACTTTGAAATTAGACTTAAACTGGTGCCAATCTTTTGATACTTATTGTTTTATAAAAACACGCTATTTGCTCTGACAGTGGGAATTAATTATTAAATTAATTAATGTGACTTATATGTGTTGAATTTTTTAAAATAGACTTCATTTTTGAATTCGGAATATCAAATATAGCTTAGGGTGAATTTTTGGTAATTTTCTGAAAAACTTCAATTTTTGATGAATAGTGAAACCACTAAGTGGTACTTATAAAGACTGATTTTCCGTTTAAATGAAATTTTGCCATCATTGTGTTTTGAATTTCAAAAATCCGACATAAATGGTTGTCATTAAGAAGTAAAATGTGGTTCAATGAGATTATAATAATTTTTTGGTGAATAGTAACTTATTAAGTTCTTAATCGCGATTAGTGGTAATTAGTGTAGTTTAAGGTAAAAATGATATTATAAGGATGTGAAAACACCATAACACTTGTCTCACACCTATTGGGTGAGTCATGGCCGACCAAGACAAGCCATGGGTCAACTTGGGGACCCCATGGAGCCACTTTAGTTGGAAAATGACAATAATAACTTTTTATTTAATGTAAAAGACAAAATGACACAAACATAATATGTTTTACGAAAACAATTTTTAAATGGGGTTATAAAGATCATACTTTTGATTATAAATAGTCATTGGAAAGATAAAAAGATTTCCTACATCATAGTATTTTTTTTATAATTTTTAGACATTAAATAAATTAAATTATTTATGACATAATAATGATGCAGCAATGACATCATTATTTGATGATTTAAATAAAATGGAAAGCTAATGTAAACTCTATGAGCTACACATGTCCAAAACCAATTTTATGAGAGGATTTCGAACCCTTATCACCTTATCCACGAATTATATCAATCTAGGACCTTTTAAAACCGAAACACATTTTCAAATAAAGTAATATATCTTTACTTTTCAAAAGTGCCCCTCCTCTCCTCTTATAAAAGGCCCCCACCTATACCTCATTTCACAAACTCCTCAAGCCTTTGGCTCGTCAAACCCCTGCCCATTTACTCTCTCCACATCTCTCTCCTCATCCTAGAGGATTCCCTTTGGGCAGAATCTTTTCAGAGGAAGCCTTTAGGCTCAAATCAAAAGGAGTTACACTTTTAAAGGTAATTCATTCTCTCATGTTCATTTGTTTTATTTTGCTTCTCCAACCCCCTAAACTCATTTTATTTATTTCTTTTGTAACAACACCAGTATCTTAAATATACTAGGATGTTGTTATAAGATTTATTCGAGCTACACTCTCACACAACTACATCAAATGGTTAAAGAACATACGGTTTCCGTGGATGGTGAAATTATGCCTCCCGAAACGATGATTGTTCAATACTCTTTTAACACCTTAAAAGGTGGAAATTATGATGTCACTATTTTATATATGATATATAATATGTTTAAGTTTTACTTATGCTTCTGTATTTTTCATTTTTGTCTTACCATTATGGCTTCCATTATGGGTATACGCGATATCTTCATTTTAAGGAAGTGCGGACTACCGCCCCCTCAAAGTGATTTGATTCGTTATATACCATATGTGGGACGTATAAAGAATGGAACTACGATATTATATATGATATTATACTGGAATTATAATATACCTTTATATAAGTATTATTCCATTCTATAAAATATGAAATAGAAATGAAAGTAGCGTTTATGCGTACGTACGGCTTACCGTCTCCATGAACGGTGCATTTCATTTCTTACCTCTAAATGATTATGTAATGTAATAAATGCATGCATGTACTGGATATATATGAAATATATGATATATAAATCATGAATACAGTTCTGGATATAATAAACTTTTGGCCACACGAACAACATGTAATTGTAAGAAGTCCACTTTCGACTTAAGAACCAAATATCGACAAAACAATCATTATTAACTTAATGATTACATAGTGTTTATAACAAGGAAATAAGTGATATAAAAAGAATAATAAGCTTGAAAAGGGATATTAATCAAGTAGAAATTAACTGAAGTTTATTATTCAGGAGATTAAAGAACGATCAAGTCAAGTCGGACCCGAGGTAAGGGATCCTACTCCTCTCTTTCTTTTTAAGTACACACTTTTATGTCATTCCTTTTAAAGATCGTATTTCTTGTTATTGGGATGATCTTTTATATTAAACTTACTGTAATTTTTATGTTAATGTGATGAGAGACCCTATTCTCTCTCATCAATCCATTTTGGAAGTTTTGAGTGGCGCCGTTAGGCTTCCGAACTTTCGTAAGAGATCTAACCTCTCTCTTTCTTTTTAAGTACTCTCTTTTATGTCACTTCTTTTAAGCTCGTCATTGTAATGTTGGGAGATGTTCTTTTATATTCCTCTTTCTGTACATTTTATTGTAATGTGATGAGATACCGTATTTGATCTCATCAATCCATGTTCGGAAGTTTTATGTGGCGCCGTTAGGCTGCCGAGTTTTCGTAAGGGATTTTTCATCTCACTTTTATTCCCGTGAGATTTATGCTACATTTTCCACAGAATTACATTGAGTGGTGTATGTATTGCCCATTATTCTACAATTTGTGTAATATACTTTCGTTTATGAGTATTTACATCAATGATCTATTGTCCTTCTTTCATGGGGTGTATGTTTTGAAAGATACCCAAGTCGGTAAGGGAACCTTTCACCCTCCTTTTTTTTCTTTTGTTGGGTATTTTTATTTACATATTGTTATGTTGGGATATGTTCTCATATATCCTTATTGATGTAAATTTTATGTCCAAGTAATGAGATACACTTTTTATCTCTCATAAACTCATTTTGATGTGATGCCGTTAGGCTGTCAAGGGAACTTTTTAACCCAATTTCGATTTCTTTGGGTTCAACATGTAGTCATTGAATATGTCATCCATTGAATATGTGTGAATGTCCTTTTATTATTTTACACTTAATATCCACTTATATTGGGTGTATTTATATTTTTCACACATATTTTGAGATTTATTTGTCCTTAATTTAAGGATACCTTCTTTATAAGGGATTTCATCACATTTGACATTTCTATTGAGGGTTCATTGTTGTTATACACCAATTCACTCTTATATGGTGTATATACTGTCCTTTGGAGTATTATATCATGAATACTTTTATTCTCATGATATTATAAAGTTATGACTAAATGTTATTCCTCGTTTATTGTATTCAAGTGTCTTTAATTTTTGTAAAACCCCTTTAACCAAAATATCGTTTTAAATGTTTTATTTATTTGTTCTTATTAATATCCATGTTTTCAAAATGGTTTTAAGGATTTATTTACATGGATATTAAGGGTTTAAAATGTTAAAAGCTTCAAGGTGGTATGGGACACTTTGATTCAAAAATCTCTTTATTAAATGTTTTAAATGGTTTTGGAAATGGTTTCTTTTTGAATGGATACATTATTTCAATATCCTAAAATGTTATATTGTGATCGAAATGTGGAAATGTTATGTTTCCTTTATTCATGTTTTATGTGATTAGATTATGTTATGGTTCTTGGGCATTGTTATGAAGAACGGGTGGTTCAGTGATAAACTAAGGGCGGGTGAGCCTGATATAGCTCTCCAATGCATTGGGTAACGTGAAGGAGTGAAACGTTAAGGTTTCTCCGAAGAGATTTAGGGAATATACTGTGATGGGTATTCCAAACGTAACCAAGAGGGTTACTCCCTACGTAAGAATGTTATGAATGCCTCAAGTTACCTTTATGTTTTATGTTTTCTATGATTTATTCATTATTTTATATGCCTATGTTTTATGGGTAAAGTGTGATTTCATTCTAATGTATATATGAACTCATGTTTCCTTTCCATATTTTTATAACTCTTACTGAGCTTTTTATGCTCATCCCAAGTTTTTGAAATGTTTTTCACAGGTCAAGGGAAAGGTACATGATGTGATGATAGTGTCAAGGATGTGTCAAGAAAGAACCCATGATTTATTTTAAATATGTTTCCGTTGATGGGAAGAATAAATACTGTCTTTTATATAACCACTTTGTTTAAATGTGGAATGTAATGCAAGTTTCATGATCTAATTCTCTAAAACTCTAAACCTGAAAAGATCCTCAATGTGTAATCTTGTAATAACTCAAGATTAAGTAAGGTTTAAGGCTGGGGCCTTATAGTTGGTATCAAAGGTCGGTTTAGATAACTTTAGAGGTTAGGGTATTCTTTAAGCATAAATGACATTACCATAATGGTTAGGATTTCAGAAGGAGTCCTAGTTTTAGATAAAGTGAATGAGTAAGTGTATCTTAGTGTTTACCTTCCTCATTAGTACATGATGGTTTTGTTGATGTACTCACACTGACATTTCTGTTTTTAGTAAATGGATGGATCTAGCAGGAACCAAAGAGACAACAGGTTTGAAGGAAACTGTGGTGGTCCTCTGATTAAGAGACTACATAAAATGGAGGATTCAATGAGGAAACTCATGGTTTTTCTAAACCAAATATCAATGAGTCATGATCAACCACTTGAACCTTTGTGAGTTCTCTAGTGCATCATGTACGAGATGGCCAACTCGATGTGGAAATTCAGGTAATAATTATTAAGGTAACCGTTAGGGTTTATATGATCCTTACTTTTGAGGTAATTATGGGTTATTATATGATATGATGGAAAATGAAGGGCATGAGATAAACTTGAGGTTAAAATATGTTATGATTATTCTTGAAGATTTTATTTCATTTTGGGAATGTTTTAAGAATTATATAGTTTTGGAAAAAGGACAACACGCAGACCGTGTGACATCCCATCGCGTCGGACAAAGCTGCGGGAATCGAACCCACAACCAAAGTGCGACTGGTATTTATCGCCTACCACTGGACAACGTGAAGTCCCTGGTTAGTTTGACCAATTCTTTCTAGTTATATTATTTTATTAATTAAGAGTAAGTTGATTTTGGGTTATTTATGAAAATAATTAACCTATCATGGAGGATATGTGATTAGGATAATTACATTCCAATGCGAGACTTTAGGAGCGACTAATGTTGTTTGGAGATAAATGTTACGATTTAACTTGGAAGACTATGTGACTAAATCCTTCAAATATTTGGGTTTCAATCTTATATTGGTTTACATTGAATAATTTTATGGACAAATTGTTTATCGGATGGTCCTCGTTGAACTTTGGGTTTTGTTGGACAAATTTTGGAGATTAAGACTACATTTTCTTTTTATAAGGGGTTATCCTTTTCTGGATTATCTGATCTTGTACTAGCCTTTTTGTTTTTGGTTTTGGTTAAAGTCTAAAGACATGGGATGTATATAGTTCTCTTTTGTGGATTATGTGATTCTCTAGAAGTTGATTACAGTACTCTTAATGTGAACAAGTCTTCCTAAATACTCGACTTTTGGAGAAAATACGAGTTTGTGTAAAAGTTGAAAGTCAACATGATAAGTGATTATGTTTCCTTATGAATAAATTTCTCAATAAAAAGTAACTTAAAACAAAAATTTTGACTATTAACTTTTCTTACTGGGGAATCGAATACCGTTTAACCCATCACAAGTTTGTGATTTTCTCATGGTTAACTTTCTCCTAAACATGTTTTCTATCACTCTCCATCAGAACATGACCCTTCGTTTTTTCCTCCATGTCCATATTTTCATACTTGGAATCCTAGTATGGGTTAACTCGGGTGACCTTTGTACTTATCACTCTTTATTTTAAAGTGTTTGTTTTACCGACTTTTGTTCCGATGTGGGACTTCCAAGGATGTTTCCAAGCGCAATTTTAAAATTGCGAGGACGCAATTCCCAAAAGGAGGGAAGGATGTAACACCCCAGGTAAATAAAGAATATGACATTTCATATTTATACTTATTTGTGAATAAAATATTTAAATGACATTAAAGGGGACACTATGCTCGATGGCGTACCTAACACGCAACAACGAGTTTCTTGGGAATCTTACGTTGCACTCTAATAATAAAATAATATTATTTTAAATGGTAGTTAACATGTAGTCGTTGTAATGGAGGGAATGGATAGAAATAACTAAAATATGATTATACATGTTTTTAAATGTTTTTACATTTATCCAATAAAATATAAAGGCTTAAAATACGGAAAGATTTCAATTTTAGGCGTATATGCCCTAGTTTTCACTAAAGGTTCACTTATCACCTTTTGATGTTGAACCGTCATTAAATATAGTTTTGATCACTCTTATACATTATTTTGGACCAAATAAAACTCTTATTAAGAATCGGGACATCAAATTTTACTTTGTGTAATTGTTTGGTATTTTTCCGATAAAGTTCATTTTTTTAATGAATAGTGTAAAATGTTGTATTTTAAATTCAAAACCTCTTTTTAATCTAATTTATTTATATGATTAGATTATCTTTTTAATTGGTCTTAATATGTAATCTGAATATATTTTTACCATTTAATCCAATGGTGGTCATTGGAATCAATTTCACTTTGAAATTAGACTTAAACTGGTGCCAATCTTTTGATACTTATTGTTTTATAAAAACACGCTATTTGCTCTGACAGCGGGAATTAATTATTAAATTAATTAATGTGACTTATATGTGTTGAATTTTGTAAAATAGACTTCATTTTTGAATTCGGAATATCAAATATAGCTTAGGGTGAATTTTTGGTAATTTTCTGAAAAACTTCAATTTTTGATGAATAGTGAAACCACTAAGTGGTACTTATAAAGACTGATTTTCCGTTTAAATGAAATTTTGCCATAATTGTGTTTTGAATTTCAAAAATCCGACATACATGGTTGTCATTAAGAAGTAAAATGTGGTTCAATGAGATTATATTAATTTTTTGGTGAATAGTAACTTATTAAGTTCTTAATCGCGATTAGTGGTAATTAGTGTAGTTTAAGGTAAAAATGATATTATAAGGATGTGAAAACACCATGACACTTGTCTCACACCTATTGGGTGAGTCATGGCCGACCACGACAAGCCATGGGTCAACTTGGGGACCCCATGGAGCCACTTTAGTTGGAAAATGACAATAATAACTTTTTATTTAATGTAAAAGTAAAAATGGCACAAACATAATATGTTTTACGAAAACAATTTTTAAATGGGGTTATAAAGATCAGATTTTTGATTATAAACAGTCATTGGAAAGATAAAAATATTTAATAAATCATAGTATTTTTTTTATAATTTTTAGACATTAAATAAATTAAATTATTTATGACATAATAATGATGCAGCGATGACATCATTATATGAAGATTTAAATAAAATGGAAAGATAATGTAAAATCTATGAGCTACACATGTCCAAAACCAATTGTATGAGTGGATTTAGAACCCTTATCACTCTAGCCACGAATTATATCAATGTGGGACCTTTTAAAACCGAAACACATTTTCAAATAATGTAATATATCTATACTTTCCAAAAGTGCCCCTCCTCTCCTCTTATAAAAGGCCCCCAACTATACCTCATTTCACACACTCCTAAAGCCTTTGTCTCGGCCAAACCCTGCCCATTTACTCTCTCCAAATCCCTCTCCTCATCCTAGAGGATTCCCTTTGGGAAGAATCCTTTCAAAGGAAGCCATTAGGCTCAAATCAAAAGGAGTTACACTTTAAAAGGTAATTCATTCTATCATGTTCATTTGTTTTATTTTGCTTCTCCAACCCCCTAAACTCTTTTTATTTATTTCGTTTGTAACAAAAACAGTATCTTAAATATACTAGGATGTTGTTATAAGATTTATTCGAGCTACACTCTCACACAACTACATCAAATGGTTAAAGAACATACGGTTTCCGTGGATGGCGAAATTATGCCTCCCGAAACGATGATTGTTCAATACTCTTTTAACACCTTAAAAGGTGGCCATTATGATGTCACTATTTTTATATATGATATATAATATGTTTAAGTTTTACTTATGCTTCTGTATTTTTCATTTGTGTCTTACCATTATGGCTTCCATTATGGGTATACGCGATATCTTAATTTTAAGGAAGTGCGGACTACCGCCCCCTCAAAGTGATTTGATTCGTTATATACCATATGTGGGACGTATAAAGAATGGAACTATGATATTATATATGATATTATACTGGAATTATAATATACCTTTATATCAGTATTATTCCATTCTATAAAATATGAAATAGAAATGAAAGTAGCGTTCATGCGTACGTACGGCTTAACGTCTCCATGAACGGTGCATTTCATTTCTTACCTCTAAATGATTATGTAATGTAATAAATGAATGCATGTACTGGATATATATGACATATATGATATATACATCATGAATACAATTCTGGATATAATAAACTTTTGGCCACACGAACAACATGTAATTGTAAGAACTCCACTTTCGACTTAAGAACCAAATATCGACAAAACAATCATTATTAACTTAATGATTACATAGTGTTTATAACATTGAAATAAGTGATATAAAAGAAATAATAAGCATGAAAATGGATCTTAATAAAGTAGAAATTAACTCAAGTTTATTATTCAGGAGATTAAAGAACGATCGAGTCAAGTCGGACCCAAGGTAAGGGATCCTACTCCTCTCTTTCTTTTTAAATACACACTTTTATGTCATTCCTTTTAAAGCTCATCTTTATTGTTATTGGGATGATATTTTATATTAAACTTACTGTAATTTTTATGTTCATGTGATGAGAGACCCTATTCTCCCTCATCAATCCATTTTGGATGTTTTGAGTGGCGTTGTTAGGCTGCCGAACTTTCGTAAGAGATCTAACCTCTCTCTTTCTTTTTAAGTACTCTCCTTTATGTCACTTCTTTTAAGCTCATAATTGTAATGTTGGGAGATGTTATTTTATATTCCTCTCACTGTAAATTTTATTTTAATGTGATGAGATACCCTATTTGATCTCATCAATCCATATTCGGAAGTTTTATGTGGTGCCGTTAGGCTGCCGAGTTTTCGTAAGGGATTTTTCATCTCACTTTTATTCCCGTGAGATTTATGCTACATTTGCCACAAAATTACATTGAGTGGTGTATGTACTTCCCATTATTCTAAACTTTTTGTAATATACTTTCGTTTATGAGTATTTACATCAATGATCTATTTTCCTTCTTTCATGGGGTGTATGTTTTGAAAGATACCCAAGTCGGTAAGGGAACCTTTCACCCTCCTTTTTTTTGTTGGGTCTTTTAATTTACATATTGTTATGTTGGGATATGTTCTCATATATCCTTATTGATGTAAATTTTATGTCCAAGTGATGAGATACACTTTTTATCTCTCATCAACTCATTTTGATGTGATGCCGTTAGGCTGTCAAGGGAACTTTTTAACCCAATTTCGATTTCTTTGGGTTCAACATGTAGTCATTGAATATGTCATCCATTGAATACGTGTGAATGTCCTTTTATTGTTTTACACTTAATATCCACTTATATTGGGGGTATTTATATTTTTCACACATATTTTGAGATTGATTTGTCCTTAATTTAAGGATACCTTCTTTATAAGGGATTTCATCACATTTGACATTTCTATTGAGGGTTCATTGTTGTTATACACCAATTCACTCTTATATGGTGTATATACTGTCCTTTGGAGTATTATATCATGAATACTTTTATTCTCATGATATTATAAAGTTCTGACTAAATGTTATTCCTCGTTTATTGTATTCAAGTGTCTCTAATTTTGGTAAAACCCCTTTAACCAAAATATCGTTTTAAATGTTTTAATTATTTGTTCTTATTAATATCCATGTTTTCAAAATGGTTTTAAGGATTTATTTAAATGGATATTAATGGTTTAAAAGGTTAAAAGCTTCAAGGTGGTATGGGACACTTTGATTCAAAAATCTCTTTATTAAATGTTTTAAATGGTTTTGGAAATTGTTTCTTTTTGAATGGATTCATTATTTCAATATCCTAAAATGTTATATTGTGATTGAAATGTGGAAATGTTATGTTTCCTTTATTCATGTTTTATGTGATACGATTATGTTATGGTTCTAGGGCATTGTTATGAAGAACGGGTGGTTCCGTGATAAACTAAGGGCGGTTGAGCCCGATATAGCTCTCCAATGCATTGGGTAACGCGAAGGAGTGAAACGTTAAGGTTTCTCCGAAGAGATTTAGGGAATATACTGTGATGGGAATTCCAAACGTAACCAAGAGGGTTACTCCCTACGTAAGAATGTTATGAATGCCTCAAGTTACCTTTATGTCTTATGTTTTCTATGATTTATTCATTATTTGATATGCCTATGTTTTATGGGTAAAGTGTGATTTCATTCTAATGTATATTTGACCTCATGTTTCCTTTCCATATTTTTATAACTCTTACTGAGCTTTTTATGCTCATCGCAAGTTTTTGAAATGTTTTTCACAGGTCAAGGGAAAGGTACATGATGTGATGATAGTGTCAAGGATGTGTCAAGAAAGAACCCATGTTTTATTTTAAATATGTTTCCGTTGATGGGAAGAATAAATACTGTCTTTTATGTAACCACTTTGTTTAAATGTGGAATGTAATGCAAGTTTCATGATCTAATTCTCTAAAACTCTAAACCTGAAAAGATCCTCAATGTGTAATCTTGTAATAACTCAAGATTAAGTAAGGTTTAAGGCTGGGGCCTTATAATGGACTACTATTTAGAAAATTAATGTTTCATTATACACTTATCAACATCCCAAAAAAAGATTCAAACCATGCTTTAGACATTTAATGATTGATTTTTTGATGAATTTAGCTATTTTTTGTTAATTAAAAGTAAAAAATACTATCATTAAAAATTTATAATTCATTCTGATAAAATAATTCATTTGGGTAATATTTTACACTAATAAAGATAGGATCAATTCAGGGAACCAATAAAAATTTATTTACTATGAATTGAATCACGTAGATATCATATGTACTTTGAGTTAGTTATAAAATACATATCACGATTAATTGATAATAATATTATGAAGTAACATTTGTATATAAATAAATGAGGTGTTGGTCTATTCAATTTAATTAATTACCTAGAAATTTATTAGTGAGAGTAACATTTGTGGGAAGTTAAAATTTTATGAAAATATGTGGAAAATTTATTAGATTAAAATTTTTTGAATCAATGATAAGTAAATATAATATCTAAGAGTTTTCTGTTAAAACTAAATGAGACTATAAAATTAATTTTTATGTATGATTTTTCTAGTGGCCCACAAAAATAGAATTTATAAGTGATACTGTAATCGTGAAAATTTTAAATTAAGGAAAAATATAGGAACATATATTATAATATTATTATATATGTATGATTGGGCTGTAATTATTTAAATGATAATAATTTTAATGAATTTTGGTTTAAATAAAAAAAATTGTCCATAAAAACCCATATAATAGTTCACTAGATGTTATAAATGTATTTGTTTAGAAAAAGACATGACATTTATTGTAACCAGTAAATTTGAATAATGTTGTTACATTTTAAATACTGAATATTTTGATTATTATTTAATATCATTAATATAAATGAGAATTTTTAGTATATCCTACATAAATAATTTCTTCTTCATCAATGAAATTCAAAAAAAGGATTTGAAGTACCTAATGAATTCTCATAACAAACTTACTAATGGTGAGGACTAAAGACATGAATTTCAAATTATAGTGTAGTTGAATCATTTTTGTAATGTTTTAGGAGGGGAATTATATTTACTTATAAATATAGTCATTGTCTTTAGATAACATCAAAAGACACATATATGACTCAATTGGTGTAATTTGACATAAAACTAGTTCCAAAGAGTCTAGTAGGATAATAAAATAATAACATTTAGTATTATAGAATTTTCATTAAATTTATATGATTGTGGATACTGGGAATCCAATAAATATTATGCTGAAACTTTTTAATGCTATATATAAAATCTTATGTGACAGATAAGAGGGTTATTTATTATAAATTAGATGATTATATATTATACAATATAATTTGAGATGTGATAATTCAAATAATCGACATATATCATTTGATAGGAGATTCTAAAGAGGATATTTATTTACAATCAAACTATTATTTATGATATAGTGATGTGATAATGAATCTACACCATCTAACCCACAAATAATTGTAGAGAATAATGTTTAATTATCAATGTAACAATATTTACCTAACCATGCCACTAAAAAGGGACACATTACATATTGAGTTCAAGTTCAGTGTAAAGAAGTTGTACCATTATCACCGCCAAAATGGGAATGAAATGTGAAAAAATATACATAATTTCATACCTTATTTCTATTCCATATCTTTGAGATCAAGAGAGTGATAATGAAAAATTTGTATCACGATTAAAACAAATGAAATAAGTATTACGAAGGCCATATATACCCACACTACCCATGATATGTGTATTTCCTCAAATAACATCGTATAAAATTAATTATACAGAGAACTTTATTTAATCCATAATCAATATATATATATATAACAACAATCTTTTGTGATTTTTTCCCTTTATTTCACTAGAGATAGTTTTGAGACAAGTATATCCTCCATCATCTCCGAGTCAATGTACATTTGGTTAATGTTTTGGTATAAAAACTGTAAAGAAATGTGAGATTATATTATTATGTAAATATATAAACATAATGAAGAATCTTTTTATTGTGTTCGTGAAGAAATTCAGGTGTGTGTAGTTTTACCATGAATTTTCAATTATAAATTAATGTTTGAATATAACATCAGGTGACACGAACATTTCCACACATTAATTATTATAGTTGCACATAATCCCTTTAATTTTTGGTAATTTTCTCATTTCATATGATAGTAATTATTATTTTACCCAACCGTATGTTAATATATAGATTTTTATTCATTATATCCTTGAAATTCATTAATCACATTTGTAGTGTGATCAGAGAAGGTTGGATATGAATGGAAGATTTTATAACTATTGAATAACAATTCACACTGTAATGATCACTCTTATGCCATTATTCATCACGAATATAAAAATTTTAGATGTATTTTGTTATTCATAAAATATTATATATTATTGAAAATTATAATATATAATTTTTTCAATTATATGGGTGGATTTATTATATTTCATGGTTATTAACACATTTATTTCTTGATTGATGATATTTCCAGATGGTAGGTGAATGGTGATATTTAGACAAAATTACTCCCATCATTTTTATATATATGTTAGTTTCAATCTACAATCCCATGCCCATTTGAGGAAATCATGAAGTGTTCACTTACTAGTATATTAGGACTTCAAATTTTTTTGACTCTATAGTTATAAATTTTAAACAAATAGAATAATTATATGGTGAAAAATATATTGAAATGAAATAATTTTCTATATTCATAAAATTTATATGATATAAAATTAAAAACATATAAATTAAATTACTCATACCATATATTAATTTATAATTACAATAAATAGATCGATGTATTTTCCGTGTTAGTATTCTGGAAAAATAATAGGATTATGTAACATGTGACCCTTTCTACATTAATATAGAACAACATAGTGAATCACATCAGTAATCCTCTTGCTAAAATCATTGAGGATATAGTATCTTTTAAATAAAATTTAAATTTAATAATGATATTAATAATTTATCATACTTTTGGAAAAACTTTATTTACCTTAATGAATCTAAAAATAAAAATAAATTACTTTTTAACCATTTCTAATTCTATCATTAAAATAAAATCATTCATGTAAATATTTTATATCTTTATCTATTTTGTCTCATTTTCTCATCATTCTTAGAAAATAGAAATCATAAATCCTATAATTTAAAAATTACATAAATTATAATGAGGAACTATTTTTATGTCTAATAGCAATACCAAAATTATCCTATACAATTTTGGGATACTATTTAATATGATGTAGTCACCGTCATGAGAAGAGGACTAGTATTTTATACTCTATAAGCCCTCATTCATGGAACACTTGTAAAAATAACTTTTATCTAGAAATATTCATTTGCAATTGTGATACATTTCATTCACATACTGCCCCAGAAAGTTAATTATAATCTCATTAACCCACATGTATAAAAAATTAATTCCTTATTCAAATACTATTCCACCACACCATGTGAAATTGGCATATAGACTATCATAATGAAATTTACTATTTTTTTGGAATATATTATAGATGCTAAAAAATAAACCCAAATGTTTTTTAAGAGATATATTACTTATCTTAAAATAAACCAAACAAATATATAAACACTTTTTTATTTCATTTGATTACAAAACAACTCATTGTTACCTTCAAATATCTATTGAACTCGAATATTGAATTATAATTACATGTTAAATATATTATATTTCTATAAAACATAAAAGATACATAATGGATAAATAATAACATTAAAAATCCATATATTTTATAATAACATAAAATAAACATTATTTTAGTTTGTTTGAATTGAATTATCTTTGTGATTTAAATATCAAAATACATAACATCATTCAAAAACTAGTAAACTCATGGGGTCATCTAATCCCCATATAAATATAATCGAGATTGATCAATAATATTAAAATGTAGTTTTTTATAATATTAAATTCCATTATAAAATTAAATAAATAGATATTATAATGACCACTTTATAGTTTTCTACTTTGAAATTATGTTTCTGTATTATTGAAATGGGTAAACCATAATGGCGTGAGGTAGAACATATATAAGGAAAATATAGGAAGAAAATTCTTAATTTTGAAGGGATCTAATAAACCATTCAAAAATAACATTACAACATTGTAATCAAGATACCTATGGGTATTTTAATATTTTTACCTATTATCCCAGAATAGATACATACTGATGATATCATGACATCTGGAAACCATCTTCTCCCATATCTAATTTTACATTTCTATACGGATATTCCCTTGATTAAAACCACAGATAAAAATCCAACATTTATTGTCAATCGAAGATATCTACTCTTTTTTGTATTTATTTTAATTTTTATTTTATATGACCATTTAATTTTTCCTTTTAATAATTAATAATAAAATAATCTTTTACAACCTCCATAGAGTACAAGAAAAATCACTCAAATACCCCTAATCAGATTTCTCCTAATACTTTGTAATTATGAATTTTATAATATTCATGCGATGAGATAGGTTAGACTTTTCCTTACATGCTTATATGGATTCCTGATTGTGATGTCACTTAAATCCCAATGATTTTTGGATTCATATTTTCCATATTGGTTTTCATTATTTGTTATAATACTAACGCGTTCTAAGATTATTTCCTTCAATCATAGTGTTATATCATATATAAAAAACCAATTTTTTATATTTTCTTTCATGAGTGAAATTTATTATATATATTAGATATTAATTAATAATTTAATGAAACTAAATAAGTAATAATGAAACATGAATCGTATTTATAATATGAATTATTCTCATGTATATAAAGAACCATTTATTAATTTACTTCTTAAAATAGGAATCCAATCTCAAAGGGTCTATATCATGGTCAATTTTTTTATTCTTCCAATACTCCACCATTTTCCATTATCAAATGTTTTTATTAGGTAATATATCATGATCATAAAACTTATTTCACAGCTATATCTAATGAATAAATTGTTTGAAACTTTTATTTAACATTGTTTTATCACTCACTTCCATCCTATACATTGGAATCATAAAAATGTTCAATGAAATAAAAAATCTATACATAACCTTCAATAAAATAACATCATTATTTGGTACTAAAATGCATTAAATATTTTTAAGAATAATTAATTCGTTGATCCCTTTCTCACAATATCATTTAGTTTTCCCATGGAATATTGACCATCCTAAATTATATTACTCACCATAGTATGAAATTTTAGTGTAATAACATCAGCATAAGATAACGCAGTCACGTCATTTCATGTAATAAACTTTTGGGTTTCCTGATCATCCCCTAATACTAACACTCCTTCACTTCCATAACTATTTCCATCCACCTAAACCCTATAATAAAAATACCTCCGTAAAAACATACCAATGGTCATTCAAATTAAGTTAATAGATATGTTATGAATGGGACAACTGGTTCCATATAGAATAATAATATACCCATGAATCCACGAATGTTTATTTTTTAAAATGGAAAACTTCTTCCATTTGGATCAAGATATCATATACCAATAGATAAGATACATCAAATTCAGTTCATATAAAGTTAGAGAAATGATGAAATGGGGTCCTATTCATGCTACATGAGACAATGCAGTGACTCACTATGCAACCTAGTAGTATTAGAAATGATGTATTTTAGAATTTATGTGGTAATCAAATAAATAACCCAATATGACAATGTTATGGGATCTATAATCACGATAAATTTACTATACCTAAGTAAATGGGTGAAAAAACCCCTTTAATGGCTAAATTGGGCACCCGACAAGATTAATATTAGATCTTCTGAGCCAAAAATTGAATGAGGAGGTGGTTTTTTTCCTTGGGGTCCAATCAATATTCATTCAAAAAAGACCCACAAATGAATTAAAATCATATTAATAGAGATTAATAAGGGTCCAATCCATCCAATAATATCCACCATGGATAGATAAATAAGATAAAAGTTTTCCACAAACTCCACCATTCATGTTACATGCATTGTTATATAATTTCCAAGAGGTAGAACATTTGGGAAAACCATGGTTCTAGGAAATGAAGGGAGTAAATTTGGTTTACTAAAATGGTAAAATACTATTGTAAACATGCCATTGGAGTTATGATGCTTTCCTTACCCTTTAATTATGGTGGGGCCATATTGGATATCGTCATTGTATAGGAAATGGGTGACCTTTTGGAGTTCTGTAGTGTTGTATTTTATTCTTATTATATCATATACATTAGAATATATTAATGTATAATTATAAAAAATATTGTTTTAGAATTTAATATTATGGCCCATAATATTTTTACACTATATATATATATATAATTTTCAAATTATTACTCACTTATCCAAAACCATAAATTTTTCATTCATTTAAATAATACGAATTTTGTTTTTATACATGAATGATAACTACAAATAATTTTTTTTATAACTTATTTGTATGATAAAATTTTAAATTCTTTAGCCATTTTAATTTTTATATTTATTCCATATTTTCATACATAATGTGAGAACATATATGTAATTTCAAATATGAGTATAAAATTATTCCTAAAAAAATATTTTTCATTCTTTATATTCCCCCACATATTGGTGATTTATATTTGATATCTAATAATCATGGTTCAAATTAACAAATATATATATATATATATAACATGCACTACTTGATAATGATCCAATTAAATTAAAGAACACATCTCAATTAAAAATTCCATTATATTGATTTATTCTCATTAACTAGATCCTTACTAAGATTATATAATTGAATAAAATGGAATTTATGTTTATTAATATAATTATTTTAAACATTATTTATTTTTATTTTTAAATTTTCTAATTATATAATTTTTTATCTATAAAAAAAATCTATATTATTATATGTAAATCAAATATAACTATATAAAGGACCTGATCACAAATTTATCTAATGAATTGTCTTTTCTTTACCCCACACATCATATAATGACTGGGGACACCTAGTCATGATTAAATGAAATATCATAGTAAAATATAAATACATTACTATTAGGATCAACTATATAAATCAATATTTAAATAGTAAAATCCATGTATGATGGATTTTGGCAAGGCCCACCCATTTAAAAGATCACAAAATTTACTAGTTCATTCATAAGAAGGAATCAATGAAAATATTATTTTAACTATTTTATACATCACCTTATAAATTTTATTAATATATCATATATAAGAAATATGATAAATTCTCTACATCTATACTTGGTCCAACTGATTTAATTTACGTATTCCATGCTTACTTAGCCATATTGAAAATGTTACAACTTTGTTAGTTCATACCCCTCATATAACTATCTTTTTTTATTTTAAAATTCATTATAAAAAATTATGTATAATAATAAATATATATCTATTTTACTCACCATAATTTTTTTGTGAAACTCTTTTTCTGGTAGTTATTTAAAATCAAAAGGCACCAAATTTCCTTTATTGAGAAGGTATTTTGTGGTTGGTCTCCACCACAAATTTTTTTAAGATTTCTCAATCAAAAGGGACATTGGGAAGATTAATGGAAATTCTCACTCAACATAAATAATTTTAAATACTCAATAATGTTTTTTAATAAGGATATTAATCTACAGTATGTAGAATTAATAAAAATAAATCATAACATCGAAATTATAAAAAAATTACTAACATTTTGTTTCACTCAATTAAATACCATTTAGTATGCTCCATTTGACTTCTTAAATACATAGTATGACTCATATAAAAAAAATTGGACAATTTAATTTATTATCAAAAAAATTAACATTAACTATAACAATATTCCTGAACCTTAAAATAGATAATAAATGAAAAATAATCATTTCAAAAATTTAATGTTGATAATTATGAACCCTTAATATTATAAAACTTTTGTAAATGTATCATAATTATTAATTATATAGAAAATATGAAAATAATAATAATTATTAATATATATATTTTATTTTAAATATTTATTCTTAAATAATATATCCCATTATTCAGAAAATCACCATATATAACTATAAAAAATTATATATTTTTTTTAGGAAATAAAATTTTATGACAACTCCATTATAAAATAGACACTTTAAATATTTAGAACATCATCCAAAACAATTTTTTTTTCAAATGTCACATGTATTTGGCAAAATCTATATGGGAAAGCTAGTATTGGTTATTATGGGAATCTATTGATGATAAATATTGAAATATATCAGATATTTAAAGAAAAATGTATTATTAAATTATGAAAATTTCAGTATTTAATTTCAATTTATGAACCAATAAATAATTTCACATAACCAATTTTATAATTCATTGATTTTGTAATATTAGAGAAATAAATTTTTTATTCATTTTTAAAACTATAATTTTTAAAATTATTATTTTTAAAATAATTTAAATTTTATATAAAAATATAATGTATATTTCTACGTAAGATATATGAAATCCCTATATTACTTTGAATTCCATTATTGTGATATCAGATACCACTGATCAACAAAAAAATAGAAATACCCCTTGTTAGTTCTTTTCAAATGGGAAATCACTATTGTATGTTATTATGATACACATTTCGATTTTCATTATAAAATACATATGTTAATATCTAATATCACACCCATTGATATGTTAATAACCAAATGATTCTATAGTAGGAACCCCAAAAATATCAGCATATTTATATCTATGTAATAATGATTTGTTTTTATAGAAATGGAGAAACATATTATTAAAAATAATAATAATTAAATATGATATATAATCTAAGGATCTAAAAAATGACATATTGTTCATAAATATTTCAAAAACAAAATTATCTATATATTTCAATTTGATATTTCTGTCATCATTAAAAATTTATTTAGATTAATAAAAAATTTATTTATTTAAATGATCCCTGAATTTTGATATGCTATCAAATTAGGTTTTAAAACATATGTCATGTCTACCTTAATTAAAAAGATCCAAACCAACACACCAAAATCATGTAAAAAATAATTATAATAATAAATAATAACAAACAAACCTATACATAACACACCTTTTTTTGATTGTAACATACTCCATTAACCTAATGGTGATCAATAATATTAATCCATATATTTTGATCCTCAGAATGAAATCCATTAATTATATAAATCATGAATTATATTTGTTGTACAAATTGTCTACCAAACAAATAATAATACTTTTTAAACAAGTTTATGTGTTTAATAAGAGGAATTCTTTACCTTATAATTTTTTAAATCATTAGATGGTATTTTAAATTAATACTGATTTATTTATACATTCTTCCATCATATAAAAACGATTATCCTATTTTTATTGTATTTTTCAAACACGACCTCATTTAATACATTACATTATATGTTATAACAAATAAAACATGGTCTACCTATTTAATAGTACATTATTAAAATGTTAGAATAAAAAATAAATAATTTGTTGAATATGTTATATATAATTTTATATCATCTACAAACTTATTTGATAATTATAAATTATATTATAATGCATTTACCCTTCCCCCTTAAACAACAGTTTGGATGGGGGAACCCCATGATCTCTGGCATGCATCCATGTATTCTGAATGGTATCAACTATCTGTTAGATTCTATAAACAACATGAAAATACTATACCCTTTTTTTCATAACTTATGAACCAAAATATAAATCATATAATTACAATATTATAAAAAATTATTTGTATACTATTATAGATAATGGATAACCATAAATATAGAATAATGCCAATATGATATATAAATAATGCACTCTGTTCTCTTCACACAAGAATACAACATTGATCAACAAATGGGACCATCATGTGAAACTAATTAATAGTATAGAATAGAAAAATAAATGTAAATTAAACACATTTTATACATTAGAGTAATCCCCCATCACTAAACTAGCCACTCTATCTAAATATCTTAAAAAATCTATTATTCAACTTTTAAAAACGGTCTATAAACACTCCAATAATTCTCATTCATTGTTTGAGCATATGAATCACTTGGATGAAACTAATTCATGTCTTATATAATTCATCATATAAAATATATATATAAATAATAATTTAAACAAGTAGGATATGATAAGCCATTGTATGGCATCATGTGATATCCAGATCACCACGATACATGAAGCCACCTTCATTACCTAATATTGGAAGAAATATTCTTCAGATACAACATATCTATACCAATACCATATTACCCTCACTAAGGTCCCATAAGTGATTCTTGATGAAAACCCTATTACTATGGGTAATATACATGAAAAACTCTCATATTATACCGTATCACTCTAGGTATGGGTCTATAACTAAGACTCTAACAATAATCTTTTAATCATTTAATCATCCAAAAATAGAGTTTAGTATTATAAACTATCAAATAGGGAAATGTACCAGGGATAACTCACACCATCCATCACATTAGGTACAACTATAATATGAGGGACTAAATACATTGTTAATTCATACATCACAACATCACACATCCCAACCAACAGTAGACATAAATCTCTGGCCCAATACTCTCCTATATCATTATCCAAAAACCTTATACCATGTTCCATAGATTGAAACTGATATTTAACATTAATATTACAATGGGATAATTCATTATAATTCCATCATAATCCTCTATAGTTAGAATCACTATGCATAACCATCCTATCATAAAGTGAAGTAATACACAAAAAATTTTGATTCTAATATACATTGTTATGCTCAAACCACATGTCTGGCTATTAGTTAATACATGCCCACACCAACTAATAAATCCCCATTAGTCTATTTACATCACATAGGCCCTTAAAGACAAATACCTATCGAAACCACAAATACTAGTGAATCACTAGTACATAATTACAACTTTTTTGACCCAATGAGGGAAATATTTATTCCCAAAACTGTCTGATACACATAAAGAACTCATTTACTATCAAATTTCCCCAATTATATCTATAGATGGAGTCAAAAAAACCATTTAAACCTCTCAAGGATAACCAATAATTCTCTATACTCATCCAAGACTCTAATATACCTCCCAAGGTAGGGTGTTGATCAAGAGGTTCCATCCCCCCTTGCATTGTTATAATGAAGTGCCACTATGACCACTAAGGACTATGTTAATAATCATTCACAACACAAGAACAGGGGAGAAGTTTGTCCAATTGAATTACAAGGTATAATATTTATACTCATATCAATATACACTATTTAAAAAATGAATTACATGTATGCAATTATATTTCCATATCCATATCCATACAAATTTGATGTACTGACACAAATAGTTCTAATCCTCAATGGATAATCACTATGAATCCATTATATTGACCTGAAAAGTATAATATAAAACCAATCCAAACCCATCTGATGATAAAAATACAATGTTGGGGTTTATTTGGTTATATAGGATTTCATTCCCCAGGTTCCATAGAAATCAATCATTTATAAAATATTTAGAAAAAATATGTTCGTATATTAATTACTCGTATTATTTTTTTATCAAAAATTGGAATAAAAAATTGCGAAAAAATAACCCCTATATAAAATTTCAATCGATGGACTATTAATAGACACTAACGTAATACATATACACTCACATGTATATTGAATAGTCTGAATGGAATAACCATCATCAATATTAGAGTTATTGTTCATATTTTTTTCTCATCCAAGCCCCTCTCAATCCTGTTCTAAGTGTCACCATGCTTCTGTTACCTTATTACATACTGAACATCAAAACATATTAATTATAAGAATTTAATATTAATTTTCCACTATAAATTAATGGTAGAATAATTATAAATTCCTAATGATAAATGAAGTAATGTTTAAATAATGACAAATATAGTGAACATGACTCACACCAATCCTCTAGTAATCATATGGCCTATAATCCTATGAATCAATGTCAATTTTTTTACAAATTTATCAATAAATTTCGCAAAACACTTTAAAATGACCTATTGAATTAATATTTTAGAATAATAGTGATAAATTGGTTTTCTTAATTCTATTTTGATTTTATCTCTATGAAAAAACATAATGATCCATCGTAATGGTCTAATTTCACAATTTATATGTGATATTCATTATAAACCCAAAGATGATAAATCATATTATTAGAAGAGATTATGAGGAAAATAATAATCTGTGAAGGATATTATTCACCTTCTTTTATAACAATGAATAAATATTTGATCACCATACACTCATAGGGAAATGGAAAGATGAATTATAGAGGAAGAGAGAGCCCCTCCTTTGGTTTTATCCACCCGAATAAGAATAACCCGAAAGGGGGATTTAAAAATTGGAGGATATTATTACCATTCTACCATCATTTAAGAATACCAATAACTTTCATTCAAGGTACCCATACAACACATTACTAATATTTGGTGCATCATTTTACACTTGGTCTCCAATTACCCAGTGTCCTCCAAGGTTTCCATAATGCCAACACATGAATTCCCTTTAGCAAACACCAAAACCAATAAAACATACCTAAAGGAACATCCTAGTATCTATTCGAACTAGGAACCAAGTAAAAACATTCCAAAAACCTAGTTCCTATAAATTCACAAATTATAATCCCATCTATATATTAGTATGATTACCTTGAGTTTCCACAAACCTTGACCATTATTGGTGTATATAGTGTCCAAGACTAATCACATGATGGTTTCATGTCTCACCTTGATTTCAAAATAGAATATATACATTCCCAAACTAGAACCAATAAAATAATGTAAATAAAATTCCCAAGGTATTTCATGACACGTGAAGCACAAATTAAACAAGTAAATATCAAAACACCCCTTTTCTAGAGAAATAAATTAGAAATTCCTGTTATATCACTAATTTATACAGAGGTATTTTATTATAAACTCTCTACATAGCCATATCATCCACAAGAATAATCCAAATGGATTCCATGATTCTGAATAAATCTATCAAAATATAATGTGATATCTCATTCAGGATTCTAATTGGATATAACTCTACAACAATTATAGCCAACAAATAAATGGAAATTGTTTTTTAAAAACTCTTGGTTTAATTACCCAAATATATAAAAAATTGTACAATCATTGTTTCTAAAATAAATTTCATATCATTATATATAATTACATGGAATGGATGTTTCTAAATCTCCCATACACTAACATTCCTTAAGAATAAAGTTATGTTATAGAGATATCAACACCTAATCAATTGAATAGTTTCCCATCCTTGACAACAACATCGAAAGACACAACTTGCACACGACATGTTCCTAGAAACATACCCTAAAACGACAAATAAATAAATAGAAAATAATCAATTCCCTATATATATCATCAAATCCTGTACGGTCTCATAACTAAAGATGAATCATCATCCCACATTCCTCATAAATAAAAAAACACATCAAGTCAATTATTTTTCCTAACATCTACAAAATCCATGAAAATGAAAAACCACCCACCATGCTTCAGTAGTGTTACAATAATAAAATCTACTTTATGTAAGGGGTAATTATCTAAGGATTGGTATAATTTTCCCCACTATCAAATTATATACATCATTTCCCAACTACTATCATCTAAAAAAAATTGAAATTAAAAAAATCATACATAATAAATTGAAAATGAAATCTATCTAACATGACCCATTTTTCATTCTTTAAAACACTTCAATGTCAACTATCCCTAATAGGGATCATAAATTTAGCTTTACCCCTAGTCATAACCTCAAATATATGACATTATCTATTCCTTATGGATATGGAAAATTTATCCATTATACTAAACATAAATTATATTTATGTCCCCAAACCAATGTATCATATTTCTATAAAAAAAAGTGTAATACCCAATTTCTCTTGTGGATATCTTGGTAAGAGCTACCCATTACCCATTTCACTCCATCTATAACATTCCATTAACCCATTTGAAACTAGTGAAACCCCCAAAAAAATTATTAACAATATCTAGAAAATCTTACAGACCAATATAGTTTTGTCTTGTTTTCAATATATTTAATAAGAACCAATTTCAAGGTACTCTCATGTGTTCACTACCCATTATAGACATTCCCTAACAACACATAAATTTTTAAGGACTACTACCTTCTAGTAATTCCACATTAAGTTTAATCAACATGCCTAATGGTCACCCTTACGTTACATATCCATTACCTATCATACAATAACAATAATGTATCTCATGGTTTCATAAACCCTTATAGTGAAAACCCACCATATTTATCAAAAAAATTATTTTCTATGAAATTATTATCATCATACACCTCAACCAGTCATTTCGTTTAAGTTAAAACTTTTAATGATCCCTAACTATGGGTTTTTAAATCATACATAATTAAAATAATAATACAATTATTCAAAAACACACCTTACACTATCTTTATAAAATTTACATTCCCATCATGAAGCATCAATAAATACACAACCCCAATAATTCCTAACTTGAAATAATTTATTCTACTTATATATAATTACTATTAGGTCCAAATATTAAAACATTCCTCCAATAAAATATGGTTTCAAAATCCTATGCACCTACATCCACATATGATAACTACTCATTTGACCTCAGAGAAAGGAAGAATATCCATCACAAACACAAAAAATTATTGATTAAATATCTAACTAGAAATGAAAATAATGTATCCTTTTACACAATCCTAATTCAACACACACAAGTCTTATCAAACCATCTCAGTGAAAAATACTAGATATATAAAACCCCTATAGGGACTCAAATGAACATATATCCCATATACTAATAGTACATTTCACCAATGTAGTCATACCTACTGCTCAACTTCTGTGACCTCATACCTATACGTACCCACTATACATATATCTTCTTCCATGATCATGGATGCAATCAAAAATATTAATGTAAAAACACCCCATAAAAATAAGATAGTTTTGTTTAATTATAACTCCACTAATATATTATTTTTGGGAAATAAATATAATATATTGTTTGAGTATTAATTAGTCAAAACCTATTCCTTGTAATTATTTATCAAAACAACCACTTCTTAAAAAACATAATCCTTTTTCTAAAATAAATTTCACATCCAAAATAAAAAATAAACATTTGAAGAATTCATATGTACCAATAAATTATGCATTAAACATGACTATTCCCCTACCAATGTAAAATATAAAATAATACTTCATACAGACCACCATAATTTATTAAACACCTCAATATTAATATTAAAATACTACAAAAATTTTCTCAAAATTATTTACTAAGGTGTATATATTCAGTGGCCATCTATTCCAATGAACATGTTCTCTAACATGCTATGAAAATATCATACCTCCATAATCCACACATAAATAGTATTCCCTCAAAAACAATACTGTGATTCTATATTCTAACACTACGCACATGGCCCAGCTGAATGGATATCATGACAGGGGTACAATATAACCCATGGTGACCCACCCCTTAACCATGAGGACTCATATCTGTAGAATGTGTCTATAACCATAATGGCGTGACTATAATATCAATTTTATCACATATTATAATATAAAAATCAAATATTCTGTATATGAAATCCAAGTGATATCATTTAATTTTTTTAAAATTTAAGGATCAGTATCAAATTTCTATATGTAATAATGATAATGTAACCCAAAAACAACACTTGTATATACCATAATGATCACCCATATAAGTGATTATTTAAATGTACAAAACGTACATAAAATTAAAAAGGATATTACTAATAATTTGAGTCCCATCTCATACCTATATCTAGAAAATAGTCCAATCACTCGTATCATATATCTTATAAAACTTATCACTTGATAATAATGATAATGGTGTCAATGTGCACCAATATACGCTTTTAGGGTCTACGAATATTACTACTTGTTGGAAAACCCCTATCAATCTCTGGTATATGTAATCAAATATAATCATTGTATGTATTATTATGTAATAAAATTTAACATGGGAGTAAGGATAATATTCCATTATTCTTTGATGAGTCTACTAATACATATTTAAACACCTATTGTTTCCAATTACTATAGAAAAATCTTATCATACCATAAATCACAAGCCATAACCTATTACTCCTAGTATACTATAAAGAAAGTTCTTCAACTAAAACCCTATCACTCAATCGACATTCCCCTAACATTGTGTCAAATGATAAAATATAACTCATGGTATGTTCCTACAATTAATACTTGTGAAATAGTATATTACATATGGTATGTTCCCATAGTATATCCTCAAAACATTCATTATCACTAATGGATTGGTCTCACAATTAACTGAAACAAATTATTACATCTGATAAATAAGACTTCATTAGGTTTAGACGTACTCATAGACACAAAATCTCAAATTCACATATCTCAACTATTATAAGGGGAAATTAATAAGCCCAAACGTTTCACATATAAATTATAGAAACACCCCATATTAAATTTCTTTGATAAAAAAATATACTTACATTGTACATTACTGTAGTATATCCTATGATTTTCCCAATATGACACACCATGATTATCCCCAATTTATATAACCATAAAAAAACAACTATTACTATGTAACACCCATGTTTACCCTAGGTGCCTATTTAACTATCTTCCATCCCAACCCTTATTTTATACAAGGACATAAAAACTCAATATAACCCTCTTAGGGTAATAACTACCCAATGGGGACTGAAGGAAGATATTAAAAATCTATAGCTTTGTCCCTAGTGCATCACTCATACCCAAGAACACCAAATGGTACCCCAACTAGTCCATGTTTTTTTCCAATATTATCCCACACAAAAAGATGACACTTGGGGTAACATGTAGAAAGAATCAGTTCTACTAATAGGTGTAACCAAATAAAAAATAAAATCCTTGAATGAATTTTAAACAATTTTTCATATACATATCATGTTCTAATTTATCCCCCATGGTATCTATAATATTAATAAGTCCCATGATACCACATTACTGCCTCTATGTTACATTATTCACACTAATGACTATGGTGACACACACTGACAACCCAATAACATATATGAATTTGGCCCAATGACTTAATATATTCAACTATGATTGTTCCAAATATCCCACTCTATTTTGTTAGGGATTTTTATGTATTTATGATTATTAACATTAACATAAAAATAATATTCAGAAGGCTCAAATTTCATGACTCATTCTTGTTGATAAACCCACTCGTGAGTGCAGTAAAAATGGGTGGAATTACCTTCATTTTTCAAAAAAAACATGGAGAGATATCTACTGATAGACTTCGTTAGACAAATTAGTCTTGTCTGCAAAATAATAAAATCTGTCCATAAATGATTTAATGTATATGAAATCCCCTAAAATTAGTTACCAAAATATTTATAGGAAGAGAAAAAAATAAAATTATACCCTCTAATCCAGTACAATATGTTTCAATAAAACATTTAATATTTATCACCTAAAAAATCAATTTATATTTATATATGAGTGAGGAAAACATGTATACTCAGTAATATCCTCTACGGGACCTCTCATGTAAATATATAAGGACAATAAAAATGTTCTAATATATAATTTGAAGAATCGACAAGATCATACCCGGTAAGATATCCATTCATTTCCTCACTAATGATCACTCTACAAACATGTTATTTAATTTAGAAATATTATATAAAAAACATGTGATCAAAGGTTCCCTATAATCACCTCCCCACTTTTTTCCACTATCACTCCTAAATTTTAAATTTAATATGCTTTAATATATTCTATATATGTATATATTGTCTAATATTTTCATGGGGCATGGGTTGAAACACTTACTACCCCCACCTCTGATCAATTACAACAAATTGAATTTTCATTAGTTAGTGTATGTAATACCAATATCAAATATTTCTCCATTATAGTCAGGTATAATGAACATGAAGGAAATAAAAACAATTCTATCAAACATACTTGAATAACCCCTTCCATATAATATAATCACCATGTACAAGAATCACTATGTACTACTATTTAAGGGAGGGAAGGGAAGTGGGTGTTGTTATCCACCATCAATTAATGATTAAGAAGTTGGTGAAAACAACCATAACCCATAACATTTGGCATTGGTAACAATATTAAACTCTCATTGGGATTATAAATAAATCAAGAGAAAAAAATAAGTATAATGTTCACATATAAATCATAGCCAATGGTTACACACACATTTCCATATATGAAATCATTTCGTCCACCATCAGATTACCACTTCCCTTCATCATCCATTACAACCTCTACAACACAATCTTCCATGAACTACATGAACATATCCATATATCTAACCATAGCTTCATATTTAAATATCCATTCAAAAAATTTAGTTTTCGAATTCAACATTCATATAAAAATTTATTATGCATATTTATTAAGAATTAATTTTCAAAAAAAGACACTATTCCATTATAATCATTCTATTTATTATAGTTCAATTCAAAAAAATTACCATGTCATATTATCCCGCCCAACAACCAAATATCATATTCATTAATTTTTTATTTGATATAATCATGAATCAATAATAAAAGAAAACATCACATGAATATAACCAAGAATTTATGTGGATGATGATGAAGAGACTACAAATGATATGTGAGATGAAAGAATTGTTGATGCTCAGTCAATGGTTTAAGAATGTAGTGGAATGATTACATGTTTATCATGTGTAATGTTGTATAAGTAATCTCATGCTACTATGGAATAAAGAGACATCTATGGATTGTTACACTATTGTCATTCCTTGAGTTTTGAAAGTGTATGAATAATGTTACCAGTATCCATGAAAGGTTATTCAGATATTTTTGGAATGTAGATGATATGTGCATAATGAAGGGATAAGGAGAAAATTAAATGTTTGATAGTATTCATGAGCTCATGACTAATATAAGGAGAAGGTCATATCATGGTTTGAGTATATAGAATTTTTGGATTTTGGTATGTGGAAAGAGTTAACTTTCGACAGCATTCATGTTTTCAATATGGTTTAATGGGTATTAATTTTTCAAGAGAATACATCATTAAGGTATTCACATGATTGGAATGTGACCAACAAGATATATGGGGGATAAATGATGGTATTCACATGCTTGGTTGACGACATTTCAAGTAATCATTTTCTTTATACTGTGATCTTGGACCGATGTATTTTAGATAAGCCTAAAGATTAGAATGGATTATGTTGGACATAAGTTATGATAAAACATTTTTTTCGATATTATTGATGGGATGTTATAGTAATATAGCTTTAGAAAAAGGACAACCTACAGGACGGGCGACAGCCCATCGCGTCGGACAAGGCTACGGGAATCGAACCCACAACCGAAGTGCGACTGGCCTTTATCACCTACCACTAGCCTACAGGAAGTCCCTGTTTAGTATAAACTAGTTTTATTTTATTAAGCGGTATGATATATGAAGTTTAAGTTCTTTTTTGGGACCATATACGATTAACCATAAGATGGACTTATAACTTTTTCTAACCTTTTGTTTGAAAGAGATGGAATGACCCATCATTATATCACATGATCTGCTAACACATCACAAATGACAAATTAAACTTCATTTCTTTAAGAGATGAAGTGGATATTGTCCAAAAAACGACAAACGGTGAGACTATACCAAAATCACGAAAGTATTTCTACTAATTCCAATTTCATCAACTTTAGGGAAATGATCTTGAAAACAAAAAATGTTGTCTTAGTGGTCTTATATCTGATGAATCATATGGTACCTTAGATCGTCACAAATTTATGGCATTGTGATTGCTATATTTTCCATAGCCATGTTCTCTACCACTCTCCATCAGAACATGATGGTTAGATTTCTCTTCCATATCCATATTTTCACCTATGTGGAAACCCAGTGATTAGTTTATTTGGGTAACCATTACGTTTCATAATTTCTTTTAATGATTGGTTTTGGTATTCCTTTTTACGATGTGGGTTTCGATTAAAGAAACTTTTGAATAGTAAACCATTTATAACCCCGACGAATTTTGAGGGAGAAATTCATTTTATGGGGGGTAGAATGTAACACCCCGAGATTTTATGAAAATTTTTTTTTTAATTTCATTAATGTCTTGTGTTGTACGCTACACCAAAAGGATCTTGCACAACACGCATCCTTGACTTATCTTTCATTACACGCAATCGCGTCCTTCCTTGATAGCCTGTGTAGTACGCAATACTGAGTTTCACTAAACAACGATATGCTATTAAAATATTATTAAAACTAGCCGTTATGAATAGTAATAACCACTTTTTGAAATTTTGTAAATTTTATTTTTCAAAATGGAATTCATTTTTGGATTTGGAATATCGAAATTAGCTTAGGGTGAAATTTTGGTAATTTTCGGATAACTTTCATATTTTGATGAATAGTGGAAAATACTATATTTTAATTAAAAACAACTTTTTCAATCGAAATAATTAATAGTGATAAATTATTAATTTTAGTGGTTTTAAAGTATATTTAGAATATATTTTTACAATTTAATACAATGATGGTCATTGGATGTAATTTCACATTTAAACCAGTTATAAACAAGTTTCAATCTTTTGATAGTTATTATCTCTTAAAAACACGCTATTTGTTTTGACGATGGAAATTAATTTTTAAATTAGTTAATGCAACTGATATGTTTTGAATTTGGTAAAATAGACATCATTTTTGAGTTCATAATATCAAATATAGCTTAGGCCTAATTTTTGGTATTTTTCTGAAAACATTCAATTTTTGATGAATAGTGAAACCACTATGTGGTAGTTAAAAAAACTGAATTGTTCATTAAACTTAATTTTACCACTTCTGTGAGTGGAATTTCAAAAATCCGAGAGACACGGTTGATTTCAGTGAGTAAAATGTTGTTCAATGAGATGAAAATAATTTTTTGGTGAATAGTAACTTTTTACTTTTTTTTACCACGGTTAAAAGTAAATAGGGTAATTTAGGATAGAAATGATATTATTATTACCCTAACACATGTCCTAATTCTATTGGACAAGTGTAATTCGACCAAAAACAAACTAGGAATAAAATATGACCATTTAGACCCACTTGGATTAGATTAGGACATTTATTATTAATTTATTTAAAGAAAGGTTAAAAGAGTTAAAATCAATGTTTATTTACTAAAACATTTTTAATTCGGGGTTATACATAAGATAAATTCGACTACAAATATTCATTAGAAATCTAAAACGATTTCCTACTTCATGGTATTTTATTTTTAATTTTTAGACATTATATAAGTTAATTTATTTATGACACAACAATGATGTAGTAATTATCTTATTAATGAAATATTGACATAAATGATGTTATAAATACCCAAATAAATATAATTTGAGACTTTTTATGAATTCCACTAATTTTCAAGGTTAATATGACATGTTAGTATTGATTTAATTAAATTTTTTTGAACTTATCATTCTCTTATGAGTTTCACAAAAATCAATTACTAAATAGTGTCAAAATTGACATAAAATAGTTTTTAAAACAAATATTATATTATTAATTGTTTTTTTTATTCCTAAAAATCTAAGGTTCGGCCAAATGACTTAGATAAGGTTATATATATTAATAATAAACAATTTGGGGTTCTTTTGGCTTCTTATAGTAAGTTTATTAACCTTATAGTTTAAGAACACAATAAGACATGGTAAAAGTAAAATTATTTAACTTAATGTTAAATCTAAATGATAAGGTTAAAATAGGGACCTAAACTTGTCTAAATTATATTGGATGAGAGGATTTCAACCCATACCCACCTTATACTCGAAATAAATCAATTTGGAGCTATTTAAAACCGAACTTTACTTTATAATAAAATAATATTTTTAGTTTTTCCAAAGGAGCCCCTCTCCTCCCTTATAAAAGGGCACCTCCTCCCTCTCTTACTCACACAACTTTGAGCCTTCATGCTCGGCCAACCCCTACCAAATTCTCTTCTCCACTTCTCTAGAAACATCCTAGAGGTTCTGGTATTCCTCAAAGGCCAATTTTAGTTCCCTAAGAGGAGGTCTCAAAGAGGCGCTTCAAAGAAGAGTTAATTTCTGTTACCGATTCTTTCACATTTATTTCTTCTTCCACTACTTCTTCATAGGTTGTTTCATTATGAAGTAATAACATCAGTATCACTAATATACTTATATGTTATTATAAGTATGAAACAATCCTATCTCACCATCTATCCATCCTACAGAAAACGAAATCACCGCGCATGCGTACGTATGGAATACCGTCTCCACGCCGTGGTGAAATCTATATTCCACCACCACCTTACTTGGATGGGTATAATGGTGTAAATAATAACTATATATTATTATTTTAAAGTGATATTGATTCTAAAATAGTATACATACACTCCAATACAGTCCCACGATCATGAGAACGATACCATCGCTCGTGCGTACGTACGGACTACCATCTCCACGACGCGATGAGATTCATTCTCCAATTTAAACCATTCATGAATGATTATAAAGTATACATAATAAGTAATCATGAAATATATGACATAATAATGATACTGTATTTATGTGTATATATATGAATTTCATCTACTTAATTCCGTTCAACTCAATAAGGAAACGAAAACAGCGTTCATGCGTTCGTACGGCCTACCGTCTCCATGAACGATGTATTTCTTTCCATTTACTGATTTATTATATATACATGTATATTCTGAATATATATATATATATATAAATCATGTTTTATATTCTGGAATGAATTAATCATGATCTAAGTAATCATATTAATAATTACAAGTCAAAACACGGACGACAAATGAAACAATTTTACCCAAAATGCTCTTTAACATGGAATTTACCAAAGAACAGGTACTATGAAGTCATAAGTGAACCATATATGATATCATAACAATTATTATGATTCTGTAATAAGTCAATTACATTATTTAAATCATTATACAGGAGGTTCGGACACTTACGAAGCAAATCGGACCTAAGGTAAGGGAAATATCACAATCTCATTTTTATCCGAGATTGTTTATACTTTGGTATTTACTTGGGTGTATTTTATCATCCAAATCCATGTTTCCTAAATATGTAATATTATTTCCAATATCCTACAATTCTTTAAATAATATTTTCCCATTCGGTGAGTTTTTAGTAAAAGATATGAAAGGAATCTTTTGTCGTTTTTCGTACGATGTACTTTTTGACTTTTCCGACAAAAGTACAAAGAATGTTTTTTTAACTTATACGACATGAATGGATTTTTAAAACATTATTTCCAAGAAGATTCATTTACAAGTTTTCAATTTTATTTTTAATCAACTTCTTTTAGTTTAAAATAGTATGACATGTTGAGAAAGGAAAAGTGTTTTTGAAGTAGAAAGTATATTTTCCTCAAGAATGAAGTTCAAGTGTTTTATCAAAATTATTTTCCATCTAAGATAATAAAGGGTTCTGTTTTTATCCCTATTATTATTAAATTGATTTGATTATGTTGTGATGGAATTATTTTTATGAATTCCTTTATCGTATATGAATTGTTTTATGATGTCATGATGTTTAAGATTCCCATTTTTATTACATGGGTTATGTAATGATGTATGATTTATGATTTTGTGGCACACATAAGAATGGTATCATTATGAGATGGGTGGGACCTATATCTCAATCGAATGCATTGGGTAAAGATTTTATATCTCATGAGATAGACATGGCTGGAATTGTATGTTATACCATTTCAGTGAAACAGGACTGAAACGTGGGTGACTCGGTTTAGAAAGGGACTTTGTCCACTAAGATAGTCTTGGCAATGAGTCTTGACTAACAAGAAATGATTCTCTATGATTATGTGTGTATGCCACAAGGATTCATGTTTTATGTTATGATTATTGTGATTACATTTCACTGCCATGATTTATCCCATGTTATGAAATTATGCTCTCTTTTGCAGGTTAAGATTTACAAAATGTTGTGTTTTTATGAATATGATGTGATTGATATTTCTTTTGTTTACCCTTACTGAGCATTTGAGCTCACCCTTTTATGTTTTCTTTTCCCCAGTATATAAAGAATGGTTTTAGGTAAAAAAAAAGGAAGATCTTTATGGGAGATGTTGAAGATCTTTCACCACGATTAGAAGATTATATTCCGAGTTTCTAAAGACACTAAACTATTACGATCCTTGTGTGTGTGTTTTTGGTATGTACTAAGTATTCCGCAAAAGTAATGTAATGTCCATGTACGTCTAGTTTCGGGTCTCTACAGCGAGTGAGAGAGGATATAGAATGGATAACCCTAATTCCAACTCCTATTTTTCTATTTATAGAAAAATCCGCTTAGCGTGGAATATGAATCTATCGTGCCCTCTTGTTTTATATCATGCCTAGGAAAACTGCCCCATTTCAAATTCCATGGAAGTCTCAGATTTCCATTCCAAGACATCATTCGAATGTTATTTGAAAAGAACTCTAGTGATAAAAATCATGAAGTCATTATTTTAAAATGATGATTTTTCCCCTGGGTGATATCTCTCATAGCAGGCCCACGCCCACAACTTTTACACCCCGCTTAGGGTAAACGACATGCTCTAGACGCAACTGTGCCCTCAGATTTCTGATCTGAGTTACCGTATTGGAGAAAACACAACCCCTCCACATGCATAATATAAAAACACTTAATATTTTTATACAATTTATTCCAGGTACACCAGGACTCGAAATCGCAATTCGTCTCAGCTCCAAGCTTGAGAAATATATGTATAAATATTCCAAAGTCTGACATGGAAAAAACTATGTCTCTACATCATTCCCTCCTTCACGCTTTTCGTCCCCGAAAAGCAAAAATAGGAAAAAAAACTCAAGATACAGAGCTCATAGCAATTTCTACGACTCCCAACAGAACATTCACAATACCATGCTGGCACAACACACAAACCAAAGGGATGGATCATACTCATAAGGTCTGATAGTTTCAATGAAATGTGTAGGAACACACACACCTCATCAGTTGTGACACGTGGAAGACGTTTTGCACCCACTTCTACTATTGTGAGGGTAGGGAAAGATGATAGGAAACCTCTCAGTCCCTTACACAATTATCGAACAACCCAAAGAATCTCGGGGGACTTCTCTGGCTGAACCACTTCATTCCATGTCGTGACCGAAATCACAGTTTGTTCCTGGAACATGGTCTCGTGATTCTCTCATTCAGAATACCCATCTGGTGTAACACCCAAGGATATCCGGTCACAAAAATTTTAATGGTCGGAGCATCATAACTGAGACTCTCTTACATGGTCAAAAAGTGGATGAGTAAACACCACCAACTGAAGAAAAGTTTCACCCTCTCGGTCCAAAAGGGTTAACTGTAGTGAAGCTTACTACAAAAAACTTCCTGCACCTTACGAGTTTGGAAATTTCTGCTAAGGGAACCTGCTATAACACTGCCATTTTTCCGGAACATAGAGTACCACGAAAACATAGTTCTGCAGACATTTCAACCTGCACCGTCGTCTCAGGTTCAAGTCTCTCTGGGTGAGGACGCACATGAGACACTAGTGGTCTGAGAAAACCACAAAGCTCTCTCACAGATGCCATAGCTAAAGGTATATAGAGGCCTCCTAGCATCCAGAAAATGGTAGCCGCTTTTGACTAGTCATTGTTTCTATCAGAGACCACCATCTGGTGGATGCGGAAGGCAAGATGGAATGGCCTACAGTGACCGCCTAATGGGGGCTGCTGTAGGCTGTCCCTATTGCGCCCTCCAAATGGTGGCCACTATAGGTTTTTAATTTTTTTTATAAAATAAATAATACAATAAATTATACCAACATAAATCTCATCAGTCATCGTCCAAGCTCAATATCCATCATCAAATATAACAGCATAACAAAATTTATAACAAAATTAGTACCAAATAGAACCTATAAACAAATAATTGAATCAAATTAACATATTTCAATTCAAACATACTATAACAGATCAAAAGTATTTGATATTCAAAATATAATCATAATTTTTTTTACCATTTTAAAATTTTAAAATTCTTAATTATATGGTTCTAATTAGATTGTTTCCCTACGATTTCATGTCAATCCGATGTCGTCCGCAATGACATTGACCGTTAGATGCTCGTTTTGGCCGTTTATGACACCAGAAGTGCATTCTCAATCACCGCGGGAACAAGAAACCTCTGATTAATGTGTCTTCTACCTGACCAATTCACAATTCACTCACCCATTGTTGTTGTCCGACTTCATGCCACTCCAACTTCATTCGGCCGGTTTGGACCGCACCACGCGCATTTGTGAAGCGCACCCAAAACTTAAAAAACAAATATTGAGTGGTATCGCATAAACCGAATGCCTGATTGACATTATGTCTCCTCATACACATCAATAATAATAATTAGATTGTTTCCCTTTGATTTCAAGTCAATATGATGTCATCCGCTATAAATTTGACCGTTAAAATCCCATTTTGGTCGTTTCTGACACCAGAACTGCATTCTCGGTCACTGAGGGCACACGACACCTCCAATTGACATAAAGTCTACTAGACCACTTCCAAATTTACTCACCCATTGTTGTCGTCTAGTTTCATCCCATTCCAACTTTGTTCGGCCCGTTTGGACCCCAAGCGCATTTATAAAGCTCGTCCAACATTTAAAAAACACATATTGAGCCGTACCGTGTAAACCGCAAGTCCGATTAAAGTTAATTCTCCTCATACACATCACAAATAATAATAAGATTTTACCCTATGATTTTAGTTCAATATGATGTCGTCCGCTAGTAATTTGACCGTTAAACGCCCGTTTTGGCTGTTTTAGACACCAGAACTGCGTTCTCGGTCACCACGGACAGACAACACTTCTGATTGACATTCCGTCTACTCAACCACTTTACAATTCACTCACCCATTGTTTTTGACTAATTTTAGGCCATTCTGACATTGTTCGGCCCATTTGGACCCCCCAACGAGCATTTATGAAGCACACCCAATAATTAAATAATGCATATTGAGTCGGACCGTGCAAACCGCACGTCTGATTGATGTGTCGTCTCCTTGTGTGCATCACAAAGAATAATTAGATTATTTCCCTATGATTTCAAATCAATTCAATGTCTTCCGCTATGAATTTGACCGTTAAACGTCCATTTTGGCCGTTTATGACTCCAGAACTGCGTTCTTGGTCACCGCGGGCATATGGCACATCCAATTGACATTCTGTCTACCCGACCACTTCAAAATTCACTCAGTAATTATTGGTGTTTGATTTCATGCCATTATGACATTTTTATGCTGGTTTCCACCCCCCACCTACATTTATGAAGTACACACAACCCTTAAAAATGCATGTTGTGTCATACCGTGAAAACCACACATCCTATTGACGTTACATCTCCTCGTACATGTCACAGATAATAATTAGATTGTTTCCCTGTGATTTCAAGTCAATCTGATGTCATTCTCTATCAATTTGACAGTTAAACGACCGTTTTGGCCGTTTATTGCACCAGAATTGTGTTCTCAGTCATCGCGGGCACACGACATCTCTGATTCACGTGCCGTCCTCCCATCCACATCAAAATTCACTCACCTTTTGTTGTCGTTTGATTTTAGGTCATTCAGACATCGTTTGGAAAATTTGGACACCCCACGCGCGTTTATGAAATGCGCATAACACTTAAAAAACACATATTGATCCATACTGCACATACCACACGTCCGATTGCCATGTCGTATCCTTGTACACATCACAAATTATAATTAGAGTTTCCATTTGATTTCAGGTCAATCCGAAGTCATCCGCTAAGAATTTGACCGTTAAACACCCGTTTTTCCGTTTCTGACACCAGAAGTGCATTCTCAGTCACTGTGGGCACATGACACCTCCGATTGACATGTCCTCTACATGAACACTTCAAAATTCATTCACCCGTTTTTTGGTCTAATTTCATGCTATTTTGATATCGTTCAGCCGGTTTGGACCCCCCACGCGTGTTTATGAAGCGAGACCAACACCTAAAAAGGCACATTATGTTGTACCTCACAAAACACACGTCCAATTGACATTCCATCTCCTCTTACACATCATGAATAATAATTATATTGTTTCCCTATGATTTCTAGCCAATCGGATGTCATCCGCTATGAATTTGACCGTTAAATGCACGTTTTATCCGTTTATGACACCAGAACTACGTCTCAGTCACTGTGGGCACACAACACCTCTGATTGATGTTCTTTCTACGTGAACAATTCAAAATTCACTCACCCGTTATTTTCGTTTGACTTCAAGTCATTCTAACTTCGTTCGGCCGGTTTGGACCCCCCCCCCCCGCCACGCACGTTTTTGAAGCGGGCCCAACACTTAAAAATGAATATTGAGCCGTACCACGCAAACCGCATGTCCGATTGACGTTCCTTCTCCTCTTACACATCACGAAAAATAATTAGATTGTTTCCCTGTGATTTCAGGTCAATACGATGCTGTCCGCTATGAATTTGATAGGTAAATGCCTGTTTTGGACGTTTATGACACCAGAACTGCGTTCTTGGTCACCGCAGACACACGACACCTCTGATTGACATGTCATCTACGTGAACACATAAAAATTCACCCACCCATTTTTTCGTCTGATTTTAGGACATTCCGACTTGGTTCATCTGGTTTGGACCACGCCACGCACATTTATGATGCTCGCCCAACACTTAAAAAATGAATATTGGGCCGTACTGTGAAAACTGTGAGTCCGATTGACATTCAGTCTCCCAGTACATGTCACTAATAATAATTATATTGTTGACCTGTGATTTAAGCTCAATCTGATGTCGTCCACTATTAATTTGACCGTTAAATGCCCATTTTGGTCGTTTTTGACAACAGAACTGCATTCTCGATCACCACAGGCACATGGAACCTCTGATTGATATTCCGTCTATTTGAACACTTCACAATTAACTCACCTATTGTTGTCTTCTTATTTCAGGCCATTCTAACATCGTTTCGGCCAGTTTGGACCCCCCACGTGCATTTTTGAAACGTGCCCAACACTTAAAAAATGCATATTGAGTATTACCATATAAACCTCATGTCTGATTGGCATTTCATCCCCTCGTACACATAAAAAATAAATATTATATTGTTTCCCTATGATTTCAATTCAATCTGATGTTGTCTGCTATGAATTTAACCATTAAACGCCCGTTTTGGCAGTTTGTGACACAAGAATTGCGTCCTCGATCACCACGGGCACACGACACCTCCGATTGACGTTCCGTCTATGCGACCACTTTAAAATTCACTCACCCATTGTTTTTGTTTGATTTAAGTCTATTCTGATGTTGTTCGACAAGTTTAGACCCCCCCCACCCACACATGTTTTTGAAGCGCACCCAACATTTAAAAACTGCATATAGAGGTGTACCATGAAAACCACATGTCTGATTGATGTTTAGTCTCCTTGTAAATGTCTGGAATAAAAATTAGATTTTTAACCTGCGATTTTAGGTCAATCTAATGTCGTTCGCTAGAATTTGACCGTTAAATTCCCATTTTGGCCGTTTATGACACCAGAACTGCGTTCTCAGTCACTGCGCGCACACAACACCTCCGATTGACATGTTGTCCTTGCGACCACTTCAAAATTCACTCACCAATTGTTTTTCGTCTGATTTCAGGCCATTCTGACTTCATTCGACTGGTTTGGTCCCCCCATGTGTGTTTAATAAGTGCACCAAACACTTAGAAAAATGCATATTGAGCCATACCATGCAAACCGCATTTCAGACTAGCGTTCTGTCTCCTCATACACATCACAAATAATAATTATTCTGTGGACCTATAATTTCCAGTCAATCCAATTTATTCTACTATGTATTTGACCGTTAAATGCCCATTTTTTCCGTTTATGAAACCAGAATAACGTTCTTTGTCACAACGGGCACACTGATCCTCCGATTGATGTGTCGCCTATGAAAACACTTCACAATTAACACACCCATTGTTATTTTCTGTTTTCAGGCCATTCTGACATCCTTCATTCGGTCCCCCCCCCCGATGCGCATTTATGAAGCACACCGAGCACTTAAACGATGCATATTGAGTCATACCGCAAAAACCGAAACTCTTATTGATGTTTTGTCTCCTCATTTTTGTCACGAATAATAATTATATTGGTTTCCTATGATTTCAAGTCAATACGATGTCTTCTACTTTGAATGTGACCGCTAAACGACTATTTTGGCCACGTAGGACACCCAAACTGCGTTATCGGTCACCGCAAGCACACGACACCTCTTATTGACGTGTTGTCTATGTGACCACATAAAAATTCACTCACCCACTATTGTAGTATGATTTCAAGACATTCTGAATTCTTTCGGCCAGTTTGGACCCCACGCCCATTTATGAAGCATGCCTAACACTTAAAAAACGCATATTGAGCCGTACTAAATAAAACACATGTCTGATTGATGTTTCATCATATATTACATGTCAATAATAATAATTACATTGTTTCCCAATGATTTCAGGTCAATATTATTTTGTCTGCTATAAAATTGACCATTGAACGATAGTTTTGGCCGTTTTTTGACACCAAAATTGCGTTCTCAGTCACCACGGTCACACGGCACCTCCAACTGACATTACATCTGACCAACCACTTCCCAATTCACTCACCCATTGTTGTCATCTGTTTTCAGGCCATTAAGACTTCGTTCAGCTGGTTTGGACCCCCACACGTGCCTTTATGAAGCGCACCCAACACTTAAAAAAATGCATATTGAGGCATACCGCGCAAACTGCATATCTGATTGACATGTCATCTTCTCGTACACATCATCAATATTAATTATATTGTTTCCCTATTATTTTAGGTTAATATTATTTTTTCCTCTATGAAATTGACTATTAAATACTTGTTCTGGCCATTTATGACACCAGAACTGCATTCTCAGTCACCGCGGGCACACAACACCTCTCAGTGATGTGTCATCTACCCGACCACATCACAATTCACTCACACTTTTTTTGTCTGATTTGAAGCCATTATGGCTTCTTTTGGCTAGTTTTTACCCCCCCCCCATGCGTGTTTATGAAGTGCGTCCAACACTTAAAAAATGCATATTGATCTGTACCACACAAACCGCACGTCTAATTGTCGTGTTGTCTCCTCGTAAACTACACAAATAAAAATTATATTGATTCACTATGATTTCTGGTCAATACGATTTTGTCCACTATGAATTTAACTTTTAAATATCTGTTTTGGCCATTTATGACACCACAACTGCATTCTCAGTCACCGCGGGCACGCGACACCTACGATTGACGTGTTGTCTGTGCGACCACTTCACAGTTCACACACCCTAGAAAGCTACAGATATCAAAAGAGTTCTTGGGATTCTCCCAAGAATCAACTGCCTGAAGATTCTCTCCATCCAATAACACACCTTCCTCTGAGAATATTTGACCCAATAACTATACCTAATCAATACAAAAGTGACATTTATAGATCTTGGCATATAGTCGATGCTTTATATTTGTAATCTGGATGATGTTATGATGTTGGGTATGATCATCATCAATCTTTGAGTTCATGAAGATGTCATCCACAAATACTAAAACAAACCAATCTTGGTTAAAATGGAAGATTATATTCATCAAGGATATAAAAACTTCTAGAGATTTCATCAACACAAATGAAATTACATCATGCATGGGTTTCATCCTAAACTGGATCACCAATATCACTATGATGTCCACCAGCTGTATTCGAAGCCTACAATATATATCAATATTTTATATCTTAAACAAATCAATAAAAGTAAAACTGAGTATGGTTTGTTTTATGGTTTACCTATGGCGCCACTTGTTTCGTCGTCATTTTATCGATACGTGATGACGTCTGTGACAACATCCCCTCATACTCTGCATGTAACTGCTGAAATTGTGCATCAAAATTGTGCTGTATATCTTGAATGGAAGAATCAACCTTAGTTTGTGTGCACATCCTTGAATCTCTGCATGAACCCCTCGCATCTTCTCTAACAACTGCATGTCATGGGACACCACCACCAAAAGTCATAGAATAACCATGACTATGACGCCCCACGACATGGTGAAATATTTTATCTCTACTCATAGTACTACAAAGTTTCTCCTCTGGAAACTATACTAACTATGCATCAAAATGAGCCTAAAGGATATAATGAATCAATGAAAAAATATAATTAATTTATATAAAATAAAAATACATTTATTAGTAAATAATTTTCATACTATAACACTGGCAGCATCGGGATCACCCACCCTACGATTCCTCACTCATATGGACATTCGATCGATCATCTCGCCGCATTGGTGTAACTATAATGAAAGGGTTCACCATTTTATACTACAATATTTTTAAAATATGAATGAATAGTAAATTTTAAAATCAAATCCTATCTGAGCTATGACACATGTCGAGTGCCTAGTCTAGAAGGTGTGCCCTACATCGCCTGATTAAGTGAGTGACGAGAAAACTTGGTCGACATTCAATGTATTTACATAATAGACATTTAAAAAATTGGTCATTTATAAATTAAAAGTAATAAATCATACCATCACAGCCTCACTCGACCAAAATGAAACCAAATCCCGCCACTACGCAGGAGGAATGCCCGGAGGGACTTGCTGAAGAATGTCTAGCATACCTGCAAATGTTGTCCAGTGATCTCTCTTCACCCTTGACTTGTAATCCTTCCATAATTTTTGGCATTTGGACATACATACAGACTGAAACTCATCTGGATAGGATGTCAAATTATCCTGTTAAAAAAATGTCAGTAGATGGGACAATAATAATAACAGTATATTGAAAAATTAGACATTGAATTTACCTGAACCTCCCTCCATAATTTTTCCATCATATCCAGAGGGAAAGAACTCCATTCAGGAGTATTCAGAGGGAATCTGTGTGATTCTCGTATCATATGCCCAAACTTATGACTAAATACAGTACCACCTTCACCAACTGGATAAAAATTTTCATCAAATAACACATCCAATCAGGCTCCAGAGTTCTAGGATCGAACCACTCTACCAAGACCCTGACGTCTGCTGAAATACATAATAGATCCTGATAAACATAAGTTCATAATTAAATTATAATATAAATTAATGATTAGAAATTTTTAGGTAAATATACAAATAAAATTACAATCAATTAACTTTGAAAAATGAAAACATACATACCAACAACATCTGGTGATTCACTGTGACCACCCTATGACATACCTACATTAAAAGAAATTATAGTTAAATCAAGAAATTTTTATACATATATAACTCAAAAATATTTTTACAAACAATAATTAGGGATAAAATTACAATTTTCACTAATCATGAAAGTCTATAATATCTCCTTCAATTTTCTCTCTGCCCCATTGAATATCTTCATCTCATACAGCTAATGTTTTTTTGTCAAGTGTTTGACCAGGAAATGTTGCAACTTTAGGTTCCTCTTGGTCAATCAAAAAAACCCCTCTTCTAGACATTTTCACAACAATATTCCAATCAAAATCAATTCCGATAAAGTAAACTTTTTCTTCCTATGATTTCAGTATGAAGGGATAATTTCTTACTCGGCCATCTTCATATAGCATATTGTTAAAGTTTTATAATGTACATTGGATGTTATCAACTTTCGTTCCACGAAACGGATTGACCCAATCACTTCTTAACAATATGTGTTTTAATCCACGACCATAAATAACCTCAATAATATCTCTCAGCAATCCATAATAATAACTCACACCAAAAAAAGATCAACCAACACCACTATTTTGTGTGACTCAGTTCATGTCAACATCGCTAATACGAAATCAGAATCCATTCGCATCTAAAGACTTCTAGTGACAAGATGTAATAAATGGACCATTAGCTAGTTGTTTGAGTTCTTCGCTCACATGATGGGTTAAATCACAAAACTTTTTGAATCTAAAAATTTCACATATATAGTTTAATGGATAAAGGATTGTGTAAATACAACTAAGTTTCACTATAAAAATATTAAATCAATTTTACGTACATGAGTCCTGAACCACTCATGGAATGTGTTGAAATGATGTTTTTGGAATTTGATAGTGAGTTGCATGGGGAAATTCATGTTTCAACTCAACGATATGCATCCAAAATCACTACTCTATATAATTTAATCAATAAAATAAATTTAGAAACAAAATACACATCAACTATGAAACTTACTGTATCAATGGAATAACTGATGGAGTGTTGAACAACACATATCGATGAGCTTGAACCCACTCATAATTCCACATATCAAACGTTATTCCTTCTCCAATTGGACCCTCGTCATTCTTGGTGGGTTTATCTATCTTTGATTCAACCTCATCAATATATTAAGCATCGAAATTAGTACACTCATTTATTAAATATCCCTTGTCAATTGGGGCTTATAGACGAGCTTTGTTGTGAAAATACCATTTAAATGTATTTAAGTATCGCTCTATTGTATAAATCCACCTAAATTGAATGGGACCACCAACAATGACTTCACCAGTTAAATGCACGGTCAAGTAGACCATGACATCAAAACAATATGGCGGAAATATTTTTTCTAGTTGAAATAGTACATGTAAAACATTATCCTACAGCTTTTTTAAATCACTCATGCTATGATTCCTAGAACAGAGTAGTCGGAAAAAATTAGAAACTCCAGTCAACGGCTCAACAACCTAGGCAGGTATGAAATGATGAATTGCTATAGGAATTAACTCTTGAAGAAGAATATGATTATCGTGACTTTTCAAACCCTGTAATTTCATGCTCTTCGTATCCACACACTTCAAAATATTAGATCAATAACCATATAGAACCTTAATAGTCTTCAAAATTTAAAGAAATGTTTGTTTCTCTTTTTTACTCATTGTGTACTATGAAGCAGGCATGTATGCCCGATCAACTTCACCCAGTTGTAAATGTAATGGGTTTCTCAATCCCATTTCTTGCAAATCATGTCGAGCATTAGAACTATCCATTTATTTCCCCTTGAAGGCTAAAATGGTGCACAATATATTATAACATACATTTTTTTCAATGTACATCACATCCAAATTATTTCTTAAAATATTATATTTTTCAATAAGGTAATTCAAAAAAAATACTCTATTTCTTCAGATTATGACTTCTCTGTTTATTTTCAGGAGGAATAGAAGGCAATTTAGGAACCAATAAATCTTGAAAATCATACATTGTATGGATGTTTTCTTGATCTAGTTATGCAAAAATTGCAACCACAAATAGTATTTGTGGTGATGGGTCATACTCTATATTCCGATCAAACGATACACGGTCTTTTCTGAACGTGTGCAATAGAGGAAGAAAGTGTCTCTGACCAAGATATGGCTACTTTCTACAATGCTAAAGCCATATAGATTTCTTACTCTTATTACTACAAGGGAAGCCAAATTCTATTTTTGTACTCCAATCTTATAAGTTAACATATACTGGGAAATCATTAATTGTCCATAACAAAGCAGCCTTAAGTATAAACATTTCTTTATCTTCTGAGTGAAAAGTCATTACACCATTGGCCCAAAATTCTTGCAGTTTATCCATCAAAGGTTTCATATAAACATCTATTTTATCTCCAGGTACTCTCGTTCCATCAATTAGAATTGATAGTAACAAAAAAGGTTTCTTCATACATACCCATGGGGGAATGTTGTATGGAACCAACACCACTAGACATGTACTATGTTTCTCACCAACCATAGACCAAAATGGGTTAAAACCATCTGCTGTCAAACCTATTCGAATATTACGATCATCTCAAGAAAAGTATGGGTGTATTTGATCAAACTCTTTCCAAGCCAATGAATATGTTGGGTGAGTTAAGTAATCAACCTCTTTATTTCTCTCTGAATGCCAAGTAATCAATTTAGAAATTTTAGTGGACAAGAAGAATCTCTTCTGTCTCAGTTTCAGTGGGAAATAATGCATCTGTTTAGCGACAACTTGTTTCCCTTGATTCAAGATTCTCCCAGGAAGAATCTTACTACCATGATTAATTTCATTGGTCTTCCACCTGGATGTATAGAAAACGATACCAATATTTAATTGTGAGTTCTCTTTTATGACCAAAATATAATTATTTTAACACACATCAGTTCGATCATATGTAAAACCAAGATCATCGGTCAACTTGAGAGCTTGATAAAATGACTCCGGAATCTTCACTTCAGCAAGGAGTACATTCTTCAACAATACCAGCAACATGTCCAATGAGGTGTCTGACCACTGGTTCCTGGACTTCAGGTGTAACAATACAACGATGAATGATAGTTTAATAAATTTAGTGCTTCCAGGATATAATTTAGTACACGCATCATCTAGAATTTCAATGAATTTCAATGATTCTCCATCTCCAGAAGAATGAGGATTACTCGATCCAACGTCGTCATTTACAACATTACTGTCTTCAGGTTCAAACTGACGAATAATATCATTGAGCATTATGTTCATTGGATCAACTGCTCTAGAATCAACATTCATATGAATACATTCTGAGCGATGACATGAAACATAATCTTCTCCATTTCTTATAGTTTTTCAAAAACCCATTAAAAAAAATTTCTCTAACACAATCTCGTTTGAAGAGTTATCTATTTGCACTTTTTTTGCATGGAAAACTAATCATACTACTGGGAAATTTGTTGCTGAAATCCATTAATCTTTTAATCCCCTCATAATATTCTGCTAAAAACTATCATTCATATCAATCCATCTCCTATCCATTTTTTGCATTTAATAGAAATCATAAGTGAAATATCTTATTTAAATTCTAAAAACACATATCATTAAAATTTAAAAAGAAAATTTGAAGGATAAAAAACATTACCTATAGAGGACTCGACCGTGGGTAACGAGGTGTGACTCGATTGCAGATCCATAATGGTGCAGTGACATGATGATAGGGGTTTGACGGCCGGACTCGAAAGGGGCGGAACCATTGGACAATGCGTGGCAGGGTTCTACACGGTGTGGCACGACGGACCGGGAGGGTCCAACTGAGGCAGGACAAGAGGACTTGGGGAGGGATGCAGCGGGGTCTGGAGGGGATGAAAGAGGCATGAATGTACGATGGTGTAGCATAGAGGCAGGGGTGCAGGTTGCCGGGTCACGGGGGTGTGGCGGTTACGGGGGGGGGGGGGGGCGAAGCACGGAGGCAAGGTGGTGGGGGTCACCGGGGTTGCGGGTGGCACAACGCCGAGGAAAGGGGGTGGGGGTCCCAAGGGTTCATCGGGAATACCCTGGGGTCGGGCGTCTCTAGGGGTCGGGGTCGCCAGGGGTTGGGGTTCGGGGTCACCAGGGGTTGGGGAGGGGTGGGTCATGGGGTCAAGGAGGGGAAAATCGGGTCGCGGGGTCAGGTAGGAGAAAATTCGGGGTTTGGTTTATAAAAATTCAGCGGCCACCATTTGGCGACCACTATTGATAGTATTAGAGGCCAAAAAATGATGGCCGCTATAAGTCCCCCACCCAAAAGCTAAAAATTCTAGAAGTGGGTCATAGACTACCACCAGCATCACCACATCGTCAATAGCGTAGTTATGTTTATGGTGGGTCCCTTACCTTGACCTGTACTTGATAACGGTATAATTATTGACGTTGAGCATGCAAGGTACCAACGTACATGGCAGGCATTCAAACTCATCCAATAGCTAAAGGCTAGACACAGAAATCATGTGGCATACCCCACGTGTTTTTTCCTCTCATGGAAGGAGGGTAATCCCCAAAACATGAAAACTTTCAAACCCACTAGTGGAACCTCAAGCAAAGGGGGGGGGGGTGTTATGAAGAAAAGCCCCTCTGGAAAATCCAGAACCTGCTCTGACACTCCACCGCAAAACATCACCAGGAATGCACATGTTAGAGGGACTCATCCACCACACATCAATAATATCCGTTTTGGGTGGTATTGACCCTTCCTCATGGTTTTGATCACATCACAAAAACGCGTACCAGTGGGGGGAAGAACACCTCTTTCATGTGCATTCAAAGCTACATTATACAACACCAACACATGGTTACACCGACACCCTACATCGCCCTCGGTAACCCCACGAACAAGGAGTTAGACGAAAAGAGTACCTCATGCAGCGTCTAACATGATCAACTATGAAAAGTAGAGAATGAAACAGAGCATACCTCTTATCATCTCATGCGATGAAGGATTATATACATCCATAGCACATAGTCACCTGCGGCCCCGTCCTTCAGCTCCCTGAGCCTGACATGGGATGCCTAGTGGTGGTAGGAGGACCTCGAAACATCGTTCGACAACCATAGGTCTTCCTACTATTCTAACAACACCGCCTCCCTGGGGACTACCCTATCCTCACATGGGAGTTCTCTGATCACGACACTGCCTCTGTTGTGGCGGTGCATCTACCAACTATCTGGAATACTCAGCACATTTGGTTGAGTAGTCTCAGGCCACATGACCTCGCACATCACAATCATAGCACTAGTCCTCCCTGGGTTGTCTCGGTGCTCTATATTGTCCCCGACCATGTGCCTGAGTCTCATAAATGGGATACCTCTGGCGTCGAGGCCCTACCAATTGACATCCCTCTGGAAGAAATTTATCAATCGCCAGTGCCTGCTCTAGCACCCTAAGATGGGTGAGGATGCACAAGTTTACTACGCGGGAACGAATATCCTATATAGAGACCTCACTCACACTTCTGTGCTGGGAAGCTGTCATCATGGACCGCGTCCAAAGAGTACCGAGTAAGGTCTGCAAACCAAGTCGCGTATTCATCCAATGCCATCACTCCCCGCTGAAGCTCCAACAGCTCATGAAACTGTATAAAGTGTAAGTTGGAGGGGTAATACTCTTCATGAAACAGTAGCTAGAAGTCATCCCATGAGAGTACCGACTCATCATGCATCTGAGTAACCATGGCTCTACTAAATCCAAACTGGTTGGTTGAAGGACTAGCTGTCAAAGCAACCTTTCAGTGCATGAATAGTCCTGAAGTGGTGAACCACCGACTCTAGATAACCCTTTACTGTCGTATGGTAAGGCTTACCATGGAACCTCAGCGGTCTCTAACGCTAGAACTCACGTAGCACACCCAGCCCATGCTCTTCATCGGCCTTCTTTATCGGTACTATCTGATACACCATAGGTGGAGGTGCTACTACATGTCCTCCTAGAGAATGGGTAATCATATGATGGATGTTCAGGTAAGGCCTCATCTCTCACGAAGTCGTCGTCATGAACCCAATCTAGTATCCTGGCTGGCTATCATCACGGAGACATCCCGAATCTGATCAAAGAGTATCATGGTCAAATGAGCATATATATACCAACAATGATGGGGAGATGACTCAAGAAGGAAAATAAAAGAGTCAATCCTATATGATGCACGAACCAAATTCCCTAAAATAAGTGTTTTTGTGTGATGAGTCGAAAAGAAGGTTATCAGGGTCCTGGTGAATGGATACGTCAACTATCGCACCATCACTGGACACCCTAGCCTGAGAGTCGCTCTCAAGACACATTGATACTATTTCCCCAAAACTCAACCAATTCAATTTTATGGATGTTCGAACAATTACCTAAGGAAAAAACAACCTATGATACCACTTTGTTATGACCCAACCCAACCAAACTTGAGCCGCAACTACCCCAAGCCAGCCTTTATAGGACATGGGCTGGAGACAAGCACCGAAGCCATAGCAATCTCCAAGAGGCCTTTTCCTAAGTACTTGTACACACACACACAACCCACTAAATGTAGAAGTGAAGAGTAAAAAAGGAAACAAAAGTACAAACAACTATTAACCCAACCTCAGTCATGCATCGACTTCCAGAACAGAACATGTAAAGTGATGAAAAGTAGACTTCCAAGTAAACTGAATAGTAAAGGAAAAAACATGTGCCCAACTAGAAAGGTGCCACAACCCAACAATAGGTAAATGAAAGTAAACAGCTGGTGAGTCTCATATCTTAAAAGCCTACTACATCCACTAAAATTATCCCAAGATCCATTGTCCTCTACACTCCTCTATAGTCTAGATCGACCTGTCCATCATCTGCAAGGGCACACCATGTGCGGGCAAAGCCCAAGAAGGGGTGAGTATAAAGATACTCAGTAAGATGCCCCAAAAGCTCAAGGGATCAAGAAAGGAGGCACTAAAATGGTGACCAGCAGACAGAACAAAGAACAGTGTAAGAGTACAATAGAGAGTGTGGAGCTCAACCCAAAGAAAGAAAGGGAGTAGACTCATCCAATCCAAGAGAAGATAGACACGGAAAGAATGTGGCATTCCCCGCGCGTCTTCACCCTTCCTAGAATGAGTGTAATCAAACCGAAGGAGTTGGAACAAAATTAGGGCATATATATATATATGCTCAACATGAAACCCAAACGAGTGTGTAAGGGTATCTCTATTTCCATACTCATCCTAGAAAAGTCTCCACCAGTTCAATGGATATCCATCACTGATGCCAAACTGTCCCGTACGACAAAGATGTCTCATCGCTGAACCGTACAACCTAGGGTACCACTCTGGTAACCATGGAGAAAAGTCACTGACTAGCCTCATAGAAAGAGATATGTTTGAAAGAAGTCATTGGGTAACCCACTTCCCATACCAGCTAGAGGGTAACCCCTAAGAGGTCATTGGGTAACCCACTTCCCAGCCCTGCTGGAGGGCAAACCTTAATGTCAATGGGTAACCCACTGCCCAACCCCACTGGAGGGTAAACCCTATGTTCAACGGATAACCCACGTCCCAGCCCCACTGGAGGGTGAACACTAAAGTCAAGGGGTAACCCACTCCCTAGACCCATTGGAGGGTAAACTTTAAGGTCAAAAAATAACCCACTACCTATCCTCACTGGAGGGTAAACACTGAACTGGTCCAATAACTCGGCACTGCATGTGCCATCACTAGGTGTATCTAACACCGCTTCTACGCATAGGTTTGGAGTGCATCAAAGGAATCTCCGACCAATTCCGTTTCAGGTTTCCAAATTTTATGAGATATTAAAAGAGGACCTGCATGCCCAAACAGAATACATCATTGCAATCCTCAGGTAAAAACACACGAGATAGACAACTTAATCGCTGGAAACAGACTCCCGACAAAAAAGTTATTCAACACTTCTTTATGCTCAAACGACGTCTCGTGAGTCCTGCACCTCAGTCCTAAAAATGGTTTGGCGAAATTCTCCATCACAATGCTCTCGAAAAAATATTCCAAAATGAATACTCATTCTCCCTAAATGACTGTTTGATGAAAAAGGCGCATTACGCTGCACACAGCATAAAAAGACGGCTCGTGGGGCCCATGCCTCAACTCTGGCTTCAACGCCTAAAACCACCCCTGTCAACTTCATCTCGATGTTAGGGTCACAATATAAGGACCCGGCCATAAACATTACTTATTATTGAATTAAATGAATAATTCACATAGAGGATCATTTCAGGTTTAGAGTTTTAGAGAATTAGATCATAAATCATGCATTACATTCTCCATTTAAACAAAGTGGTTACATAAAAGATAGTATTCATTTTTTTCCCATCGACAGAAACATATTTAAAACAAAACATGGATTCTTTCATGAAACATCCATGACCCTATCATCACATCATGTACCATTCCCTTGACCTTTGAAAAACATTTCAAAAACATGGGATGAGCATAAAAAGCTCAGTAAGGGATATAAATGTACAAAATGAAAACATTAGTCCATGTATCAAATCATAATTTACTCATAAAACATAATAAATTTTACATACCTCATAAAATCATGAACAAATCATAGAAATCATATGACATAAAGGTAACTTGAGGCATTCATAACATTCTTACGTAGGGAGTAACCCTCTTGGTTACGTTTGGAATACCCATCACAGTATATTCCCTAAATCTCTTTGGAGAATCCTTAACGTTTAACTCCTTCGCGTTACCCAATGCATTGGAGAGCAATATAGGGATCACCCATCATTAATTTATCATGGAACAACCCATCTTCATAACAATTCCCAAGAACCATAACATAATCGTATCACATAAAGCATTCATAAAGGAAACATAACATTTCCACATTTCAATCACAAGATATCAATAAAATATGTTGATATAATAAAAACATTATGAAAACCATTTTCAATTCCAAGATAAAAGAAAAGTAAAACTTGGTATTTATTTTCCATTAAAAAAAGTTATGGATTGTAGAGGAACCCGAAAATTAAATAATGGTCATGGCAGCGGAGAATCCATTGTCGCCGCATACGTACCACAAATAAAAACATTCCATTTTGTCATTTAGTAAAATCTTCGTATAAAAAAGATTCCTTTTGAATAAACGTAAAAGTCAAAGGGGTTTATACACTGTCTAAAATAAAGTTGAGTATGAAACAAAATATTCCTCAATGAAAGGAGATTGAGATGAAGTCCCTTACAAAGATGATATCCCTGGATTAAGGATAAATAAATTACATAATTATGTGTGAAAAACGAATACACCAAATATAAATGGATATTAACTATAAAACAATCAGAGATCATTCAAACATATTCATAGAATGACATATTCAATAAGTACAATTTTATCCGAAAGAATAAATATTATGTTAAGAAGTTCCCTTTCAAAAATTCGACAGCCTAACGACGTCACTTAAAACTTCAGAAAATGAGTTGATGAGAGATAAAAAGGGTATCTCATCACTTGGACATAAAATTTACATTAATAAGGATATAGAAAAACATATCCCAACATTAAAATATGTAAATTAAATGACCCAACAAAATAAGTCTTTTAAAAAGAGGATGGTGAAATTTCCCTTACCGACTTGGGTATCTTTCGAAACACACACCCCATGAAAGAAGGAAAATACAACATTGATGTAAATACTCATAAATAAATTTATATCACACAAGGAGTAGAATAATGGGAAGTACATATACCACTCAATGTAAATGTTGTCAAATGTAGCATAAATCTCACAGGAATAAAAGTGAGATGAAAAATCCCTTACGAAAACTCAGTAGCCTAACGACGCCACTTTAAACTTCCAAAAATAGATTGATGATATCAAATAGTGTCTCTCATAATATTAACATAAAATGTAAATCAAGAGGAATATAAAATAACATCCCCCAACATAAAAAATAGGATCTTAAAATAAGTGACATAAAGGAGAGTACTTAAAAAGAAAGAGAGAGGTTGGATCTCTTATGAAAATTCGGTATCCTAACAGCGCCAATCAAATCATCCAAAATGGATTGATGATAGAAAATAGGGTCTCTCATAATATGAAAATATAAATTATAGTAATATTAATATAAAACAAAATCCCCATCATAAGAAATATGAACTTAAAAGGAATGACATAAAAGAGTGTACTTAAAAAGAAAGAGAGGGGTAAGTTCCCTTACCTCAAGTCTGACTTGACTTTTTCGTTTCTTTATATTCCTTAATAATAAACATTGGTCAATTTATTATTGCTTAAATAAATCCTTTAAGGATTATTATTCAGTTCATATCACATATTAAAATGTTATAATAATTTTTTAATAATGTCAGTTCATATCAGACGTTTTTGCTGATCTTTGGTACATGAGTAAAAAATGAACTTGTTTGAAAATGATTGCCCATGTATTTATAAGTAAATAATTTCCATAATAGTATTAATCATTAAAATATCATATATATCCAGTAAATATTCATTTTATACTATTCCATAACATTTGGAGATAAAAAATGAAAAGCATCGTTCATGGAGATAGTAGGTCGTATGTAGGCATGAATGCTACTTTAATTTTTTTGTCATATTAAGGGAAATAAAAATAAATGAGAGAGATATATATATATATATATATATATATATTATAATTCCAGTATAATATACATGTTATATATGTCACATATATTTATTAATTTCATTCTTTATACATTCCATGTATTTCTTGAACGAGTCACATCACTTGAGGGGGCGGTAGTCCACACTTCCTCATATGAAATTATCGCATTTGCACAACATGCAAAGAATAAAGGTATGTTTTAAATATAAAATAGAGAAGAATTTAGTAAAACTAAATACCATATAAATAATATATAGAATAAAGTTACATCATAATGGCCACCTTAAAAGGTGTTAAAAGAATATTGAACAATCATCGTTTCGTGAGGCAGAAAATCACCAACCACAGAAACAGTATGTTCTTTAAACATTAGACGAAGGTGTGTGTGGGTGTAGCTATAATAATTCTTATAAAAAAAATCCTAGAATATTTAAGATACTATTGTTTTTACAAAATAAAGTAATAAAAAGAGTTTAGGGGGTTGGAGAAGAAAAATAAAACATAAGAACACAAGAGAAGACACTACCTTTAAATCGGGTAACTATTTTTTATTTGAGCTCAAAGGATTTCTTGGAAAGACTTCTGCCCAAAGTGAGGATTCTAGGAGTAATAGAGGGATGTGGAGATACAAAATGGCCAGGGGTTGGCTGATCCAAAGGCTTGAGAGGTGTGGGTAATGTGGTAGAGGTGTGGTCCTTTTATAAGAGGAGAGGAGGGGCACTCTTGGAAAGTCTCGAAAAGTAACATTATTATAAAATGCTTTTCGGATTTTAAAGGGCCCACGATTATATATTTCGAGGATAAGGTTATAATATTTCGATATCCACACATACAATAGGTTTTTTACAAGTGTACGTCTTAGATTTTTCATTATCTTTTCATTTTATTTAAATCGTTAAATAATGAGGTAATCACTGTATCCTCATGATGTCATAAATAATTTAATTTATTTAATGTCTAAAAATTAAAAAACATATCATGATGTAGGAAATCTTTTAATATTTCTATGGAATATTTATAGTAAAAAATATTACTTATATAACCCCATTTTAAAATTATTTTAGTAAAACAACACATGTTTGTGACGTTTTTATTTTAACATTAAATAAAAAGTTTTTAATGTCATTTTCCTACCAAAGTGGCTCCATTGGGTCCCCAAGTTGACCCATGGATTGTCTTGGTCGGCCATGACACATCCAATAAGGGTAGGACATTTTCAAAGTCATTACATATTATTAAAACATTATTTTTACCTTAAATAACAGTAATTACCACTTCTCGCGATTAAAAAATTAAAAGTTACTATTCAAAAAAAATTATTTTAATCCCATTGAACCACATTTTACATCCTAATGAAAACCATGTATGTCAGATTTTTGAAATTCAAAACACATAGGTGGTAAATTTTCATTTAAACGAAAAATCATTTTTTTATGTACCACTTAGCGGTTTCACTATTCATAAAAAATTGATGTTTTTTAGAAAAATACAAAAAAAATCACCCTATTATATATTTGATATTCCGAATTCAAAAATGATATATATTTTACAAAATTCAAAAAAAAAATAAGTTACATTAATTAATTTAATAATTAATTCCCGCTGTCCGAACAAATAGCGTGTTTTTATGAAACAATATATATCAAAATATTGACACTAGTTTAAGTCCAACTTCAAAGTGAAATTCATTCAAATGACAACTATTGGATTAAATGATGAAAATATATTCTACTTTAACTTTAAAACCAATAAATAAGATAATATAATCATATAAATAAATTAGATTAAAATGAGGTTTTGAATTACAATACAACATTTTCACTATTCATTAAACAATGAACTTTATCGGAAAAATACAAAAAATTTACACAAAGTAAATTTTGATGTCCCGATTCTAACAAAGAATTTTATTTTGTCAAATATTACACATAAAATTGTCAAAAATAGATTTAAAAGAGGTTCTCCATCAAAAGGCGATTAATCGACCTTTTAAAGAATATTAGAATGTTTACGCTTAAAATTGGATTCATTCACATTTTTAATCCTCTAACATTTATTGTAAAAAGTAAAAATATCTGACAAACATATATAATCATTTTGTAGTTAGTTCTGTTCATTCCTGTAATTACAATGTCTAGGTGTTAACTACCATTTAAAATAAAACTATTATATTATTAGAGTGCAACGTAAGATTTAAAAGGAACTCGTTGTTGTGTATTGGGTAAGACATCGAGTATAGAGTTCCGTTTAAATTAATATTAACATTTTATTCACAAATAGGGATAATTATAAAAATGACATATTCTTTATTTACCTGGGGTGTTACATCCTTCCCCCCTTTTGGGAATTGCGTCCTCGCAATTTTAAAATTGGGCTCGGAAACGTCAAAGAAAGTCCCACATCAGAACAAGAGTCGGTAACACAATCACTTTAAACGAATTAAAGAGAATTACAGAGGTCACCCAAGTCAACCCATACTAGGATTACAAGTAGGAAAACATGGATATGGAAGAAAAAGAAAAGGGTCATGTTTTCAGGGAGAGTGATAGAAAACATGTTTATGAGAAAGTTAACCACAAGAAAATCATAAACATGTGGTGGGTTAAAAGGTATTAGATTCCCAGTAGGAAAAGTTAATAGACAACATTTTTGTTTTATGTTACTTATCATTGATGAATTTATTTTTCATCTTAAGGAAACATACTTACTTGTCATGTTGACTTTCAACTTTTACTATATTTATTACACAAACTCATACATTCCCCAAATGATGAGTATTTAGGAAGACGTGTTCACATTAAGTGTACTATAATAAACTTCATGAGAATCAAATAATACACAAAAGGGAACTATATATTTCGCATGTCTTTAGACCCTTAGAAAAACCAAAATTGTTAGAACAAGATCAGATAATCCAGAAAAGGATAACCCTTTATAAAAAAAATCTATTCTTAATCTCCAAAATTGTCCAACAAAACCCAAAGTTCAAAGAGGACCATTCGATAATCAATTTGCCATAAAATTATTCAATGTAATCCAAACTAAGATCGAAACCCAAATATTTGAAGGATTTAGTCACATAGTCTTCCAAGGTACAAATTAACAGTTATCTCCAAATAACATCAGTTGCTCTAAAAGTCTCATATTGAAAAGTAATTAACCTAATCACATATCCTCCATGATAGGTTAATAATTTCCATAAATAACCCAAAATAAACTTAATCATAATTCATAAAATCATCTATCTAAAAATAATAAGTCATACTAACCAGGGACTTCACGTAGTCCAATGGTAGGCGATAAATACCAGTCGCACTTTTGTTGTGGGTTCGATTCCCGCAACTTTGTCCAACGCGACGGGTTGTCACACGGTCTGCATGTTGTCCTTTTTATAAAACTCCAAAATAACCCTAACATGTTTTAACCTCAATAGTTTCCTTATACCTCTCATTTTCATCTAAATTCATTACGATCTCAACTTCTTAATTCTTGAAGTCTTATTTCCCCACCATAAAATAAAACGGTTCCCAAAATGAATAACAACATACCTTTATCATGACATCCACTCGGTTTCATCGTCATCTTGTTCACGTAGGTAGAAGTCCCATGCATTACAACAATGATTTAGAGAAACTTCAAAATCATTTTCTTCCTCCATCCAAATACACCTTGTACAACATGGGTCATATGGGTGCTCACAGAAAAATAGTTTTGGAAAATAATCATGTATGAAATATAATTCCAAAACATCTGATGAAACACAATTTCTATAAAATAGTCGGAGAGAATTTGAGTTGAAACTTTCTATTATTGGTCCTTTTAAAATACTATAATATGTGCTGAGAGACTATATTTTAAAAGAAAATATAAATAGGTTGCGCAAGGGTCTCCTTCCTCAGCACCATTTATAAAATCATAATATTCCTCAAATTCTTGTGATAAGGTAAAATATTTGAAACTGCCTTGATAATATTTACCTTTCTTGAAATTATGAGAATATTGTGAAAATAGTATTTTCCTAAATACAACCCATGATACACGATGATAACGAGGTATTGTGCAGGTGATTGATATCTCAAACAAATACTTGCATGTGAGTTGTATGCTAGAAAAAGTTTCACAATCATCCGAACATGAATTTGGAATAATTATTGCAAGCATGTCATCAGCAAGAGATAGGAATGTCGTTTGATATCCTCCCCCTTCTATTCATAACTGACTTTACTTGACCAGAAAAAACGTTATAAAAAAGGATTTAACTGAAATAATAGATATAGGGACTAACCATGTGTCAAACAATAACTCCTAATCACTAATGTTGTCTAAACTGACCTATGATACCAACTATATGGGCCCAACCATAAACATTTCTTATTATTGAATTAAATGAATAATTCACATAGAGGATCTTTTTAGGTTTAGAGTTTTAGATAATTAGATCATAAATCATGCATTACATTCCACATTTAAACAAAGTGGTTACAAAAAAGATAGTATTCATTTTTTCCCATCGACAGAAACATATTTAAAACAAAACATGGATTCTTTCATGACACTTCCTTGACCCTATCATCACATCATGTACCTTTCCTTTGACCTGTGAAAACCATTTCCAAAACTTGGGATGAGCATAAAAAGCTCAGTAAGGGATATAAAAGTAAAAATTGAAAACATTAGTCCATGAATGAAATAATACTTTACTCATAAAAAAAATCAATTTAATATACCTCATCAAATCTTGAATAAATCATAGAAATCATTAGACATAAAGGTATCTTGAGGCATTCATAACATTCTTACATAGGGAGTAACCGTCTTGGTTATGTTTGGAAGACCCATCACAGTATATTCCCTAAATCTATTCGAAGAAACCTTAACGTTTAACTCCTTTGCGTTACCCAATGAATTGGAGAGCAATATTGGGCTCACCCGCCTTTAGTTTATCACGGAACCACCCGTCTTCATAACAATTATCAAGAACCATAACATAATCGTATCACATAGAGCATGCATAAAGGAAACAAAACATTTCCACATTTCAATCACAATATATCAATATAATACATTGATATAATAAAAACATTATGAAAACAATTTTCAATACCAAAATAAAAGAAAAGTAAAACATTGTATTTATTTTACATTAAAAAAAGTTTATTGCTTGTAGAGGAAGCCGAAACTGAAATAATGGTCATGGCGGCGGAGAAGTCATTGTCGCCGCATACGTACGACAAATAAAAACATTCCCTTTTGTCATTTCATAAATGCTTCATATAAAAAATATTCCTTTTGAATAAACTTAAAAGTCAAAGGGGTTTATATACCGTCTAAAATAAAGTTGTGTATACAACAAAATATGCCTCAATTAACGAAGATTGAGATGAAGTCCCTTACAAAGACGGTATCCTTGGATTAAGGATAAATCAATAACATAATTATGTGTGACAAACTAATACAAAAAATATAAGTGGATATTAAGTGTAAAAAAATCAGATATAATTCACACATATTCATAGAACGACATATTCATGGAGTACAAGTTTATCCCAAAGAATAAAAATTGGGTTACGCAGTTCCCTTGAAAAAATTTGACAGCCTAACGACGTCACTTCAAACATCAGAAAATGAGTTGATGAGAGATAAAAAGGGTATATCATCACTTGGACATAAAATTTACATCAATAATTATATAAAAGAACATATCCCAATAATAAAATATGTAAATTAAAAGACCCAACAAAATAAGTCTTTTAAAAAGAGGAGGGTGAAAAGTTCCCTTACCGACTTGGGTATCTTTCGAAACATAAACCCCATGAAACAAGGACAATAAAACATTGATGTAAATACTCATAAAAGAAAGTATATTACACAAGGAGTAGAATAATGGGCATTACATATACAACTCAATGTAAATGGTGTCAAATGTAGCATAAATCTCACTAGAATAAAAGTGAGATGAAAAATCCCTTGTGAAAACATGGCAGCCTAACTGCGCCACTTAAAACATCCAAAAATGGATTGATGATATCAAATAGGTTCCCTAATAATATTAAAATACAATTTAAAAAAATAATAATAGAAAATAACATCCCCCAACATAACAAATTGGAGCTTAAAAGAATTGACATGAAGGAGAGTACTTAAAAAGAAAGAGAGAGGTTGGATCTCATATAAAAATTCAGCAGCCTAACGGCACCAATCAAATCTCCCAAAATGGATTGATGAAAGAAAATAGGGTCTCTCATAATATGAACATAAAAATTACAGTAAGAGTAATATAAAATAACATCCCAATCATATGAAAGATTAGCTTAAAATGAATGACATAAAAGAGTGTACTTAAAAAGAAAGAGAGGGGTAGGTTCCCTTACATCAAGTCCGACTTGACTAGTTCATTTATTTATATTCCTGAATAATATACTTTGGTCAATTTATAATTTCTTAAATACCTCATTTAAGGATTATTATTCAGTTAATATCACATATAATAACATTATAATAATGTTTTAATAATGTTAGTTCATATCAGACGTTTTTGCTGATGTTTGGTACGTGAGTAAAAATGAACTTTTTAGAATATGATTGCCCATGTAGTTATAAGTAAATCATTTCCAAAATAGTATTAATGATTAAAATATCATATATATCCAGTAAATATTCATTTCATAATATTCCATAACATTTGGAGATAAAAAATGAAAAGCACCGTTCATGGAGACGGTAGGTCGTACGTACGCATGAACACCACTTTCATTTTTTTTGTCATATTAATGGAAATAAAAATAAATAAGATATATATATATATATATTATAATTCCAGTATAAAATATATGTTATATAGGTCACATTTTTTCGTTAATTTCATTCTTTATATATTCCATGTATTGCATGAACGAGTCACATCACTTGAGGGGGCGGTAGTCCACACTTCCTCATATGAAATTATCGCATTTGCACAACATGCAAAGAATAAAGGTATGCTTTAAATATAAAATACAGAAGAATATAGTAAACATAAATACCATATATATCATATATAAAATAAAGTGACATCATAATGTCCATCTTTAATGGTGTTAAAAGAATATTGAACAATCATCATTTCGTGAGGCAGAAAATCACCAACCACAGAAACAGTATGTTCTTTAACCATTAGACGAAGTTGTGTGTGGGTGTAGCTCTAATAATTCTCATAAAAACATCCTACTATATTTAAGATACTTTTTTGTCACAAAATAAATGAATAAAAAGAGTTTAGGGGGTTGGAAAAGCAAAATAAAACATAAGAACACAAGAGAAGACACTACCTTTAAATCGGGTAACACTTTTTGATTTGAGCTCAAAGGCTTCCTTGGAAAGACATCTGCCCAAAGTGAGGCTTCTAGGAGTTATAGAGGGATGTGTAGATACAAAATGGTCCGGGGTTGGCCAAGACAAAGGCTTGAGTGGTGTGAGTAAATCGGTAGAGTTGGGAGCCTTTTATAAGAGGAGAGGAGGGGAACTCTTGGAAAGTCTTGAAAAGTAACATTATTATAAATTTCTTTTCGGATTTTAAAGGGCCCACAATTATATATTTCGCGGATAAGGTGATAATAGTTCAAAATCCCCACATCCAATAGGTTTTTTACTAGTATAGGTCTTATATTTTACATTATCTTTTCATTTTATTTAAATCGTTAAATAATGAGGTAATCACTACATCATTGTGATGTCATAAATAATTGAATTTATTTAATGTATAAAAATTATAAAAAATATATAATGATGTAGGAAATATTTTTAGCTTTCTAATTAATATTTATAGTAAAAAATATGACTTATATAACCCCATTTTAATTTTTTTAGTAAAACAACATAGGTTTTGACATTTTTATTTTAACATTAAATAAAAAGTTTTTATTGTCATTTTCCAACCAAAGTTGCTCCATTAGCTCCCCAAGTTGACACATGGATTTTCCTGGTCGGCCATGACACATAAAATGAGGGTAGGACATGTGTCAAAGTCATTTCATATTATTAAAACATTATTTTACCTTAAATTACACCAATTACCTCTAATCACAATTAAAAACATAAAATTTACTATTCACCAAAAAATTATTTTAATCCCATTGAACCACATTTTACTTCCTAATGAAAAACATATATGTCGTATTTTTGTAATTAAAAACACCGAGGTGGTAAAATTTCATTTAAACGAAAAATCAGTTTTTTAAGCACCACTTACTGGTTTCACTATTCATCAAAAATTGATGTTTTCAGAAAATTACCAAAAATTCACCCTACTCTATATTTGATATTTCGAATTCAAAAATGATGTCTTTATTAAAAAATTCCAAAAAAATAAGTTACATCAATGAATTTAATAATTAATTCCCGCTGTCAGAACAAATAGCGTGTTTTTATGAAACAATATATATCAAAAGATTGACACTAGTTTAAATCCAATTTCAAAGTGATATTCGTTCCAATGACCACTATTGGATTAAATGGTAAAAATATATTCTAATTTAACATTAAAACCAATTTTAAAGATGATTTAATCATATAAATAATTTAGATTAAAATGAGGTTTTGAATTAAAATACAACAGTTTTCACTATTCATTTAAAAATGAAATTTATCGGAAAAATACCAAAAATTTAGACAAAGTAAATTTTGATGTCCCGATTCTAAAGAAGAATTTTATTTTTCAAATATAACACATAAAATTTTAAAAAAGTGAATTTAAATGAGGTTCTCCATCAAAAGGCGGTTAATCGACCATTTAAAAAATATTAGAATGTTTACGCTTAAAATTGGATTCATTCGCATTTTTAATCCTATAACATTAACTGTAAAAAGTAAAAATATTTGACAAACATATATAATCATTTTGTAGTTAGTTCTATTCATTCCCATCCTAACAATGGCTAGGTGTTAACTACCATTTAAAATAAAATCATTTTATTATTAGAGTGCAACGTAAGATTTCAAAGGAACGCGTTGCTGCGTTTTGGGTAAGCCATCGAGAATAGAGTTCCCTTTAAATTAATATTAACATTATATTCACAAATAGGGATAAATATGAAAATTTCATATTCTTTCTTTACCTGGGGTGTTACACACGATGCTGCTAACAGTGCCTAAAATGGACTTCCGTTGCAGAAGCTGCAACTCCCCACGTTATGCAAACGGGCCATAGTGGGGCCCACACCTCTAGCACGAAACACGTCATACATATCATACCATTGCGTTCATTACAGATATCCACGATGTGTAGGCAATTAATTTTCCCTCAACGGACTTATGAAGCATAATTCGTAAAAAATCATCAAAAGTCATAAAGCCCCCTCGTGGTGCCCACGACCCAGGCTTGAATTTAGGCGGTCAGATTACGTCGTCGCAATCCCATTGTAGGAGCACTAAAAAACCAGTACTCCAACATCCAAAACGGTTGTCGGGTGATAAAGTGGCATTTCACCGTAAAACATGTGAACCAGGACCTGTGGGGCCTACACCTTGACTCCAACCCGAATGAATCGTAAAGCATCTCATTAAGTCTGCACGAGGACTATGGTCATGCTGCCGCTGACGACGTGTCAATCGGACATCCCAAACAATAGTTAGGTCTAACGCAAAGATAATTAATTAATTAATTAATTAATTAATTATTCGCATTAAGCATTTCTTGCCACCGAGCAATGAAACCAAACCACGAGGGTTCCGAACCAACTTTGGAAGAACCGTCTCAACTCCAGGGCCATTTTTCCATTGACGGTGCATCAAACAGACATCTGGCTCGCGAATACGTCCATTATAAACATTAATAATAATTTAATATTATTGAATTAAATCATTTAAGGTCACCCGTCTTTGGGATCAGAACCCAAAAACCCTGAAACCCAACATAAAAATTATGTCTCGAAGAGACGAACCCATAGCTGCAGATGGCGTGTCAAAGAAACACTCTATTTAGGAGCTACGCTCCTTTGAACACAGGGGGAACAACTGTGCCATTTCACACTGGTCAGCCCAGTCTAGACAACCGACTAGTGGCTCAGCCGTGGGACTGGCCTGACTCGCCGCGGTCCACCGGCCGCGGCCCGCCCCAAAAACTCCAGACCCCTCTGTTTTGGTTCTTCAATGCAAACCGGCCAATGGGATGGTCTTCGTCCGCGTCGCACCAGCAGGACCCACCGAACGTGGGTCCTTGTCTGCGGCACACCCTGAGGCGCTGACCACAGGGTCCTCCTCCGACCACGACGGGACGACGCCGGCACCCTCACCTCTAGCAGCGCACTATCGTTCCACCTTCGGCCTACACCACGCCTTCTCATGCCGCCTACTATGCCTCTCTGCTCTGGTCCCTTGCTACGCTGCAGTTGGATCCATCTCCGCCCGGCCGCACCCGCCGCCTGCCGCCTGACCTCCGGCCACCGCCCTTGCCGATGTCGGGGATTCATTCGGCCTCCAACACCGCTCCGGTGGTTCGATCTCAAAACCAAACATGTGTTAGGGATAATCGGGATGATGCCTTTACAATGCCCCCCACGATTGACGATCTGACAAGATTTTGGCCCGTCCGAAAATTAAGATAAAGAACGCCCATGAACGAGAATTAAAACAGGGATCGGACGATGGCCATATTCATTTGGCCATCTTTCTAATTCTATAATTTTAGAATTAGAAAAAAAAATTTGATGAAAAGTCATGAAATTGATGAATGTGAGAAAATTAACCAAAAAAACCCTACCTCGAATCGATCACACGCCGTTGGCGGCATGTCCACAATGCTCCTGCTTCGATCCACCAAGGTTCTCATAGAGGTCGCACCTTGATTCGGTGAAGAACGGCGAAGAACACCATAGAATAGTTGAGAGATAGTGTGTGTGAGAGAGGAGAGAGAATGGAGAACCCTAACTTCAACTCTTATTTTTCTATATATAGAAAAATCCTCTTACCACAGAATATGAAACTATCGTGCACACTCATTTTATATCGCGCCTAGGAAAAACGCCCCATTTTGAATTCAACTAATGACTCAGATTTCCATTCCCAGAATTCGTTCGAAAGTTATTTCAAAATTACTCCAGTGATTAAAACCACTAAGTCGTTATTTCAAAATGACGATTTTTTCCCTGGGTGATATCTCTCACAGAAGGCCCGCAGCCGCAACATTATCACCCCGCCTAGGGTAAACTGCATGCTTCGGATGCAACAGTGCCCTCGGATTTCCGATCCAAGCTACCGTTTAGGAGAAAACACAACCCCACCACATGCATAGTACAAAAACACATAATATTTTTATAAAATTTATTCCAGGCACACCAGGCCCTCGAATCGCACGCCGTCTCAAATCCTAGCTCTGGAAATATACGTTGAAATATTCCAAATTAGTACAGGGAAAATCGAGTATCTACATATCTTGAATATATAATGTGAGGAAAAATAAATGGGAAAATTTATTCTAAATAAATAATCTAATAATTATAAAATTCATCATTTTATTGAGAATTGTACAACAAAATTCCATATCAAAAGTCCTAATCAAAAACAATCACAGTAAACAATTACATTGTAACTCAAACTCCTTAACATAAGTTTTATTTGCATCTAATAAAATCCAACCCACATTATAATAAGTTTACATTAATTTTAATTTTACACTGGTAACATTTAAATACATATAATTTCATATATAATCTTTTTATTACATTTCATCAATAATTTATTAATAATAATTAATTAAAATCATATTTTTAGGTAAAATTGTATTGGGTTTTCATGAGAATTTTGGATTGATATTTTTTTTCCATGAACACAGATTATAAATCCATCTACAATAAAATTTTATTCCAGAAAAAATATGATATATAAAAATTATACAATTATTTGTATTTATTTAAAATATATTTATATAAATAATTCAATGACACCATTCAGGATGGTGTTAGGTCATACATTTTCATGTACACTATTTTCATTTCTCAAAAGATCAAATGAAATAAGTTTATTTAAAAACTAAACATTCTAGAATCATATTTATATCAAATATATCATGTATATTCCTGAAATCTATAATTCTTTACATCCATATAAATATGAATCAAAATATCTAACAACATTGCTTTATGGAGGTGGTAGTCCACACTTATGCCTGAGTGGCATTATCCCTTTCAAAAATACTAGAACAAAAGATTATTCATTTTATATTATATATTAATAAGAAGGAATTTATAGTAAATATCATTTATTACCATTAAATCCATCATAAAAACAATCCATGAATGATGGTGATGGAAAATTAATGGTATCTCTTTGTGGATACTATTTTACACATGTACACACGAGCGATAATTTCACTACAATCATGATGGAATAGAGTATCAATATTTCTGTTATAATAATCATAATATAATTTTGTTAAATTTAGTATAATAAATTTTTTATTTAAATAAAAATATCATTGATTAATTGGAGGTAGAGGAATAAATAAATTGATATATGATGATTAAGACAATTGCCTCTTCTTCAGTTGGCTTTATATAGATTCTTTCATAAGGAAAATTGGAATAGTAATTAAACAAGACCAGTACAATAAAATACAGGCTAGGGTTTCTTGGAATAAAATTTATAGGGTTTCTAATAATAATATTCCATATTTTTTAATTAATATATAAAATGGGTGTCCTTTTTAAGGGAGGAAAACAATACACTTCAAATTATTAAAAAGGGTCAAAAAATATAATTAATTCATTATCAATAATAATTCTTTCAAATGGCCCAAAACATGAGGAAAAAATATACAATTTTATATATACCATTTTCAATTATATTTTGATAGGTTTTTTTTCATTTGAAAATATAATTTTTCCTTTAACCGGTTCATTAATTTATTTTAACCTTAAATTTGGTAATAATCGTTTGAATTACAAGGGGTAATAGTTTTACTTAATTTACCATTTATCTCTTAAAATGAACATGGGTGATATTTTCAAGCATTTAACACTTTTAATTTTAAATTTTCAGGATTTTTAATATTTTTAAGTAGTTTAATAAAATATTGTTAAACATAAAATATGATTAATTTATTTTTGGAACTATTTATTTAATTTTACATTAAATACATCCAAATTGTTATTAATATTTAATAAAGGAATTTAAAACATCCATAACATGTTAAATTTATCTAAAAAATGGGGCATAATTATTCTCCCTAATTTATTAACTATTAATACTTTTAATATATTCTATTTTATTTTTATATTAATTGTATAAATATTGTGTTGGTGTTTTTTAAGCATTTAAGGTAACTATTTTGTTGATAAATATTATAAAAAAATACCATGATAAAAAATAGTTATAAGTCATACTTATCTTTTATAACAAATAAATATCCACTTTTTTACCTAATGTATTAATTATTGATATATTAAATTCAAAATAGTGTCATTTTGGAATTTTATATTCATAAGATAATTTAAATTTAATTTTAAAGGGTAAATGGATCCAAAATAACATATATTAGTATTTTTTTGTATTTATCTAGATTTATTCTATTAAATAAAATGAAAACAAGTTTTGGGATGATTTTGAGCCATTATCAGATGTGTTTTTCCATATTTTACATATTTTACCATTACCGAGGTGACACATATTTACCCCATTTAATATTAATAATGACCAAATGGAAAAAAATAATATATTTCATATATTATAATTATAATAATAAACAATTAAACCATTCTTACACATTAAATTTAATTAATTAGACCAAATAAATTCTAAAAATAGTGTGAAAATGCAATGAAAATTATTTTTTAGATAAATGCAGTTCCATGTATAAAATTGGATTTTTTTATATCATGAATAGAAAGAATATTAGATTAATGATAAACCATTTATTGAATACAATATATATAAAATTCAATAAAATCCTCAACCAATATTTATTTGCATAATTCTTTCTGATGAAAACACATTGTTTTGATAAATATCAGCTTTTTTAAAAAAACCAATCTTTTTCTTTAAAAGACATTATCATCACTTTATAATCAATTGATAAATAATCTATTCATATTACTCGTTTAAAAACTATAAAGTTTCCATAAGTTATATTTTCTAATTCATACCCACTAAGACAAGAGCTATGTGATATTTATCACATTAAAAAATAATATTTCAACATTACATTACAGTTCATTTAAACTCGATGTTGTGTATAAACAAAGGTATAATTGAGATTAAATTATTTTACAGAAACAAGATTGTAAAATATAATTTTTAAAATTAAACCCCATTTAAAATTATTTTTTTACTCAAAATTATATCACTTCATTATAAAAATGACCATATATTAGTATCATCACATCTTCAAGTTCCCATGTACTTTCATTGAATTTTTTTTCCTCTAGAGAACATTAAATAGATCAGTTGACTTTTTTTGTACCACATTATCATCAAAATTAAATATTTATACAAATTTTTATTCATATTCATATTAATACTACAATGGTACAACCACTGAGTTTAGTACATGTGAATGAGCATGTATGAACTTCCATAGGAAGGATATAAGGTACACATCAAGAAATTGAGTTGTGTTCAGTATAAGTACTAAGAAATGTGATATTTTTTAAACTTTATGATGAGTCTAACATGGATAAATATTCGTAGGGAAAATATTTCTGTTCTTTTTTAATGTTACATCATTTTTTCATGGTAAATTTTGCTAGAATACCTTCTCAATAACATCAAATTCCATATTCATTGATGATTATTTGTATATTGTCTTTATCAACTATAAGTTACCGTGATGTGCTACTGAATAGTTATGAGATTCTATACATCTTCCTCAAATAAAAAATTTTACAAAAGGATTCCTTCATCATCTTTATTCTATAACATTGATGTTCCTCACTTGTTTAAATAGTGGGATTCATAAGGAGCCATATAAATTATTGATTGAAACCAATTATTATATAAAATCGTGTCTATAGGAATTTGTTGATCCCGCCCACATTTAAAATCCATAGGATAAAATATCAACATTTTATATTGGGTCTTAATGGATCCCTCTTATTGAACATCTATCTTGATATGTTAAGTATTACTCAAAATAAACTATGTATACAGATATTGTTTTGGAATTTTTCCAGAACATTTAAGAAATCCCTATATTCTAATTATATGTAACAAGAAATTTTAGTATATGCATCCTTACATCTTTTTAATGTATATTTTTTTCAAGATAATAAATAGTATAATATTCCATCATAGTAATTAACACGTGATAAATAAACAATGTGATCGTCTTTAATTCAAATAAAACATTATGTTTTTTAAATATTTTGGGGAGTGAGATTACCAAATCCAAAGTCATTTTTTCAAATTTCTATTCTTGTATTGGTAATGGTTATAACATACACCTATAATTTTTTCTCTCATCCTTAAATTTCTAACATACCCAGCACTAGGATTCATACTCTCATATTTCTCTATTTATGTTATCCATTAAAAACAATATTTTGTATCACAATATGACTTTATACATCCCAAATGGATAGAGATAATGAACTACGAGTTTTATCCACCAACAACTTCTACAAATCTGGTATGGAAGCAACACATACATTATTCTTGAAAATTATAATTCTAATACAATCACCGTTAAGAATAGAAAATTTCTTATATTTTATTTAATCTCTATATTTATTATTTACCTCATTATATTCCATTTTATAGATTTTTGAACACTCATTTATGTAATAAATGATATCCCCACTTCCTTTACAATTTCTTGATACATCCTTTAAAACATAAAAATACCGGATCTGTTACATCCCCATCACAAATAAACTAGCATTATCCTTTAGACTCAAATCTTCCTCCCCTTTTTTAGATTTTCTATTGTGGTAGTGTTTTTAGAATAAAAAATCATTAATCAACTCAAAACATATTAACAGTATCATATTCATATCTTCATGAGTAAATATAGAATTCAATCTATTATAACATTATATAATAAATGTTTTCTTGAATAGATGATTTCATTATATCATAATTTAAAAAATTATTGTCTCTATATCCAAATAATTATTCGGGTTATTTTTCTCATGAAAAGAAAATTATAATGTGGTATAGGATATCACTAAATTATCATAATCATAGGTGTGATGTCTAACCATCCCATTAGTTCATTGAAATTTTCTTCACGTTCATTTATCCATTGGTGAATTGCTACCTTATAAGTTAACGTGGTGATTGGATTAGATGACTATGAAACATTCTCATTAAATCATTAGTAATAATAAAACACATTAATAATATGGATATCAGACAAATTTTTTTGTTTGGAACAACATTTAAAAATATCCAAATCTAATGGATCCACCAATATAACCTCTAATTGTATTATATTACCAAAAATGAATAATTCTATTAAAAAAATTTGTTCTTAGTAAATTTTCCATACAACGTCTCTTTCCATAGGGTCTTTTGTGTAATCCCCATGTTATCTTCATGATATTTTTTATTAAATGAATATATAAGAATTTTTCCAATAAAAACTCCCACAAACTGATCAATGTAATCTATAAAGAATCTATTGAATAAATTCATGAAGACATTATGAGAATTTATAAGACCAAATATAATTACTATATATTCATAATTTTTATAGATCATATGGAAGTTTTTCTTTTCTATACCATACATTATGAACATCCATAGATGATATTGAAACTGATGAACAATAATTCAAATTTATTGAGCAATAATATGTTGAAAAAATCAGTTATTAATATGATGTAGATTATACATATTCCTGATTATAATATTTTTGTATTCCTGAAAATCAAATGTTGACTCTAATTGACCTATCTATATACACAATTGAGTAAAAAGGTACTCCCCCAGTTAACTCCCTTGTCTGAATGAATCCCTTATAAAATTATTATGGGGTATCAAGTAAAATTCATATAATTCAACTGGGTAAATTCTATAAACAATCTTTAAAATATTTGTAGCACTGTGTAAGAGATTTATTTATAAAATAAACATCATTATTTGTTTGTATAGTAATACATTACAATAGAAAAAAATCACAAAAACAAAAAAAAATTGTAATATATTTGAAATTGTTTTTTTATCAAAAACTATATGAGATAAAAATACTTTTGAAAGGAAACAATACACATAAAATGGAAGATATTTCCATTAGAAATTAATATTTGTCATCACATTGGTTGATTATCATAATTTGATCGAGAATATGAAACATGACAACCCATCCTTATAATTTTATGCGGGATTGATTTAATTAATCCCATAAATACCTATGATGTCATTAAAATCAATTAGAGGTAGAATGTTTTTTAAATAAAACATATTCCCCCAAATATAAATCAGATAATAACTACAGACTTCATATGTTATCATTGTACCATTAGGGGTTTTCAATTCTAACTATATATATAACAATTGGTATGAATTTTTGATACCCTTGTTAAAATCTTCAGATATAAAATTCTTAGTAATTATAGAATTAGTAATAAATTATTATTTATATATTGGATGGTAAATTATTATTTCACCACATCATTATCATACCCCACATCGATGGTAGTAATCACATGAGATTTCACATTAACTGTAGAACTGAAAGGTTACTTATATTGGTCATCCCTATAATAATTCAAACATGTGTATTATTTTTTTTAATTCCCATACTCCTTGCACAAGAAACACTAGATTGTGGGTAGATCAATCTATGGTTACTTAAATCTTTCATTTTATAACTTATTCCCTTCACTTCAGCATTATATTGTTTGATTTCCATCATTTTCACAATTAAATAATTTTCTAGTCCCTTTTATAAAATTTCTTCCATGTATCCTTCAAGAATATGAGCATAATAGAATGCTCATATTCTTCCCTCCATAGTAATTTTATTATAATTTTCCTTTAATTAAATAATTTATTTGTTATCATAATAGTGGGATTGATGGGTAACTCGGATAATAATATCCATATTTATAGAATGTCAAGAAATTTATTCAATGGAATAAGTATCTTTTGTATAACACCATATAGGGACTAGGTTTTATACCATTGAAGAATTGATTGGCCTTACTTATCCGAAGTAACTCTTTCTACATTTTCATATAAATAATATATATAATGTACTTGTTGAAAGAAAACATCAAAAATTATCCCACTCAATCGTGTAAATTTCCACATTTTTCCTCATATTCTTGATAAGAGACAACTATTTATCTTTTTGACCATCCAACTGATAAAAAAATAAAATAAAATAATCATATTGTGAACATTATAAAAAAATATGTTTTCAATTTTACTAATCCATTTCTCAGTAACTAGTGGAATTGTAGACCCACTGAAATAATATAGATTTTTTTACCTCATATAATATTTTAGAATCACATCATCACTCATGGATTATGGATTTTGTGTAAGCATATGAAAAATATTTTTAATTCCAACTATGAAAAAATAAATTGGAAGGATAATTATATCATTTCCTATCATGTTCATCACTAACTTTGTTCCTTTGGGTTTTAGCAATTAACTAAAACCAAAAGTCATAGTGTGAGAAAAAGATATTAATCGTGTATAACCAATTGATTATGAAAAATAATATTTATGAATTATAAATCACGACACATTATATTGACACTAGGAAATATTATTTTTAACCTATAAAACTCATTGTAATAATATTATTAAATCCTATCAATGGTTTATAATGAAATTTTTTGGTAAACCAGACATATCTAGTAGGATATTCAAAACAAGTGTGAAAAAATTAATTACTCACCATGAATTGTAAGGATGGTTGATATATAATTGACTGAATATTTTTGAGTTTACTATCCCCATATTCTTGTATTACAAAAATTTGTCCACAAATAGTATTAATATTGGGTGTAATTTCATAGAAAACAACATAATCTTTAAATTAATAAATCATTAAAAAAATTTTCTTATACATAGACATTTCCTCATGTTTTATTACCAAATTAATCTAATCTAGACCTCTATAGAAAAACCAAAATCTTATTTGATGCAAACTATATTGATCTATACTTTTAATATATGAATATTAAATATTATTAGGTGAATATACATTTTATAATAATACATTTAAAACAATAACTATAAAGGATTAGTGTATTTGAAAACAAGGATGCATAAAGAACTAGATTACAATAGAATTGAATCATCTTCATCATAGTTATTCCAACATATATCCATTATTAGACCCATCATTCAAAAAAAATTAATTCATATCCTATAGAATAGAAATATGCCATATTTTATGTTTTGTAATGTTATAAAAGGGATACATAAACTATCATTTAAACATGACATGATTATAAGGGTATGTGAATATGATCATATCCATTAAAATTCTTTTATAGAAATTCCTAGATCACAACATGATTCATTTCACAAATATTGGTAGTTCATACATAATTAATAATTAATAGATAAAAGTACATTATCCCTAAGAACATATAATTGACATATCATATTATAATTAATGTGTGACATAATGTTTGGAATAATCCTAATCCTATATATTGTTTTTCAATGATATCCACCATGAAATTTAGAACGTTTTAACCTTGAGATAATTTCTTATGTACCTAATTTGGGCTTGGGATGACCTATTGTGTATCCTCTATCAGGCACGTGATAACCTCCAGTGTACCCTCTTTTAGACGTGGAATAAAAACCCATGTACCCATTGAACTCATAGAATATTGATCTTTAATCAATGTATTTAAGGGTAATATAATTTCAATCCCACCCCTCAAGAAATAATAAATCCATTCAAATGTATCCTATAATATCATAAAAACATTCACCATAACATAATCAATGTTAATAAAAATGATTTTATATTATTTTATTATAATAAACATAAACCATCGATAGAAATAATGAAGTAAGTTTAATGGCTTCAAATCCCCCAAAAGAATAAGAAACGTCAATAAAATTAATCTTATATAGAAATACCATTAATGTTCACATAGAATATTTCTTGAAGAAAATACTATTTTAATTTTTAAATCACACCAATAAAATATAAATATTTATAAAATTTTATGAAAAACATTTAATTTAAAATTAAACAAGGAAAAATGTAATGGATGCTTCAAAAAATTGACTTGTAATGATGGTGGGATATTTTATTTATTATATATAAATTAAAACAATAATTCCTTTTAACATATTTTTTTATACTCAGAAGTACCAAATTGTTTAAATGAAAAGGGTATTTGGTTTAAATAATATATTTAAAAAACCATAAATGGTAAAAATTAATTTAAACAATTAATAGCGAATATTAATACATTATGGATAACATTTTTACAATCCACATACATAGATGAAAAGGGACTTTGACCAATGATATAAATAAATTCATTTTTCATTAAAAATTTATATCAGTTTCTTTAGTATATAAAGTGATTAAAGTTAATGGAGAACTTATTTTGTAAAGAAATAACATCAAAATAATAATATTCATGAGTTTTTCATAGTTTTTTCATAAATTGTTTTTATGAAAAAAGAATCATAAACAATCCTGATAAAAAACGATATTAAAACACAAACCCCTTTCATCAATTTTCAAATTACATTGATATTGACCCTAAATCATGTATATTAAAATTTTATTTATTACAATTATATAACAAATAAATGTACATATTTGTTAAATCATATATGATCCCGTTATAATAACATATTTCTAATGTAAAAATTGATTCCCATAAAAAACTCTTTTACTTTCAAATTTTTATTATTTTCATTTATTATTAATTGAATAAAAATAAATTAATTTTATACTTTTAAAACCATAAATGTTTCAAATTTTTTAATTATTATTCATTCCAACTAATCCAGAAGCTTGGAGATAATAGTAATATTAAATATTAATATTTTAATAACATATCGGAGTTTGTTTAAACTCAGTGTTTTATGAAAATGAAGGTATTAAAGAAATATTTTTTTTGTAAAAAACTATATCAAAAAATCACAGGGTCATCAATATATTTTTAATTTTTGTATGAAATTTTTTATTATGAATAACACAAAAAAATTGTTTTCCTATTTTTAAATAGACTAATGGTATTACATTGTTGTTATATCACTTACTGAGCATTGTTAAAATCATCCCATTTTTCTAAAAATGTTTCATAATATCCAGGGATATTTAATTGTTTTATCAAGGAAAATCCTTCTACTACGATTACTCCAATTAAAATAATAAGAAGTGTATTTAATGATAAGAATATAAAAATTTACGAAAATATTTTTATGTAAAAATTAACTGAATTTGGAATTTTCAACATTCTACTATAATGGTTTTACTCATTCTCTAAAACTCAAAAAAAACATGATCCTATAAATGTGATTAATTGAAACCCTTGTTATAATTCATGTAATTATTTATCAATTATGTCACAATGTATTATAAAAAGGAATATATATTTTTTGTTAACCTATAGTGTGTGTATTTGAATGAAGGATGATGTTTTATGTGGTGAATTATATGGTGTAAACTGATAAATTGTTGTCCTGTTGTTGAAATGTTGTAAATTTTTAAATTTTATTCATATTTTTCAGTGATAGATGAATTATTACATGAAATTTATTTTTTGAATATTATTTTCTTTTCATTGAGATTATGTACTAGAATTGAGTAAGTTTTCAATGCATACTAATGATCGAAGATATATATTTCAAACTCATTGAATGTGGTTGAATAAGTGGTTAGTATGGATCATATGTGATTATATATAAATATATATCATCTCTTTTATTATAGTATTATCAATGTTATTTATATGGATGAATGATAATTATTAGTGAAATGTGAATTAATTATTTGGGTGAGTATTAAACATTTATAAAATTTGTATTTTGACTCTTAAATTTTGATGATGGTGATGTAGTGTGAGATTATTTTTTGGTAACTTTTTTGAAATTAACAATGTATTTAATCCTATTCATATATATATAAATGTTATAGGAATGTTTTCAATTAAAGTGATTGTTTTTTAATGTTAAAATTGATAAAAATACTTTTTTATGGGAATACTTCTACTAGATTGGTCAATGTAGAGAGATGTAATTTTTTGATATGTTATATAAAAACTATTTAATGCTTTGTAGTATTTCTAGATCTCAACATTAGGACCATTATTTTCAATTTAATAACTTCTAATTAGTTCAAGGGTTCCTTTATTTGGAATATGAGTTTGGTAAAAAAATGTATTGATCATTCTATATATAGTTATTTATTTTGTTAAAATGTTATAAGAATGGGAGAATGTATTATTATTAAATTTCACTAGCGTTTTATATTTCCTATTCTAAAAAATATAATTCAATTTTTTATATGTTTTTATTTATTAAAAAATAATAATTTAATTATTTTCATTAGTATATTAATTCAATACCCTAAGAAGATATAATATAATTTAATTATTTTATCTAAAATGGGTAGAATAGAAAATTACACCTTAACATATTATCATATATAAAATGGACGTCTCCAATGAGTTTGAAATGAGATATTTCCCAATAAATTATATAATAAAATATTTTTGATAACCCAAGACCAATCCTAAATTAATGGAGGGTATTTTTTAAATTAATTACAATAATATTCTCATTAAATACATTTCTGAGATCCCAAGTTATATATTCATATATTATTGTAGTATATGAGGATTTTATAGTTTGAGGATAATGATATAATTTTGGATTCAACCATATGAAAGGAGAATTATCATCTGGAATCAATAGATTCTGTGGAAAAGGTATATATAGTTTCTTCTGTGATGTTATTTTTAGGATTTATCTACTCTCTTCATGTATAAGTATATAACCGTTGAATAGAGAAATGAAATTTCATTAAGGTTTCTTCTATGATTAATATTGTTTCCACTGGAATTTTCAAAAACCAAGGAACATATTTCATGTACTCATAAATATCCCTTTAGATATAAAACATTATCTCTTAAACTCATGTTTTTATTTGAATATGACTGAAAACCTTTAGATTATTAAATTTTTTGAAAAGATATATCATACTCCACCAGATTAATAAAAACTTAAAGCATATCCATCATGAAAAAATGGGGAAATTTTATACTCAATTTTGATAATCTTGTAGCTTTTTTTATATTAATCATTCATGTAGTTTACCACATAACAGTAGAAAATTTATAATTAGAAGAATCTAATGCCTTTGGAATCACCTTAATTCGAATGTAATTTTAGATTTAAAAATAAAGGGTAATTTTTAGGATTTCTAGATTCTCTCTTAATTTATGGGAATTTAGGCACTACAAAATATGTAATGATAGATTTATCTAGAATTATGGGGTCTATACCTATACAAAACTAAAATTTAGTTATGAATGAAGACAGTCAGTTGTAGTAAAACAACCATTAAGGTTTTTCTAGTAGTAGAAGCAATATAAGTTAAATATCCTAAAATTGATATATTATGATTGAATGATCATATAGAATGTGGGTATCACATTATCCCAAGGGTAAAATGTGATTGAAGGGTAAAATATAATGTGAGATAGTTTGTTCCCTTTGATAAAATGATCATTTGTGTGTCTGTATCACCACATGGATTAAAACCCCACATTTAAATATTGACCACTAGATAAATATTATTGAATGATTCCTAATGAAAGAAATTAACATGATGATGATATAACCAACTAAATATATTTTATTCCCATGTGACATTATTTAAACCAAAGAATGACTAAAAGCTGTAGATATGTAGCATATGGCATAGTACAAATCTCTAGCACACTTGGGTACCACATGGAAACCTTGGGTGGATATATCGATTAAAGAACGTCTAGAGAAGAATATGGATGTAACACCCCAGGTAAATAAAGAATATGACATTTCATATTTATCCATATTTGTGAATAAAATATTTAAATGACATTAAAGGGGACTCTATGCTCGATGGCGTACCTAACACGCAACAACGAGTTTCTTGGGAATCTTACGTTGCACTCTAATAATAAAATAATATTATTTTAAATGGTAGTTAACATGTAGCCGTTGTAATGGAGGGAATGGATAGAAATAACTAAAATATGATTATACATGTTTTTAAATGTTTTTACATTTATCCAATAAAAGATAAAGGCTTAAAATACGGAAAGAATTCAATTTTAGGCGTATATGCCCTAGTTTTCACTAAAGGTTCACTTATCACCTTTTGATGTTGAACCGTCATTAAATATAGTTTTGATCACTCTTATACATTATTTTGGACCAAATAAAACTCTTATTAAGAATCGGGACATCAAATTTTACTTTGTGTAATTTTTTGGTATTTTTCCGATAAAGTTCATTTTTTTAATGAATAGTGTAAAATGTTGTATTTTAAATTCAAAACCTCTTTTTAATCTAATTTATTTATATGATTAGATTATCTTTTGAATTGGTCTTAATGTGTAATCTGAATATATTTTTACCATTTAATCCAATGGTGGTCATTGGAATCAATTTCACTTTGAAATTAGACTTAAACTGGTGCCAATCTTTTGATACTTATTGTTTTATAAAAACACGCTATTTGCTCTGACAGTGGGAATTAATTATTAAATTAATTAATGTGACTTATATGTGTTGAATTTTTTAAAATAGACTTCATTTTTGAATTCGGAATATCAAATATAGCTTAGGGTGAATTTTTGGTAATTTTCTGAAAAACTTCAATTTTTGATGAATAGTGAAACCACTAAGTGGTACTTATAAAGACTGATTTTCCGTTTAAATGAAATTTTGCCATCATTGTGTTTTGAATTTCAAAAATCCGACATAAATGGTTGTCATTAAGAAGTAAAATGTGGTTCAATGAGATTATAATAATTTTTTGGTGAATAGTAACTTATTAAGTTCTTAATCGCGATTAGTGGTAATTAGTGTAGTTTAAGGTAAAAATGATATTATAAGGATGTGAAAACACCATAACACTTGTCTCACACCTATTGGGTGAGTCATGGCCGACCAAGACAAGCCATGGGTCAACTTGGGGACCCCATGGAGCCACTTTAGTTGGAAAATGACAATAATAACTTTTTATTTAATGTAAAAGTCAAAATGACACAAACATAATATGTTTTACGAAAACAATTTTTAAATGGGGTTATAAAGATCATACTTTTGATTATAAATAGTCATTGGAAAGATAAAAAGATTTCCTACATCATAGTATCTTTTTTATAATTTTTAGACATTAAATAAATTAAATTATTTATGACATAATAATGATGCAGCAATGACATCATTATTTGATGATTTAAATAAAATGGAAAGCTAATGTAAAATCTATGAGCTACACATGTCCAAAACCAATTTTATGAGAGGATTTCGAACCCTTATCACCTTATCCACGAATTATATCAATCTGGGACCTTTTAAAACCGAAACACATTTTCAAATAAAGTAATATATCTTTACTTTTCAAAAGTGCCTCTCCTCTCCTCTTATAAAAGGCCCCCACCTATACCTCATTTCACACACTCCTCAAGCCTTTGGCTCGTCAAACCCCTGCCCATTTACTCTCTCCACATCTCTCTCCTCATCCTAGAGGATTCCCTTTGGGCAGAATCCTTTCAGAGGAAGCCTTTAGGCTCAAATCAAAAGGAGTTACACTTTTAAAGGTAATTCATTCTCTCATGTTCATTTGTTTTATTTTGCTTCTCCAACCCCCTAAACTCATTTTATTTATTTCTTTTGTAACAACACCAGTATCTTAAATATACTAGGATGTTGTTATAAGATTTATTCGAGCTACACTCTCACACAACTACATCAAATGGTTAAAGAACATACGGTTTCCGTGGATGGTGAAATTATGCCTCCCGAAACGATGATTGTTCAATACTCTTTTAACACCTTAAAAGGTGGAAATTATGATGTCACTATTTTATATATGATATATAATATGTTTATGTTTTACTTATGCTTCTGTATTTTTCATTTTTGTCTTACCATTATGGCTTCCATTATGGGTATACGCGATATCTTCATTTTAAGGAAGTGCGGACTACCGCCCCCTCAAAGTGATTTGATTCGTTATATACCATATGTGGGACGTATAAAGAATGGAACTACGATATTATATATGATATTATACTGGAATTATAATATACCTTTATATAAGTATTATTCCATTCTATAAAATATGAAATAGAAATGAAAGTAGCGTTTATGCGTACGTACGACTTACTTCTCCATGAACGGTGCATTTCATTTCTTACCTCTAAATGATTATGTAATGTAATAAATGCATGCATGTACTGGATATATATGAAATATATGATATATAAATCATGAATACAGTTCTGGATATAATAAACTTTTGGCCACACGAACAACATGTAATTGTAAGAAGTCCACTTTCGACTTAAGAACCAAATATCGACAAAACAATCATTATTAACTTAATGATTACATAGTGTTTATAACAAGGAAATAAGTGATATAAAAAGAATAATAAGCTTGAAAAGGGATATTAATCAAGTAGAAATTAACTGAAGTTTATTATTCAGGAGATTAAAGAACGATCAAGTCAAGTCGGACCCGAGGTAAGGGATCCTACTCCTCTCTTTCTTTTTAAGTACACACTTTTATGTCATTCCTTTTAAAACTCGTATTTCTTGTTATTGGGATGATCTTTTATATTAAACTTACTGTAATTTTTATGTTAATGTGATGAGAGACCCTATTCTCTCTCATCAATCCATTTTGGAAGTTTTGAGTGGCGCCGTTTGGCTTCCGAACTTTCGTAAGAGATCTAACCTCTCTCTTTCTTTTTAAGTACTCTCTTTTATGTCACTTCTTTTAAGCTCGTCATTGTAATGTTGGGAGATGTTCTTTTATATTCCTCTTGCTGTACATTTTATTTTAATGTGATGAGATACCCTATTTGATCTCATCAATCCATGTTCGGAAGTTTTATGTGGCGCCGTTAGGCTGCCGAGTTTTCGTAAGGGATTTTTCATCTCACTTTTATTCCCGTGAGATTTATGCTACATTTTCCAAAGAATTACATTGAGTGGTGTATGTATTGCCCATTATTCTACACTTTGTGTAATATACTTTCGTTTATGAGTATTTACATCAATGATCTATTGTCCTTCTTTCATGGGGTGTATGTTTTGAAAGATACCCAAGTCGGTAAGGGAACCTTTCACCCTCCTTTTTTTTCTTTTGTTGGGTATTTTTATTTACATATTGTTATGTTGGGATATGTTCTCATATATCCTTATTGATGTAAATTTTATGTCCAAGTAATGAGATACACTTTTTATCTCTCATCAACTCATTTTGATGTGATGCCGTTAGGCTGTCAAGGGAACTTTTTAACCCAATTTCGATTTCTTTGGGTTCAACATGTAGTCATTGAATATGTCATCCATTGAATATGTGTGAATGTCCTTTTATTGTTTTACACTTAATATCCACTTATATTTGGTGTATTTATATTTTTCACACATATTTTGAGATTTATTTGTCCTTAATTTAAGGATACCTTCTTTATAAGGGATTTCATCACATTTGACATTTCTATTGAGGGTTCATTGTTGTTATACACCAATTCACTCTTATATGGTGTATATACTGTCCTTTGGAGTATTATATCATGAATACTTTTATTCTCATGATATTATAAAGTTATGACTAAATGTTATTCCTCGTTTATTGTATTCAAGTGTCTTTAATTTTGGTAAAACCCCTTTAACCAAAATATCGTTTTAAATGTTTTATTTATTTGTTCTTATTAATATCCATGTTTTCAAAATGGTTTTAAGGATTTATTTACATGGATATTAATGGTTTAAAATGTTAAAAGATTCAAGGTGGTATGGGACACTTTGATTCAAAAATCTCTTTATTAAATGTTTTAAATGGTTTTGGAAATGGTTTCTTTTTGAATGGATACATTATTTCAATATCCTAAAATGTTATATTGTGATCGAAATGTGGAAATGTTATGTTTCCTTTATTCATGTTTTATGTGATTAGATTATGTTATGGTTCTTGGGCATTGTTATGAAGAACGGGTGGTTCAGTGATAAACTAAGGGCGGGTGAGCCTGATATAGCTTTCCAATGCATTGGGTAACGTGAAGGAGTGAAACGTTAAGGTTTCTCCGAAGAGATTTAGGGAATATACTGGGATGGGTATTCCAAACGTAACCAAGAGGGTTACTCCCTACGTAAGAATGTTATGAATGCCTCAAGTTACCTTTATGTCTTATGTTTTCTATGATTTATTCATTATTTGATATGCCTATGTTTTATGGGTAAAGTGTGATTTCATTCTAATGTATATATGAACTCATGTTTCCTTTCCATATTTTTATAACTCTTACTGAGCTTTTTATGCTCATCCCATGTTTTTGAAATGTTTTTCACAGGTCAAGGGAAAGGTACATGATGTGATGATAGTGTCAAGGATGTGTCAAGAAAGAACCCATGATTTATTTTAAATATGTTTCCGTTGATGGGAAGAATAAATACTGTCTTTTATATAACCACTTTGTTTAAATGTGGAATGTAATGCAAGTTTCATGATCTAATTCTCTAAAACTCTAAACCTGAAAAGATCCTCAATGTGTAATCTTGTAATAACTCAAGATTAAGTAAGGTTTAAGGCTGGGGCCTTATAGTTGGTATCAAAGGTCGGTTTAGATAACTTTAGAGGTTAGGGTATTCTTTAAGCATAAATGACATTACCATAATGGTTAGGATTTCAGAAGGAGTCCTAGTTTTAGATAAAGTGAATGAGTAAGTGTATCTTAGTGTTTACCTTCCTCATTAGTACATGATGGTTTTGTTGATGTACTCACACTGACATTTCTGTTTTTAGTAAATGGATGGATCTAGCAGGAACCAAAGAGACAACAGGTTTGAAGGAAACTGTGGTGGTCCTCTGATTAAGAGACTACATAAAATGGAGGATTCAATGAGGAAACTCATGGTTTTTCTAAACCAAATATCAATGAGTCATGATCAACCACTTGAACCTTTGTGAGTTCTCTAGTGCATCATGTACGAGATGGCCAACTCGATGTGGAAATTCAGGTAATAATTATTAAGGTAACCGTTAGGGTTTATATGATCCTTACTTTTGAGGTAATTATGGGTTATTATATGATATGATGGAAAATGAAGGGCATGAGATAAACTTGAGGTTAAAATATGTTATGATTATTCTTGAAGATTTTATTTCATTTTGGGAATGTTTTAAGAATTATATAGTTTTGGAAAAAGGACAACACGCAGACCGTGTGACATCCCATCGCGTCGGACAAAGCTGCGGGAATCGAACCCACAACCAAAGTGCGACTGGTATTTATCGCCTACCACTGGACAACATGAAGTCCCTGGTTAGTTTGACCAATTCTTTCTAGTTATATTATTTTATTAATTAAGAGTAAGTTGATTTTGGGTTATTTATGAAAATAATTAACCTATCATGGAGGATATGTGATTAGGATAATTACATTCCAATGCGAGACTTTAGGAGCGACTAATGTTGTTTGGAGATAAATGTTACGATTTAACTTGGAAGGCTATGTGACTAAATCCTTCAAATATTTGGGTTTCAATCTTATATTGGTTTACTTTGAATAATTTTATGGACAAATTGTTTATCGGATGGTCCTCGTTGAACTTTGGGTTTTGTTGGACAAATTTTGGAGATTAAGACTACATTTTCTTTTTATAAGGGGTTATCCTTTTCTGGATTATCTGATCTTGTACTAGCCTTTTTGTTTTTGGTTTTGGTTAAAGTCTACAGACATGGGATGTATATAGTTCTCTTTTGTGGATTATGTGATTCTCTAGAAGTTGATTACAGTACTCTTAATGTGAACAAGTCTTCCTAAATACTCGACTTTTGGAGAAAATACGAGTTTGTGTAAAAGTTGAAAGTCAACATGATAAGTGATTATGTTTCCTTATGAATAAATTTCTCAATAAAAAGTAACTTAAAACAAAAATTTTGACTATTAACTTTTCTTACTGGGGAATCGAATACCGTTTAACCCATCACAAGTTTGTGATTTTCTCATGGTTAACTTTCTCCTAAACATGTTTTCTATCACTCTCCATCAGAACATGACCCTTCGTTTTTTCCTCCATGTCCATATTTTCATACTTGGAATCCTAGTATGGGTTAACTCGGGTGACCTTTGTACTTATCACTCTTTATTTTAAAGTGTTTGTTTTACCGACTTTTGTTCCGATGTGGGACTTCCAAGGATGTTTCCAAGCGCAATTTTAAAATTGCGAGGACGCAATTCCCAAAAGGAGGGAAGGATGTAACACCCCAGGTAAATAAAGAATATGACACTTCATATTTATACATATTTGTGAATAAAATATTTAAATGACATTAAAGGGGACACTATGCTCGATGGCGTACCTAACACGCAACAACGAGTTTCTTGGGAATCTTACGTTGCACTCTAATAATAAAATAATATTATTTTAAATGGTAGTTAACATGTAGTCGTTGTAATGGAGGGAATGGATAGAAATAACTAAAATATGATTATACATGTTTTTAAATGTTTTTACATTTATCCAATAAAATATAAAGGCTTAAAATACGGAAAGATTTCAATTTTAGGCGTATATGCCCTAGTTTTCACTAAAGGTTCACTTATCACCTTTTGATGTTGAACCGTCATTAAATATAGTTTTGATCACTCTTATACATTATTTTGGACCAAATAAAACTCTTATTAAGAATCGGGACATCAAATTTTACTTTGTGTAATTGTTTGGTATTTTTCCGATAAAGTTCATTTTTTTAATGAATAGTGTAAAATGTTGTATTTTAAATTCAAAACCTCTTTTTAATCTAATTTATTTATATGATTAGATTATCTTTTTAATTGGTCTTAATATGTAATCTGAATATATTTTTACCATTTAATCCAATGGTGGTCATTGGAATCAATTTCACTTTGAAATTAGACTTAAACTGGTGCCAATCTTTTGATACTTATTGTTTTATAAAAACACGCTATTTGCTCTGACAGCGGGAATTAATTATTAAATTAATTAATGTGACTTATATGTGTTTAATTTTGTAAAATAGACTTCATTTTTGAATTCGGAATATCAAATATAGCTTAGGGTGAATTTTTGGTAATTTTCTGAAAAACTTCAATTTTTGATGAATAGTGAAACCACTAAGTGGTACTTATAAAGACTGATTTTCCGTTTAAATGAAATTTTTCCATCATTGTGTTTTGAATTTCAAAAATCCTACATACATGGTTGTCATTAAGAAGTAAAATTTGGTTCAATGAGATTTTATTAATTTTTTGGTGAATAGTAACTTATTAAGTTCTTAATCGCGATTAGTGGTAATTAGTGTAGTTTAAGGTAAAAATGATATTATAAGGATGTGAAAACACCATGACACTTGTCTCACACCTATTGGGTGAGTCATGGCCGACCAAGACAAGCCATGGGTCAACTTGGGGACCCCATGGAGCCACTTTAGTTGGAAAATGACAATAACAACTTTTTATTTAATGTAAAAGTAAAAATGGCACAAACATAATTTGTTTTACGAAAACAATTTTTAAATGGGGTTATAAAGATCAGATTTTTGATTATAAACAGTCATTGGAAAGATAAAAATATTTAATAAATCATAGTATTTTTTTTATAATTTTTAGACATTAAATAAATTAAATTATTTATGACATAATAATGATGCAGCGATGACATCATTATATGAAGATTTAAATAAAATGGAAAGATAATGTAAAATCTATGAGCTACACATGTCCAAAACCAATTGTATGAGTGGATTTAGAACCCTTATCACTCTAGCCACGTATTATATCAATGTGGGTCCTTTTAAAACCGAAACACATTTTCAAATAATGTAATATATCTATACTTTCCAAAAGTGCCCCTCCTCTCCTCTTATAAAAGGCCCCCAACTATACCTCATTTCACACACTCCTAAAGCCTTTGTCTCGGCCAACCCCTGCCCATTTACTCTCTCCAAATCCCTCTCCTCATCCTAGAGGATTCCCTTTGGGAATAATCCTTTCAAAGGAAGCCATTAGGCTCAAATCAAAAGGAGTTACACTTTAAAAGGTAATTCATTCTATCATGTTCATTTGTTTTATTTTGCTTCTCCAACCCCCTAAACTATTTTTATTTATTTCGTTTGTAACAAAAACAGTATCTTAAATATACTAGGATGTTGTTATAAGATTTATTCGAGCTACACTCTCACACAACTACATCAAATGGTTAAAGAACATACGGTTTCCGTGGATGGCGAAATTATGCCTCCCGAAACGATGATTGTTCAATACTCTTTTAACACCTTAAAAGGTGGCCATTATGATGTCAATATTTTTATATATGATATATAATATGTTTAAGTTTTACTTATGCTTCTGTATTTTTCATTTGTGTCTTACCATTATGGCTTCCATTATGGGTATACGCGATATCTTAATTTTAAGGAAGTGCGGACTACCGCCCCCTCAAAGTGATTTGATTCGTTATATACCATATGTGGGACGTATAAAGAATGGAACTATGATATTATATATGATATTATACTGGAATTATAATATACCTTTATATCAGTATTATTCCATTCTATAAAATATGAAATAGAAATGAAAGTAGCGTTCATGCGTACGTACGGCTTAACGTCTCCATGAACGGTGCATTTCATTTCTTACCTCTAAATGATTATGTAATGTAATAAATGAATGCATGTACTGGATATATATGACATATATGATATATACATCATGAATACAATTCTGGATATAATAAACTTTTGGCCACACGAACAACATGTAATTGTAAGAACTCCACTTTCGACTTAAGAACCAAATATCGACAAAACAATCATTAATAACTTAATGATTACATAGTGTTTATAACATTGAAATAAGTGATATAAAAGGAATAATAAGAATGAAAATGGATCTTAATCAAGTATAAATTAACTCATGTTTATTATTCAGGAGATTAAAGAACGATCGAGTCAAGTCGGACCCAAGGTAAGGGATCCTACTCCTCTCTTTCTTTTTAAATACACACTTTTATGTCATTCCTTTTAAAGCTCATCTTTATTGTTATTGGGATGATATTTTATATTAAAATTACTGTAATTTTTATGTTCATGTGATGAGAGACCTTATTCTCCCTCATCAATCCATTTTGGATGTTTTGAGTGGCGCTGTTAGGCTGCCGAACTTTTGTAAGAGATCTAACCTCTCTCTTTCTTTTTAAGTACTCTCCTTTATGTCACTTCTTTTAAGCTCATAATTGTAATGTTGGGAGATGTTATTTTATATTCCTCTCGCTGTAAATTTTATTGTAATGTGATGAGATACCCTATTTGATCTCATCAATCCATATTCGGAAGTTTTATGTGGTGCCGTTAGGCTGCCGAGTTTTCGTAAGGGATTTTTCATCTCACTTTTATTCCCGTGAGATTTATGCTACATTTGCCACAAAATTACATTGAGTGGTGTATGTACTTCCCATTATTCTACACTTTTTGTAATATACTTTCATTTATGAGTATTTACATCAATGATCTATTTTCCTTCTTTCATGGGGTGTATGTTTTGAAAGATACCCAAGTCGGTAAGGGAACCTTTCACCCTCCTTTTTTTTGTTGGGTCTTTTAATTTACATATTGTTATGTTGGGATATGTTCTCATATATCCTTATTGATGTAAATTTTATGTCCAAGTGATGAGATACACTTTTTATCTCTCATCAACTCATTTTGATGTGATGCCGTTAGGCTGTCAAGGGAACTTTTTAACCCAATTTCGATTTCTTTGGGTTCAACATGTAGTCATTGAATATGTCATCCATTGAATACGTGTGAATGTCCTTTTATTGTTTTACACTTAATATCCACTTATATTGGGTGTATTTATATTCTTCACACATATTTTGAGATTGATTTGTCCTTAATTTAAGGATACCTTCTTTATAAGGGATTTCATCACATTTGACATTTCTATTGAGGGTTCATTGTTGTTATACACCAATTCACTCTTATATGGTGTATATACTGTCCTTTGGAGTATTATATCATGAATACTTTTATTCTCATGATATTATAAAGTTCTGACTAAATGTTATTCCTCGTTTATTGTATTCAAGTGTCTCTAATTTTGGTAAAACCCCTTTAACCAAAATATCGTTTTAAATGTTTTAATTATTTGTTCTTATTAATATCCATGTTTTCAAAATGGTTTTAAGGATTTATTTAAATGGATATTAATGGTTTAAAAGGTTAAAAGCTTCAAGGTGGTATGGGACACTTTGATTCAAAAATCTATTTATTAAATGTTTTAAATGGTTTTGGAAATGGTTTATTTTTGAATGGATTCATTATTTCAATATCCTAAAATGTTATATTGTGATTGAAATGTAGAAATGTTATGTTTCCTTTATTCATGTTTTATGTGATACGATTATATTATGGTTCTAGGGCATTGTTATGAAGAACGGGTGGTTCCGTGATAAACTAAGGGCGGTTGAGCCCGATATAGCTCTCCAATGCATTGGGTAACGCGAAGGAGTGAAACGTTAAGGTTTCTTAGAAGTGATTTAGGGAATATACTGTGATGGGAATTCCAAACGTAACCAAGAGGGTTACTCCGTACGTAAGAATGTTATGAATGCCTCAAGTTACCTTTATGTCTTATGTTTTCTATGATTTATTCATTATTTGATATGCCTATGTTTTATGGGTAAAGTGTGATTTCATTCTAATGTATATTTGAACTCATGTTTCCTTTCCATATTTTTATAACTCTTACTGAGCTTTTTATGCTCATCGCAAGTTTTTGAAATGTTTTTCACAGGTCAAGGGAAAGGTACATGATGTGATGATAGTGTCAAGGATGTGTCAAGAAAGAACCCATGTTTTATTTTAAATATGTTTCCGTTGATGGGAAGAATAAATACTGTCTTTTATGTAACCACTTTGTTTAAATGTGGAATTTAATGCAAGTTTCATGATCTAATTCTCTAAAACTCTAAACCTGAAAAGATCCTCAATGTGTAATCTTGTAATAACTCAAGATTAAGTAAGGTTTAAGGCTGGGGCCTTATAATGGACTACTATTTAGAAAATTAATGTTTCATTATACACTTATCAACATCCCAAAAAAAGATTCAAACCATGCTTTAGACATTTAATGATTGATTTTTTGATGAATTTAGCTATTTTTTGTTAATTAAAAGTAAAAAATACTATCATTAAAAATTTATAATTCATTCTGATAAAATAATTCATTTGGGTAATATTTTACACTAATAAAGATAGGATCAATTCAGGGAACCAATAAAAATTTATTTACTATGAATTGAATCACGTAGATATCATATCTACTTTGAGTTAGTTATAAAATACATATCACGATTAATTGATAATAATATTATGAAGTAACATTTGTATATAAATAAATGAGGTGTTGGTCTATTCAATTTAATTAATTACCTAGAAATTTATTAGTGAGAGTAACATTTGTGGGAAGTTAAAATTTTATGAAAATATGTGGAAAATTTATTAGATTAAAATTTTTTGAATCAATGATAAGTAAATATAATATCTAAGAGTTTTCTGTTAAAACTAAATGAGACTATAAAATTAATTTTTATGTATGATTTTTCTAGTGGCCCACAAAAATAGAATTTATAAGTGATACTGTAATCGTGAAAATTTTAAATTAAGGAAAAATATAGGAACATATATTATAATATTATTATATATGTATGATTGGGCTGTAATTATTTAAATGATAATAATTTTAATGAATTTTGGTTTAAATAAAAAAATTTGTCCATAAAAACCCATATAATAGTTCACTAGATGTTATAAATGTATTTGTTTAGAAAAAGACATGACATTTATTGTAACGAGTAAATTTGAATAATGTTGTTAGATTTTAAATACTGAATATTTTGATTATTATTTAATATCATTAATATAAATGAGAATTTTTAGTATATCCTACACAAATAATTTCTTCTTCATCAATGAAATTCAAAAAAAGGATTTGAAGTACCTAATGAATTCTCATAACAAACTTACTAATGGTGAGGACTAAAGACATGAATTTCAAATTATAGTGTAGTTGAATCATTTTTGTAATGTTTTAGGAGGGGAATTATATTTACTTATAAATATAGTCATTGTCTTTAGATAACATCAAAAGACACATATATGACTCAATTGGTGTAATTTGACATAAAACTAGTTCCAAAGAGTCCAGTAGGATAATAAAATAATAAGATTTAGTATTATAGAATTTTCATTAAATTTATATGATTGTGGATACTGGGAATCCAATAAATATTATGCTGAAACTTTTTAATGCTATATATAAAATCTTATGTGACAGATAAGAGGGTTATTTATTATAAATTAGATGATTATATATTATACAATATAATTTGAGATGTGATAATTCAAATAATCGACATATATCATTTGATAGGAGATTCTAAAGAGGATATTTATTTACAATCAAACTATTATTTATGATATAGTGATGTGATAATGAATCTACACCATCTAACCCACAAATAATTGTAGAGAATAATGTTTAATTATCAATGTAACAATATTTACCTAACCATGCCACTAAAAAGGGACACATTACATATTGAGTTCAAGTTCAGTGTAAAGAAGTTGTACCATTATCACCGCCAAAATGGGAATGAAATGTGAAAAAATATACATAATTTCATACCTTATTTCTATTCCATATCTTTGAGATCAAGAGAGTGATAATGAAAAATTTGTATCACGATTAAAACAAATGAAATAAGTATTACGAAGGCCATATATACCCACACTACCCATGATATGTGTATTTCCTCAAATAACATCGTATAAAATTAATTATACAGAGAACTTTATTTAATCCATAATCAATATATATATATATAACAACAATCTTTTGTGATTTTTTCCCTTTATTTCACTAGAGATAGTTTTGAGACAAGTATATCCTCCATCATCTCCGAGTCAATGTACATTTGGTTAATGTTTTGGTATAAAAACTGTAAAGAAATGTGAGATTATATTATTATGTAAATATATAAACATAATGAATAATCTTTTTATTGTGTTCGTGAAGAAATTCAGGTGTGTGTAGTTTTACCATGAATTTTCATTTATAAATTAATGTTTGAATATAACATCAGGTGACACGAACATTTCCACACATTAATTATTATAGTTGCACATAATCCCTTTAATTTTTGGTAATTTTCTCATTTCATATGATAGTAATTATTATTTTACCCAACCGTATGTTAATATATAGATTTTTATTCATTATATCCTTGAAATTCATTAATCACATTTTCAATGTGATCAGAGAAGGTTGGATATGAATGGAAGATTTTATAACTATTGAATAACAATTCACACTGTAATGATCACTCTTATGCCATTATTCATCACGAATATAAAAATTTTAGATGTATTTTGTTATTCATAAAATATTATATATTATTGAAAATTATAATATATAATTTTTTCAATTATATGGGTGGATTTATTATATTTCATGGTTATTAACAAATTTATTTCTTGATTGATGATATTTCCAGATGGTAGGTGAATGGTGATATTTAGACAAAATTACTCCCATCATTTTTATATATATGTTAGTTTCAATCTACAATCCCATGCCCATTTGAGGAAATCATGAAGTGTTCACTTACTAGTATATTAGGACTTCAAATTTTTTTGACTCTATAGTTATAAATTTTAAACAAATAGAATAATTATATGGTGAAAAATATATTGAAATGAAATAATTTTCTATATTCATAAAATTTATATGATATAAAATTAAAAACATATAAATTAAATTACTCATACCATATATTAATTTATAATTACAATAAATAGATCGATGTATTTTCCGTGTTAGTATTCTGGAAAAATAATAGGATTATGTAACATGTGACCCTTTCTACATTAATATAGAACAACATAGTGAATCACATCAGTAATCCTCTTGCTAAAATCATTGAGGATATAGTATCTTTTAAATAAAATTTAAATTTAATAATGATATTAATAATTTATCATACTTTTGGAAAAACTTTATTTACTTTAATGAATCTAAAAATAAAAATAAATTACTTTTTAACCATTTCTAATTCTATCCTTAAAATAAAATCATTCATGTAAATATTTTATATCTTTATCTATTTTGTCTCATATTCTCATCATTCTTAGAAAATAGAAATCATAAATCCTATAATTTAAAAATTACATAAATTATAATGAGGAACTATTTTTATGTCTAATAGCAATACCAAAATTATCCTATACAATTTTGGGATACTATTTAATATGATGTAGTCACCGTCATGAGAAGAGGACTAGTATTTTATACTCTATAATCCCTCATTCATGGAACACTTGTAAAAATAACTTTTATCTAGAAATATTCATTTTCAATTGTGATACATTTCATTCACATACTGCCCCAGAAAGTTAATTATAATCTCATTAACCCACATGTATAAAAAATTAATTCCTTATTCAAATACTATTCCACCACACCATGTGAAATTGGCATATAGACTATCATAATGAAATTTACTATTTTTTTGGAATATATTATAGATGCTAAAAAATAAACCCAAATGTTTTTTAAGAGATATATTACTTATCTTAAAATAAACCAAACAAATATATAAACACTTTTTTATTTCATTTGATTACAAAACAACTCATTGTTACCTTCAAATATCTATTGAACTCGAATATTGAATTATAATTACATGTTAAATATATTATATTTCTATAAAACATAAAAGATACATAATGGATAAATAATAACATTAAAAATCCATATATTTTATAATAACATAAAATAAACATTATTTTAGTTTGTTTGAATTGAATTATCTTTGTGATTTAAATATCAAAATACATAACATCATTCAAAAACTAGTAAACTCATGGGGTCATCTAATCCCCATATAAATATAATCGAGATTGATCAATAATATTAAAATGTAGTTTTTTATAATATTAAATTCCATTATAAAATTAAATAAATAGATATTATAATGACCACTTTATAGTTTTCTACTTTGAAATTATGTTTCTGTATTATTGAAATGGGTAAACCATAATGGCGTGAGGTAGAACATATATAAGGAAAATATAGGAAGAAAATTCTTAATTTTGAAGGGATCTAATAAACCATTCAAAAATAACATTACAACATTGTAATCAAGATACCTATGGGTATTTTAATATTTTTACCTATTATCCCAGAATAGATACATACTGATGATATCATGACATCTGGAAACCATCTTCTCCCATATCTAATTTTACATTTCTATACGGATATTCCCTTGATTAAAACCACAGATAAAAATCCAACATTTATTGTCAATCGAAGATATCTACTCTTTTTTGTATTTATTTTAATTTTTATTTTATATGACCATTTAATTTTTCCTTTTAATAATTAATAATAAAATAATCTTTTACAACCTCCATAGAGTACAAGAAAAATCACTCAAATACCCCTAATCAGATTTCTCCTAATACTTTGTAATTATGAATTTTATAATATTCATGCGATGAGATAGGTTAGACTTTTCCTTACATGCTTATATGGATTCCTGATTGTGATGTCACTTAAATCCCAATGATTTTTGGATTCATATTTTCCATATTGGTTTTCATTATTTGTTATAATACTAACGCGTTCTAAGATTATCTCCTTCAATCATAGTGTTATATCATATATAAAAAACCAATTTTTTATATTTTCTTTCATGAGTGAAATTTATTATATATATTAGATATTAATTAATAATTTAATGAAACTAAATAAGTAATAATGAAACATGAATCGTATTTATAATATGAATTATTCTCATGTATATAAAGAACCATTTATTAATTTACTTCTTAAAATAGGAATCCAATCTCAAAGGGTCTATATCATGGTCAATTTTTTTATTCTTCCAATACTCCACCATTTTCCATTATCAAATGTTTTTATTAGGTAATATATCATGATCATAAAACTTATTTCACAGCTATATCAAATGAATAAATTGTTTGAAACTTTTATTTAACATTGTTTTATCACTCACTTCCATCCTATACATTGGAATCATAAAAATGTTCAATGAAATAAAAAATCTATACATAACCTTCAATAAAATAACATCATTATTTGGTACTAAAATGCATTAAATATTTTTAAGAATAATTAATTCGTTGATCCCTTTCTCACAATATCATTTAGTTTTCCCATGGAATATTGACCATCCTAAATTATATTACTCACCATAGTATGAAATTTTAGTGTAATAACATCAGCATAAGATAACGCAGTCACGTCATTTCATGTAATAAACTTTTGGGTTTCCTGATCATCCCCCAATACTAACACTCCTTCACTTCCATAACTATTTCCATCCACCTAAACCCTATAATAAAAATACCTCCGTAAAAACATACCAATGGTCATTCAAATTAAGTTAATAGATATGTTATGAATGGGACAACTGGTTCCATATAGAATAATAATATACCCATGAATCCACGAATGTTTATTTTTTAAAATGGAAAACTTCTTCCATTTGGATCAAGATATCATATACCAATAGATAAGATACATCAAATTCAGTTCATATAATGTTAGAGAAATGATGAAATGGGGTCCTATTCATGCTACATGAGACAATGCAGTGACTCACTATGCAACCTAGTAGTATTAGAAATGATGTATTTTAGAATTTATGTGGTAATCAAATAAATAACCCAATATGACAATGTTATGGGATCTATAATCACGATAAATTTACTATACCTAAGTAAATGGGTGAAAAAACCCCTTTAATGGCTAAATTGGGCACCCGACAAGATTAATATTAGATCTTCTTAGCCAAAAATTGAATGAGGAGGTGGTTTTTTTCCTTGGGGTCCAATCAATATTCATTCAAAAAAGACCCACAAATGAATTAAAATCATATTAATAGAGATTAATAAGGGTCCAATCCATCCAATAATATCCACCATGGATAGATAAATAAGATAAAAGTTTTCCACAAACTCCACCATTCATGTTACATGCATTGTTATATAATTTCCAAGAGGTAGAACATTTGGGAAAACCATGGTTCTAGGAAATGAAGGGAGTAAATTTGGTTTACTAAAATGGTAAAATACTATTGTAAACATGCCATTGGAGTTATGATGCTTTCCTTACCCTTTAATTATGGTGGGGCCATATTGGATATCGTCATTGTATAGGAAATGGGTGACCTTTTGGAGTTCTGTAGTGTTGTATTTTATTCTTATTATATCATATACATTAGAATATATTAATGTATAATTATAAAAAATATTGTTTTAGAATTTAATATTATGGCCCATAATATTTTTACACTATATATATATATATAATTTTCAAATTATTACTCACTTATCCAAAACCATAAATTTTTCATTCATTTAAATAATACGAATTTTGTTTTTATACATGAATGATAACTACAAATAATTTTTTGTATAACTTATTTGTATGATAAAATTTTAAATTCTTTAGCCATTTTAATTTTTATATTTATTCCATATTTTCATACATAATGTGATAACATATATGTAATTTCAAATATGAGTATAAAATTATTCCTAAAAAAATATTTTTCATTCTTTATATTCCCCCACATATTGGTGATTTATATTTGATATCTAATAATCATGGTTCAAATTAACAAATATATATATATATATATATATATATATATAACATGCACTACTTGATAATGATCCAATTAAATTAAAGAACACATCTCAATTAAAAATTCCATTATATTGATTTATTCTCATTAACTAGATCCTTACTAAGATTATATAATTGAATAAAATGGAATTTATGTTTATTAATATAATTATTTTAAACATTATTTATTTTTATTTTTAAATTTTCTAATTATATAATTTTTTATCTATAAAAAAAATCTATATTATTATATGTAAATCAAATATAACTATATAAAGGACCTGATCACAAATTTATCTAATGAATTGTCTTTTCTTTACCCCACACATCATATAATGACTGGGGACACCTAGTCATGATTAAATGAAATATCACAGTAAAATATAAATACATTACTATTAGGATCAACTATATAAATCAATATTTAAATAGTAAAATCCATGTATGATGGATTTTGGCAAGGCCCACCCATTTAAAAGATCACAAAATTTACTAGTTCATTCATAAGAAGGAATCAATGAAAATATTATTTTAACTATTTTATACATCACCTTATAAATTTTATTAATATATCATACATAAGAAATATGATAAATTCTATACATCTATACTTGGTCCAACTGATTTAATTTACGTATTCCATGCTTACTTAGCCATATTGAAAATGTTACAACTTTGTTAGTTCATACCCCTCATATAACTATCTTTTTTTATTTTAAAATTCATTATAAAAAATTATGTATAATAATAAATATATATCTATTTTACTCACCATAATTTTTTTGTGAAAATCTTTTTCTGGTAGTTATTTAAAATCAAAAGGCACCAAATTTCCTTTATTGAGAAGGTATTTTGTGGTTGGTCTCCACCACAAATTTTTTTAAGATTTCTCAATCAAAAGGGACATTGGGAAGATTAATGGAAATTCTCACTCAACATAAATAATTTTAAATACTCAATAATGTTTTTTAATAAGGATATTAATCTACAGTATGTAGAATTAATAAAAATAAATCATAACATCGAAATTATAAAAAAATTACTAACATTTTGTTTCACTCAATTAAATACCATTTAGTATGCTCCATTTGACTTCTTAAATACATAGTATGACTCATATAAAAAAAATTGGACAATTTAATTTATTATCAAAAAAATTAACATTAACTATAACAATATTCCTGAACCTTAAAATAGATAATAAATGAAAAATAATCATTTCAAAAATTTAATGTTGATAATTATGAACCCTTAATATTATAAAACTTTTGTAAATGTATCATAATTATTAATTATATAGAAAATATGAAAATAATAATTATTATTAATATATATATTTTATTTTAAATATTTATTCTTAAATAATATATCCCATTATTCAGAAAATCACCATATATAACTATAAAAAATTATATATTTTTTTTAGAAAATAAAATTTTATGACAACTCCATTATAAAATAGACACTTTAAATATTTAGAACATCATCCAAAACAATTTTTTTTTCAAATGTCACATGTATTTGGCAAAATCTATATGGGAAAGCTAGTATTGGTTATTATGGGAATCCATTGATGATAAATATTGAAATATATCAGATATTTAAAGAAAAATGTATTATTAAATTATGAAAATTTCAGTATTTAATTTCAATTTATGAACCAATAAATAATTTCACATAACCAATTTTATAATTCATTGATTTTGTAATATTAGAGAAATAAATTTTTTATTCATTTTTAAAACTATTATTTTTAAAATTATTATTTTTAAAATAATTTAAATTTTATATAAAAATATAATGTATATTTCTACGTAAGATATATGAAATCCCTATATTACTTTGAATTCCATTATTGTGATATCAGATACCACTGATCAACAAAAAAATAGAAATACCCCTTGTTAGTTCTTTTCAAATGGGAAATCACTGTTTTATGTTATTATGATACACATTTCAATTTTCATTATAAAATACATATGTTAATATCTAATATCACACCCATTGATATGTTAATAACCAAATGATTCTATAGTAGGAACCCCAAAAATATCAGCATATTTATATCTATGTAATAATGATTTGTTTTTATAGAAATGGAGAAACATATTATTAAAAATAATAATAATTAAATATGATATATAATCTAAGGATCTAAAAAATGACATATTGTTCATAAATATTTCAAAAACAAAATTATCTATATATTTCAATTTGATATTTCTGTCATCATTAAAAATTTATTTAGATTAATAAAAAATTTATTTATTTAAATGATCCCTGAATTTTGATATGCTATCAAATTAGGTTTTAAAACATATGTCATGTCTACCTTAATTAAAAAGATCCAAACCAACACACCAAAATCATGTAAAAAATAATTATAATAATAAATAATAACAAACAAACCTATACATAACACACCTTTTTTTGATTGTAACATACTTCATTAACCTAATGGTGATCAATAATATTAATCCATATATTTTGATCCTCAGAATGAAATCCATTAATTATATAAATCATGAATTATATTTGTTGTACAAATTGTCTACCAAACAAATAATAATACTTTTTAAACAAGTTTATGTGTTTAATAAGAGGAATTCTTTACCTTATAATTTTTTAAATCATTAGATGGTATTTTAAATTAATACTGATTTATTTATACATTCTTCCATCATATAAAAACGATTATCCTATTTTTATTGTATTTTTCAAACACGACCTCATTTAATACATTACATTATATGTTATAACAAATAAAACATGGTCTACCTATTTAATAGTACATTATTAAAATGTTAGAATAAAAAATAAATAATTTGTTGAATATGTTATATATAATTTTATATCATCTACAAACTTATTTGATAATTATAAATTATATTATAATGCATTTACCCTTCCCCCTTAAACAACAGTTTGGATGGGGGAACCCCATGATCTCTGGCATGCATCCATATATTCTGAATGGTATCAACTATCTGTTAGATTCTATAAACAACATGAAAATACTATACCCTTTTTTTCATAACTTATGAACCAAAATATAAATCATATAATTACAATATTATAAAAAATTATTTGTATACTATTATAGATAATGGATAACCATAAATATAGAATAATGCCAATATGATATATAAATAATGCACTCTGTTCTCTTCACACATGAATACAACATTGATCAACAAATGGGACCATCATGTGAAACTAATTAATAGTATAGAATAGAAAAATAAATGTAAATTAAACACATTTTATACATTAGAGTAATCCCCCATCACTAAACTAGCCACTCTATCTAAATATCTTAAAAAATCTATTATTCAACTTTTAAAAACGGTCTATAAACACTCCAATAATTCTCATTCATTGTTTGAGCATATGAATCACTTGGATGAAACTAATTCATGTCTTATATAATTCATCATATAATATATATATATAAATAATAATTTAAACAAGTTGGATATGATAAGCCATTGTATGGCATCATGTGATATCCAGATCACCACGATACATGAAGCCACCTTCATTACCTAATATTGGAAGAAATATTCTTCACATACAACATATCTATACCAATACCATATTACCCTCACTAAGGTCCCATAAGTGATTCTTGATGAAAACCCTATTACTATGGGTAATATACATGAAAAACTCTCATATTATACCGTATCACTCTAGGTATGGGTCTATAACTAAGACCCTAACAATAATATTTTAATCATTTAATCATCCAAAAATAGAGTTTAGTATTATAAACTATCAAATAGGGAAATGTACCAGGGATAACTCACACCATCCATCACATTAGGTACAACTATAATATGAGGGACTAAATACATTGTTAATTCATACATCACAACATCACACATCCCAACCAACAGTAGACATAAATCTCTGGCCCAATACTCTCCTATATCATTATCCAAAAACCTTATACCATGTTCCATAGATTGAAACTGATATTTAACATTAATATGACAATGGGATAATTCATTATAATTCCATCATAATCCTCTATAGTTAGAATCACTATGCATAACCATCCTATCATAAAGTGAAGTAATACACAAAAAATTTTGATTCTAATATACATTGTTATGCTCAAACCACATGTCTGGCTATTAGTTAATACATGCCCACACCAACTAATAAATCCCCATTAGTCTATTTACATCACATAGGCCCTTAAAGACAAATACCTATCGAAACCACAAATACTAGTGAATCACTATTACATAATTACAACTTTTTTGACCCAATGATGGAAATATTTATTCCCAAAACTGTCTGATACACATAAAGAACTCATTTACTATCAAATTTCCCCAATTATATCTATAGATGGAGTCAAAAAAACCATTTAAACCTCTCAGGGATAACCAATAATTCTCTATACTCATCCAAGACTCTAATATACCTCCCAAGGTAGGGTGTTGATCAAGAGGTTCCATCCCCCCTTGCATTGTTATAATGAAGTGCCACTATGACCACTAAGGACTATGTTAATAATCATTCACAATACAAGAACAGGGGAGAAGTTTGTCCAATTGAATTACAAGGTATAATATTTCTACTCATATCAATATACACTATTTAAAAAATGAATTACATGTATGCAATTATATTTCCATATCCATATCCATACAAATTTGATGTACTGACACAAATAGTTCTAATCCTCAATGGATAATCACTATGAATCCATTATATTGACCTGAAAAGTATAATATAAAACCAATCCAAACCCATCTGATGATAAAAATACAATGTTGGGGTTTATTTGGTTATATAGGATTTCATTCCCAGGTTCCATAGAAATCAATCATTTATAAAATATTTAGAAAAAATATGTTCGTATATTAATTACTCGTATTATTTTTTTATCAAAAATTGGAATAAAAAATTGCGAAAAAATAACCCCTATATAAAATTTCAATCGATGGACTATTAATAGACACTAACGTAATACATATACACTCACATGTATATTGAATAGTCTGAATGGAATAACCATCATCAATATTAGAGTTATTGTTCATATTTTTTTCTCATCCAAGCCCCTCTCAATCCTGTTCTAAGTGTCACCATGCTTCTGTTACCTTATTACATACTGAACATCAAAACATATTAATTATAAGAATTTAATATTAATTTTCCACTATAAATTAATGGTAGAATAATTATAAATTCCTAATGATAAATGAAGTAATGTTTAAATAATGACAAATATAGTGAACATGACTCACACCAATCCTCTAGTAATCATATGGCCTATAATCCTATGAATCAATGTCAATTTTTTTACAAATTTATCAATAAATTTCGCAAAACACTTTAAAATGACCTATTGAATTAATATTTTAGAATAATAGTGATAAATTGGTTTTCTTGATTCTATTTTGATTTTATCTCTATGAAAAAACATAATGATCCATCGTAATGGTCTAATTTCACAATTTATATGTGATATTCATTATAAACCCAAAGATGATAAATCATATTATTAGAAGAGATTATGAGGAAAATAATAATCTGTGAAGGATATTATTCACCTTCCTTTATAACAATGAATAAATATTTGATCACCATACACTCATAGGGAAATGGAAAGATGAATTATAGAGGAAGAGAGAGCCCCTCCTTTGGTTTTATCCACCCGAATAAGAATAACCCGAAAGGGGGATTTAAAAATTGGAGGATATTATTACCATTCTACCATCATTTAAGAATACCAATAACTTTCATTCAAGGTACCCATACAACACATTACTAATACTTGGTGCATCATTTTACACTTGGTCTCCAATTACCCAGTGTCCTCCAAGGTTTCCATAATGCCAACACATGAATTCCCTTTAGCAAACACCAAAACCAATAAAACATACCTAAAGGAACATCCTAGTATCTATTCGAACTAGGAACCAAGTAAAAACATTCCAAAAACCTAGTTCCTATAAATTCACAAATTATAATCCCATCTATATATTAGTATGATTACCTTGAGTTTCCACAAACATTGACCATTCTTGGTGTATATAGTGTCCAAGACTAATCACATGATGGTTTCATGTCTCACCTTGATTTCAAAATAGAATATATACATTCCCAAACTAGAACCAATAAAATAATGTAAATAAAATTCCCAAGGTATTTCATGACACGTGAAGCACAAATTAAACAAGTAAATATCAAAACACCCCTTTTCTAGAGAAATAAATTAGAAATTCCTGTTATATCACTAATTTATACAGAGGTATTTTATTATAAACTCTCTACATAGCCATATCATCCACAAGAATAATCCAAATGGATTCCATGATTCTGAATAAATCTATCAAAATATAATGTGATATCTCATTCAGGATTCTAATTGGATATAACTCTACAACAATTATAGCCAACAAATAAATAGAAATTGTTTTTTAAAAACTCTTGGTTTAATTACCCAAATATATAAAAAATTGTACAATCATTGTTTCTAAAATAAATTTCATATCATTATATATAATTACATGGAATGGATGTTTCTAAATCTCCCATACACTAACATTCCTTAAGAATAACGTTATGTTATAGAGATATCAACACCTAATCAATTGAATAGTTTCCCATCCTTGACAACAACATCGAAAGACACAACTTGCACACGACATGTTCCTAGAAACATACCCTAAAACGACAAATAAATAAATAGAAAATAATCAATTCCCTATATATATCATCAAATCCTGTACGGTCTCATAACTAAAGATGAATCATCATCCCACATTCCTCATAAATAAAAAAACTCATCAAGTCAATTATTTTTCCTAACATCTACAAAATCCATGAAAATGAAAAACCACCCACCATGCTTCGGTAGTGTTACAATAATAAAATCTACTTTATGTAAGGGGTAATTATCTAAGGATTGGTATAATTTTCCCCACTATCAAATTATATACATCATTTCCCAACTACTATCATCTAAAAAAAATTGAAATTAAAAAAATCATACATAATAAATTGAAAATGAAATCTATCTAACATGACCCATTTTTCATTCTTTAAAACACTTCAATGTCAACTATCCCTAATAGGGATCATAAATTTAGATTTACCCCTAGTCATAACTTCAAATATATGACATTATCTATTCCTTATGGATATGGAAAATTTATCCATTATACTAAACATAAATTATATTTATGTCCCCAAACCAATGTATCATATTTCTATAAAAAAAAGTGTAATACCCAATTTCTCTTGTGGATATCTTGGTAAGAGCTACCCATTACCCATTTCACTCCATCTATAACATTCCATTAACCCATTTGAAACTAGTGAAACCCCCAAAAAAATTATTAACAATATCTAGAAAATCTTACAGACCAATATAGTTTTGTCTTGTTTTCAATATATTTAATAAGAACCAATTTCAAGGTACTCTCATGTGTTCACTACACATTATAGACATTCCCTAACAACACATAAATTTTTAAGGACTACTACCTTCTAGTAATTCCACATTAAGTTTAATCAACATGCCTAATGGTCACCCTTACGTTACATATCCATTACCTATCATACAATAACAATAATGTATCTCATGGTTTCATAAACCCTTATAGTGAAAACCCACCATATTTATCAAAAAAATTATTTTCCATGAAATTATTATCATCATACACCTCAACCAGTCATTTCGTTTAAGTTAAAACTTTTAATGATCCCTAACTATGGGTTTTTAAATCATACATAATTAAAATAATAATACAATTATTCAAAAACACACCTTACACTATCTTTATAAAATTTACATTCCCATCATGAAGCATCAATAAATACACAACCCCAATAATTCCTAACTTGAAATAATTTATTCTACTTATATATAATTACTATTAGGTCCAAATATTAAAACATTCCTCCAATAAAATATGGTTTCAAAATCCTATGCACCTACATCCACATATGATAACTACTCATTTGACCTCAGAGAAAGGAAGAATAACCATCACAAACACAAAAAATTAGAGATTAAATATCTAACTAGAAATGAAAATAATGTATCCTTTTACACAATCCTAATTCAACACACACAAGTCTTATCAAACCATCTCAGTGAAAAATACTAGATATATAAAACCCCTATAGGGACTCAAATGAACATATATCCCATATACTAATAGTACATTTCACCAATGTAGTCATACCTACTGCTCAACTTCTGTGACCTCATACCTATACGTACCCACTATACATATATCTTCTTCCATGATCATGGATGCAATCAAAAATATTAATGTAAAAACACCCCATAAAAATAAGATAGTTTTGTTTAATTATAACTCCACTAATATATTATTTTTGGGAAATAAATATAATATATTGTTTGAGTATTAATTAGTCAAAACCTATTCCTTGTAATTATTTATCAAAACAACCACTTCTTAAAAAACATAATCCTTTTTCTAAAATAAATTTCACATCCAAAATAAAAAATAAACATTTGAAGAATTCATATGTACCAATAAATTATGCATTAAACATGCCTATTCCCCTACCAATGTAAAATATAAAATAATACTTCATACAGACCACCATAATTTATTAAACACCTCAATATTAATATTAAAATACTACAAAAATTTTCTCAAAATTATTTACTAAGGTGTATATATTCAGTGGCCATCTATTCCAATGAACATGTTCTCTAACATGCTATGAAAATATCATACCTCCATAATCCACACATAAATAGTATGTCCTCAAAAACAATACTGTGATTCTATATTCTAACACTACGCACATGGCCCAGCTGAATGGATATCATGACAGGGGTACAATATAACCCATGGTGACCCACCCCTTAACCATGAGGACTCATATCTGTAGAATGTGTCTATAACCATAATGGCGTGACTATAATATCAATTTTATCACATATTATAATATAAAAATCAAATATTCTGTATATGACATCCAAGTGATATCATTTAATTTTTTTAAAATTTAAGGATCAGTATCAAATTTCTATATGTAATAATGATAATGTAACCCAAAAACAACACTTGTATATACCATAATGATCACCCATATAAGTGATTATTTAAATGTACAAAACGTACATAAAATTAAAAAGGATATTACTAATAATTTGAGTCCCATCTCATACCTATATCTAGAAAATAGTCCAATCACTCGTATCATATATCTTATAAAACTTATCACTTGATAATAATGATAATGGTGTCAATGTGCACCAATATACGCTTTTAGGGTCTACGAATATTACTACTTGTTGGAAAAACCCTATCAATCTCTGGTATATGTAATCAAATATAATCATTGTATGTATTATTATGTAATAAAATTTAACATGGGAGTAAGGATAATATTCCATTATTCTTTGATGAGTCTACTAATACATATTTAAACACCTATTGTTTCCAATTACTATAGAAAAATCTTATCATACCATAAATCACAAGCCATAACCTATTACTCCTAGTATACTATAAAGAAAGTGCTTCAACTAAAACCCTATCACTCAATCGACATTCCCCTAACATTGTGTCAAATGATAAAATATAACTCATCGTATGTTCCTACAATTAATACTTGTGAAATAGTATATTACATATGGTATGTTCCCATAGTATATCCTCAAAACATTCATTATCACTAATGGATTGGTCTCACAATTAACTGAAACAAATTATTACATCTGATAAATAAGACTTCATTAGGTTTAGACGTACTCATAGACACAAAATCTCAAATTCACATATCTCAACTATTATAAGGGGAAATTAATAAGCCCAAACGTTTCACATATCAATTATAGAAACACCCCATATTAAATTTCTTTGATAAAAAAAATATACTTACATTGTACATTACTGTAGTATATCCTATGATTTTCCCAATATGACACACCATGATTATCCCCAATTTATATAACCATAAAAAAACAACTATTACTATGTAACACCCATGTTTACCCTAGGTGCCTATTTAACTATCTTCCATCCCAACCCTTATTTTATACAAGGACATAAAAACTCAATATAACCCTCTTAGGGTAAGAACTACCCAATGGGGACTGAAGGAAGATATTAAAAATCTATAGCTTTGTCCCTAGTGCATCACTCATACCCAAGAACACCAAATGGTACCCCAACTAGGCCATGTTTTTTTCCAATATTATCCCACACAAAAAGATGACACTTGGGGTAACATGTAGAAAGAATCAGTTCTACTAATAGGTGTAACCAAATAAAAAATAAAATCCTTGAATGAATTTTAAACAATTTTTCATATACATATCATGTTCTAATTTATCCCCCATGGTATCTATAATATTAATAAGTCCCATGATACCACATTACTGCCTCTATGTTACATTATTCACACTAATGACTATGGTGACACACACTGACAACCCAATAACATATATGAATTTGGCCCAATGACTTAATATATTCAACTATGATTGTTCCAAATATCCCACTCTATTTTGTTAGGGATTTTTATGTATTTATGATTATTAACATTAACATAAAAATAATATTCAGAAGGCTCAAATTTCATGACTCATTCTTGTTGATAAACCCACTCGTGAGTGCAGTAAAAATGGGTGGAATTACGTTCATTTTTCAAAAAAAACATGGAGAGATATCTACTGATAGACTTCGTTAGACAAATTAGTCTTGTCTGCAAAATAATAAAATCTATCCATAAATGATTTAATGTATATGAAATCCCCTAAAATTAGTTACCAAAAGATTTATAGGAAGAGAAAAAAATAAAATTATACCCTCTAATCCAGTACAGTATGTTTCAATAAAACATTTAATATTTATCACCTAAAAAATCAATTTATATTTATATATGAGTGAGGAAAACATGTATACTCAGTAATATCCTCTACGGGACCTCTCATGTAAATATATAAGGACAATAAAAATGTTCTAATATATAATTTGAAGAATCGACAAGATCATACCCGGTAAGATATCCATTCATTTCCTCACTAATGATCACTCTACAAACATGTTATTTAATTTAGAAATATTATATAAAAAACATGTGATCAAAGGTTCCCTATAATCACCTCCCCACTTTTTTCCACTATCACTCCTAAATTTTAAATTTAATATGCTTTAATATATTCTATATATGTATATATTGTCTAATATTTTCATGGGGCATGGGTTGAAACACTTACTACCCCCACCTCTGATCAATTACAACAAATTGAATTTTCATTAGTTAGTGTATGTAATACCAATATCAAATATTTCTCCATTATAGTCAGGTATAATGAACATGAAGGAAATCAAAACAATTCTATCAAACATACTTGAATAACCCCTTCCATATAATATAATCACCATGTACAAGAATCACTATGTACTACTATTTAAGGGAGGGAAGGGAAGTGGGTGTTGTTATCCACCATCAATTAATGATTAAGAAGTTGGTGAAAACAACCATAACCCATAACATTTGGCATTGGTAACAATATAAAACTCTCATTGGGATTATAAATAAATCAAGAGAAAAAAATAAGTATAATGTTCACATATAAATCATAGCCAATGGTTACACACACATTTCCATATATGAAATCATTTCGTCCACCATCAGATTACCACTTCCCTTCATCATCCATTACAACCTCTACAACACAATCTTCCATGAACTACATGAACACATCCATATATCTAACCATAGCTTCATATTTAAATATCCATTCAAAAAATTTATTTTTCGAATTCAACATTCATATAAAAATTTATTATGCATATTTATTAAGAATTAATTTTCAAAAAAAGACACTATTCCATTATAATCATTCTATTTATTATAGTTCAATTCAAAAAAATTACCATGTCATATTATCCCGCCCAACAACCAAATATCATATTCATTAATTTTTTATTTGATATAATCATGAATCAATAATTAAAGAAAACATCACATGAATATAACCAAGAATTTATGTGGATGATGATGAAGAGACTACAAATGATATGTGAGATGAAAGAATTGTTGATGCTCAGTCAATGGTTTAAGAATGTAGTGGAATGATTACATGTTTATCATGTGTAATGTTGTATAAGTAATCTCATGCTACTATGGAATAAAGAGACATCTATGGATTGTTACACTATTGTCATTCCTTGAGTTTTGAAAGTGTATGAATAATGTTACCAGTATCCATGAAAGGTTATTCAGATATTTTTGGAATGTAGATGATATGTGCATAATGAAGGGATAAGGAGAAAATTAAATGTTTGATAGTATTCATGAGCTCATGACTAATATAAGGAGAAGGTCATATCATGGTTTGAGTATATAGAATTTTTGGATTTTGGTATGTGGAAAGAGTTAACTTTCGACAGCATTCATGTTTTCAATATGGTTTAATGGGTATTAATTTTTCAAGAGAATACATCATTAAGGTATTCACATGATTGGAATGTGACCAACAAGATATATGGGGGATAAATGATGGTATTCACATGCTTGGTTGACGACATTTCAAGTAATCATTTTCTTTATACTGTGATCTTGGACCGATGTATTTTAGATAAGCCTAAAGATTAGAATGGATTATGTTGGACATAAGTTATGATAAAACATTTTTTTCGATATTATTGATGGGATGTTATAGTAATATAGCTTTAGAAAAAGGACAACCTACAGGACGGGCGACGGCCCATCGCGTCGGACAAGGCTACGGGAATCGAACCCACAACCGAAGTGTGACTGGCCTTTATCACCTACCACTAGCCTACAGGAAGTCTCTGTTTAGTATAAACTAGTTTTATTTTATTAAGCGGTATGATATATGAAGTTTAAGTTCTTTTTTGGGACCATATACGATTAACCATAAGATGGACTTATAACTTTTTCTAACCTTTTGTTTGAAAGAGATGGAATGACCCATCATTATATCACATGATCTGCTAACACATCACAAATGACAAATTAAACTTCATTTCATTAAGAGATGAAGTGGATATTGTCCAAAAAACGACAAACGGTGAGACTATACCAAAATCACGAAATTATTTCTACTAATTCCAATTTCATCAACTTTAGGGAAATGATCTTGAAAACAAAAAATGTTGTCTTAGTGGTCTTATATCTGATGAATCATATGGTACCTTAGATCGTCACAAATTTATGGCATTGTGATTGCTATATTTTCCATAGCCATGTTCTCTACCACTCTCCATCAGAACATGATGGTTAGATTTCTCTTCCATATCCATATTTTCACCTATGTGGAAACCCAGTGATTAGTTTATTTGGGTAACCATTACGTTTCATAATTTCTTTTAATGATTGGTTTTGGTATTCCTTTTTACGATGTGGGTTTCGATTAAAGAAACTTTTGAATAGTAAACCATTTATAACCCCGACGAATTTCGAGGGAGAAATTCATTTTATGGGGGGTAGAATGTAACACCCCGAGATTTTATGAAAAATATTCTTTTTAATTTCATTAATGTCTTGTGTTGTACGCTACACCCAAAAGGTTCTTGCACAACACGCATCCTTGACTTATCTTTCATTACACGCAATCGCGTCCTTCCTTGATAGCCTGTGTAGTACGCAATACTGAGTTTCACTAAACAACGATATGCTATTAAAATATTATTAAAACTAGCCGTTATGAATAGTAATAACCACTTTTTGAAATTTTGTAAATTTTATTTTTCAAAATGGAATTCATTTTTGGATTTGGAATATCGAAATTATCTTAGGGTGAAATTTTGGTAATTTTCGGATAACTTTCATATTTTGATGAATAGTGGAAAATACTATATTTTAATTAAAAACAACTTTTTCAATCGAAATAATTAATAGTGATAAATTATTAATTTTAGTGGTTTTAAAGTATATTTAGAATATATTTTTACAATTTAATACAATGATGGTCATTGGATGTAATTTCACATTTAAACCAGTTATAAACAAGTTTCAATCTTTTGATAGTTATTATCTCTTAAAAACACGCTATTTGTTTTGACGATGGAAATTAATTTTTAAATTAGTTAATGAAACTGATATGTTTTGAATTTGGTAAAATAGACATCATTTTTGAGTTCATAATATCAAATATAGCTTAGGCCTAATTTTTGGTATTTTTCTGAAAACATTCAATTTTTGATGAATAGTGAAACCACTAAGTGGTAGTTAAAAAAACTGAATTGTTCATTAAACTTAATTTTACCACTTCTGTGAGTGGAAATTCAAAAATCCGAGAGACACGGTTGATTTTAGTGAGTAAAATGTTGTTCAATGAGATGAAAATAATTTTTTGGTGAATAGTAACTTTTTACTTTTTTTTACCACGGTTAAAAGTAAATAGGGTAATTTAGGATAGAAATGATATTATTATTACCCTAACACATGTCCTAATTCTATTGGACAAGTGTAATTCGACCAAAAACAAACTAGGAATAAAATATGACCATTTAGACCCACTTGGATTAGATTAGGACATTTATTATTAATTTATTTAAAGAAGGGTTAAAAGAGTTAAAATCAATGTTTATTTACTAAAACATTTTTAATTCGGGGTTATACATAAGATAAATTCGACTACAAATATTCATTAGAAATCTAAAACGATTTCCTACTTCATGGTATTTTATTTTTAATTTTTAGACATTATATAAGTTAATTTATTTATGACACAACAATGATGTAGTAATTATCTTATTAATGAAATATTGACATAAATGATGTTATAAATACCCAAATAAATATAATTTGAGACTTTTTATGAATTCCACTAATTTTCAAGGTTAATATGACATGTTAGTATTGATTTCATTAAATTTTTTCGAACTTATCTTTCTCTTATGAGTTTCACAAAAATCAATTACTAAATAGTGTCAAAATTGACATAAAATAGTTTTTAAAACAAATATTATATTATTAATTGTTTTTTTATTCCTAAAAATCTAAGGTTCGGCCAAATGACTTAGATAAGGTTATATATATTAATAATAAACAATTTGGGGTTCTTTTGGCTTCTTATAGTAAGTTTATTAACCTTATAGTTTAAGAACACAATAAGACATGGTAAAAGTAAAATTATTTAACTTAATGTTAAATCTAAATGATAAGGTTAAAATAGGGACCTAAACTTGTCTAAATTATATTGGATGAGAGGATTTCGACCCATACCCACCTTAGACTCGAAATAAATCAACTTGGAGCTATTTAAAACCGAACTTGACTTTATAATAAAATAATATTTTTAGTTTTTCCAAAGGAGCCCCTCTCCTCCCTTATAAAAGGGAACCTCCTCCCTCTCTTACTCACACAACTTTGAGCCTTCATGCTCGGCCAACCCCTACCAAATTCTCTTCTCCACTTCTCTAGAAACATCCTAGAGGTTCTGGTATTCCTCAAAGGCCAATTTTAGTTCCCTAAGAGGAGGTCTCAAAGAGGCGCTTCAAAGAAGAGGTAATTTCTGTTACCGATTCTTTCACATTTATTTCTTCTTCCACTACTTCTTCATAGGTTGTTTCATTATGAAGTAATAACATCAGTATCACTAATATACTTATATGTTATTATAAGTATGAAACAATCCTATCTCACCATCTATCCATCCTACGGAAAACGAAATCACCGCGCATGCGTACGTACGGAATACCGTCTCCACGCCGTGGTGAAATCTATATTCCACCACCTCCTTACTTGGATGGGTATAATGGTGTAAATAATAACTATATATTAATATTTTAAAGTGATATTGATTCTAAAATAGTATACATACACTCCAATACAGTCCCACGATCATGAGAACGATACCATCGCTCGTGCGTACGTACGGACTACCATCTCCACGACGCGATGAGATTCATTCTCCAATTAAAACCATTCATGAATGATTATAAAGTATACATAATAAGTAATCATGAAATATATGACATAATAATGATACTGTATTTATGTGTGTATATATGAATTTCATCTACTTAATTCCGTTCAACTCAATAAGGAAACGAAAACAGCGTTCATGCGTTCGTACGGCCTACCGTCTCCATGAACAATGTATTTCTTTCCATTTACTGATTTATTATATATATATGTATATTCTGAATATATATATATATATAAATCATGTTTTATATTCTGGAATTAATTAATCATGATCTAAGTAATCATATTAATAATTACAAGTCAAAACACGGACGACAAATGAAACAATTTTACCCAAAATGCTCTTTAACATTGAAATTTACCAAAGAACAGGTACTATGAAGTCATAAGTGAACCATATATGATATCATAACAATTATTATGATTCTGTAATAAGTCAATTACATTATTTAAATCATTATACAGGAGGTTCGGACACTTACGAAGCAAATCGGACCTAAGGTAAGGGAAATATCACAATCTCATTTTTATCCGAGATTGTTTATACTTTGGTATTTACTAGGGTGTATTTTATCATCCAAATCCATGTTTCCTAAATATGTAATATTATTTCCAATCTCCTACAATTATTTAAATAATATTTTCCCATTCGGTGAGTTTTTAGTAAAAGATATGAAAGGAATCTTTTGTCATTTTTCGTACGATGTACTTTTTGACTTTTCTGACAAAAGTACAAAGAATGTTTTTTTAACTTATACGACATGAATGGATTTTTAAAACATTATTTCCAAGAAGATTCCTTTACAAGTTTTCAATTTTATTTTTAATCAACTTCTTTTAGTTTAATATAGTATGACATGTTGAGTAAGGAAAAGTGTTTTTGAAGTAGAAAGGATATTTTCCTCAAGAATGAAGTTCAAGTGTTTTATCAAAATTATTTTCCATCTAAGATAATAAAGGGTTCTGTTTTTATCCCTATTATTATTAAATTGATTTGATTATGTTGTGATGGAATTATTTTTATGAATTCCTTTATCGTATATGAATTGTTTTATGATGTCATGATGTTTAAGATTCCCATTTTTATTACATGGGTTATGTAATGATGTATGATTTATGATTTTGTGGCACACATAAGAATGGTATCATTATGAGATGGGTGGGACCTATATCTCAATCGAATGCATTGGGTAAAGATTTTATATCTCATGAGATAGACATGGCTGGAATTGTATGTTATACCATTTCAGTGAAACAAGACTGAAACGAGGGTGACTCGGTTTAGAAAGGGACTTTGTCCACTAAGATAGTCTTGGCAATGAGTCTTGACTAACAAGAAATGATTCTCTATGATTATGTGTGTATGCCACAAGGATTCATGTTTTATGTTATGATTATTGTGATTACATTTCACGGCCATGATTTATCCCATGTTATGAAATTATGCTCTCTTTTGCAGGTTAAGATTTACAAAATGTTGTGTTTTTATGAATATGATGTGATTGATATTTCTTTTGTTTACCCTTACTGAGCATTTGAGCTCACCCTTTTATGTTTTCTTTTCCCCAGGATATAAAGAATGGTTTTAGGTAAAAAAAAGGAAGATCTTTATGGGAGATGTTGAAGATCTTTCACCACGATTAGAAGATTATATTCCGAGTTTCTAAAGACACTAAACTATTACGATCCTTGTGTGTGTGTTTTTGGTATGTACTAAGTATTCCGCAAAAGTAATGTAATGTCCATGTACGTCTAGTTTCGGGTCTCTACAGCGAGTGAGAGAGGATATAGAATGGAGAACCCTAATTCCATCTCCTATTTTTCTATTTATAGAAAAATCCGCTTAGCGTGGAATATGAATCTATCGTGCCCTCTTGTTTTATATCATGCCTAGGAAAACTGCCCCATTTCAAATTCCATGGAAGTCTCAGATTTCCATTCCAAGACATCATTCGAATGTTATTTGAAAAGAACTCTAGTGATAAAAATCATGAAGTCGTTATTTTAAAATGATGATTTTTCCCCTGGGTGATATCTCTCATAGCAGGCCCACGCCCACAACTTTTACACCCCGCTTAGGGTAAACGACATGCTCTAGACGCAACTGTGCCCTCAGATTTCTGATCTGAGTTACCGTATTGGAGAAAACACAACCCCTCCACATGCATAATATAAAAACACTTAATATTTTTATACAATTTATTCCAGGTACACCAGGACTCGAAATCGCAATTCGTCTCAGCTCCAATCTTGAGAAATATATGTATAAATATTCCAAAGTCTGACATGGAAAAAACTATGTCTCTACATCATTCCCTCCTTCACGCTTTTCGTCCCCGAAAAGCAAAAATAGGAAAAAAAACTCAAGATACAGAGCTCATAGCAATTTCTACGACTCCCAACAGAACATTCACAATACCATGCTGGCACAACACACAAACCAAAGGGATGGATCATACTCATAAGGTCTGATAGTTTCAATGAAATGTGTAGGAACACACACACCTCATCAGTTGTGACACGTGGAAGACGTTTTGCACCCACTTCTACTATTGTGAGGGTAGGGAATGATGATAGGAAACCTCTCAGTCCCTTACACAATTATCGAACAACCCAAAGAATCTCGGGGGACTTCTCTGGCTGAACCTCTTCATTCCATGTCGTGACCGAAATCACAGTTTGTTCCTGGAACATGGTCTCGTGATTCTCTCATTCAGAATACCCATCTGGTGTAACACCCAAGGATATCCGGTCACAAAAATTTTAATGGTCGGAGCATCATAACTGAGACTCTCTTACATGCTCAAAAAGTGGATGAGTAAACACCACCAACTGAAGAAAAGTTTCACCCTCTCGGTCCAAAAGGGTTAACTATAGTGAAGCTTACTACAAAAAACTTCCCGCACCTTACGAGTTTGGAAATTTCTGCTAAGGGAACCTGCTATAACACTGCCATTTTTCCGGAACATAGAGTACCACGAAAACATAGTTCTGCAGACATTTCAACCTGCACCGTCGTCTCAGGTTCAAGTCTCTCTGGGTGAGGACGCACATGAGACACTAGTGGTCTGAGAAAACCACAAAGCTCTCTCACAGATGCCATAGCTAAAGGTATATAGAGGCCTCCTAGCATCCAGAAAATGGTAGCCGCTTTTGACTAGTCATTGTTTCTATCAGAGACCACCATCTGGTGGATGCGTAAGGCAAGATGGAATGGCCTACAGTGACCGCCTAATGGGGGCTGCTGTAGGCTGTCCCTATTGCGCCCTCCAAATGGTGGCCACTATAGGTTTTTAATTTTTTTTATAAAATAAATAATACAATAAATTATACCAACATAAATCTCATCAGTCATCGTCCAAGATCAATATCCATCATCAAATATAACAGCATAACAAAATTTATAACAAAATTAGTACCAAATAGAACCTATAAACAAATAATTGAATCAAATTAACATATTTCAATTCAAACATACTATAACAGATCAAAAGTATTTGATATTCAAAATATAATCATAATTTTTTTTACCATTTTAAAATTTTAAAATTCTTAATTATATGGTTCTAATTAGATTGTTTCCCTACGATTTCATGTCAATCCGATGTCGTCCGCAATGACATTGACCGTTAGATGCTCGTTTTGGCCGTTTATGACACCAGAAGTGCATTCTCAATCACCGCGGGCACAAGAAACCTCTGATTAATGTGTCTTCTACCTGACCAATTCACAATTCACTCACCCATTGTTGTTGTCCGACTTCAGGCCACTCCAACTTCATTCGGCCGGTTTGGACCGCACCACGCGCATTTGTGAAGCGCACCCAAAACTTAAAAAACAAATATTGAGTGGTATCGCATAAACCGAATGCCTGATTGACATTATGTCTCCTCATACACATCAAGAATAATAATTAGATTGTTTCACTTTGATTTCAAGTCAATCTGATGTCATCCGCTATAAATTTGACCGTTAAAATCCCATTTTGGTCGTTTCTGACACCAGAACTGCATTCTCGGTCACTGAGGGCACACGACACCTCCAATTGACATGAAGTCTACTAGACCACTTCCAAATTTACTCACCCATTGTTGTCGTCTAGTTTCATCCCATTCCAACTTCGTTCGGCCCGTTTGGACCCCAAGCGCATTTATAAAGCTCGTCCAACATTTAAAAAACACATATTGAGCCGTACCGTGTAAACCGCAAGTCCGATTAAAGTTAATTCTCCTCATACACATCACAAATAATAATAAGATTTTCCCCTATGATTTTAGTTCAATATGATGTCGTCCTCTAGTAATTTGACCGTTAAACGCCCGGTTTGGCTGTTTTAGACACCAGAACTGCGTTCTCGGTCACCACGGACAGACAACACTTCTGATTGACATTCCGTCTACTCAACCACTTTACAATTCACTCACCCATTGTTTTTGACTAATTTTAGGCCATTCTGACATTGTTCGGCCCATTTGGACCCCCCAACGAGCATTTATGAAGCACGCCCAATAATTAAATAATGCATATTGAGTCGGACCGTGCAAACCGCACGTCTGATTGATGTGTCGTCTCCTTGTGTGCATCACAAAGAATAATTAGATTATTTCCCTATGATTTCAAATCAATTCAATGTCGTCCGCTATGAATTTGACCGTTAAACGCCCATTTTGGCCGTTTATGACTCCAGAACTGGGTTCTTGGTCACCGCGGGCATATGGCACATCCAATTGACGTTCTGTCTGCCCGACCACTTCAAAATTCACTCAGTAATTATTGGTGTTTGATTTCATGCCATTATGACATTTTTATGCTGGTTTCCACCCCCCACATACATTTATGAAGTACACACAACCCTTAAAAATGCATGTTGAGTCATACCGTGAAAACCACACATCCTATTGATGTTACATCTCCTCGTACATGTCACAGATAATAATTAGATTGTTTCCCTGTGATTTCAAGTCAATCCGATGTCATTCTCTATCAATTTGACAGTTAAACGACCGTTTTGGCCGTTTATTGCACCAGAATTGTGTTCTCAGTCATCGCGGGCACACGAAATCTCTGATTCACGTGCCGTCCTCCCAACCACATCAAAATTCACTCACCTTTTGTTGTCGTTTGATTTTAGGTCATTCAGACATCGTTTGGAAAATTTGGACACCCCACGCGCGTTTATGAAATGCGCATAACACTTAAAAAACACATATTGATCCATACTGCACATACCACACGTCCGATTGCCATGTCGTATCCTTGTACACATCACAAATTATAATTAGAGTTTCCCTTTGATTTCAGGTCAATCTGAAGTCATCCGCTAAGAATTTGACCTTAAAACACCCGTTTTTCCGTTTCTGACACCAGAAGTGCATTCTCAGTCACTGTGGGCACATGACACCTCCGATTGACATGTCCTCTACATGAACACTTCAAAATTCATTCACCCGTTTTTTGGTCTAATTTCATGCTATTTTGATATCGTTCAGCCGGTTTGGACCCCCCACGCGTGTTTATGAAGCGAGACCAACACCTAAAAAGGCACATTATGCTGTACCTCACAAAACACACATCCAATTGACATTCCATCTCCTCTTACACATCAAGAATAATAATTATATTGTTTCCCTATGATTTCTAGCCAATCGGATGTCATCCGCTATGAATTTGACCGTTAAATGCACGTTTTATCTGTTTATGACACCAGAACTACGTCTCCGTCACTGTGGGCACACAACACCTCTGATTGATGTTCTTTCTACGTGAACACTTCAAAATTCACTCACCCGTTATTTTCGTTTGACTTCAAGTCATTCTAACTTCGTTCGGCCGGTTTGGACCCCCCCCCCCCGCCACGCACGTTTTTGAAGCGGGCCCAACACTTAAAAATGAATATTGAGCCGTACCACGCAAACCGCATGTCCGATTGACATTCCTTCTCCTCTTACACATCACGAAAAATAATTAGATTGTTTCCCTGTGATTTCAGGTCAATACGATGTTGTCCGCTATGAATTCGATAGGTAAATGCCTGTTTTGGACGTTTATGACACCAGAACTGCGTTCTTGGTCACCGCAGACACACGACACCTCTGATTGACATGTCATCTACGTGAACACATAAAAATTCACTCACCCATTTTTTCGTCTGATTTTAGGACATTCCGACTTCGTTCATCTGGTTTGGACCACGCCACGCACATTTATGATGCTCGCCCAACACTTAAAAAATGAATATTGCGCCGTACTGTGAAAACTGTGAGTCCGATTGACATTCAGTCTCCCAGTACATGTCACTAATAATAATTATATTGTTGACCTGTGATTTAAGCTCAATCTGATGTCGTCCACTATTAATTTGACCGTTAAATGCCCATTTTGGTCGTTTTTGACAACAGAACTGCATTCTCGATCACCACAGGCACATGGAACCTCTGATTGATATTCCGTCTATTTGAACACTTCACAATTAACTCACCTGTTGTTGTCTTCTTATTTCAGGCCATTCGAACATCGTTTCGGCCAGTTTGGACCCCCCACGTGCATTTTTGAAACGTGCCCAACACTTAAAAAATGCATATTGAGTATTACCATATAAACCTCATGTCTGATTGGCATTTCATCCCCTCGTACACATAAAAAATAAAGATTATATTGTTTCCCTATGATTTCAATTCAATCCGATGTTGTCTGCTATGAATTTAAACATTAAACGCCCGTTTTGGCAGTTTCTGACACAAGAATTGCGTCCTCGATCACCACGGGCACACGACACCTCCGATTGACGTTCCGTCTATGCGACCACTTTAAAATTCACTCACCCATTGTTTTTGTTTGATTTCAGTCTATTCTGATGTTGTTCGACCAGTTTAGACCCCCCCCACCCACACATGTTTTTGAAGCGCACCCAACATTTAAAAACTGCATATAGAGGTGTACCATGAAAACCACATGTCTGATTGATGTTTAGTCTCCTTGTAAATGTCTTGAATAAAAATTAGATTTTTAACCTGCGATTTTAGGTCAATCTGATGTCGTTCGCTAGAATTTGACCGTTAAATTCCCATTTTGGCCGTTTATGACACCAGAACTGCGTTCTCAGTCACTGCGCGCACACAACACCTCCGATTGACATGTTGTCCTTGCGACCACTTCAAAATTCACTCACCAATTGTTTTTCGTCTGATTTCAGGCCATTCTGACTTCATTCGACTGGTTTGGTCCCCCCATGTGTGTTTAATAAGTGCACCAAACACTTAGAAAAATGCATATTGAGCCATACCATGCAAACCGCATTTCAGACTAGCGTTCTGTCTCCTCATACACATCACAAATAATAATTATTCTGTGGACCTATAATTTCCAGTCAATCCAATTTATTCTACTATGTATTTGACTGTTAAATGCCCATTTTTTCCGTTTATGAAACCAGAATAACGTTCTTTGTCACAACGGGCACACTGATCCTCCGATTGATGTGTCGCCTATGAAAACACTTCACAATTAACACACCCATTGTTATTTTCTGTTTTCAGGCCATTCTGACATCCTTCATTCGGTCCCCCCCCCGATGCGCATTTATGAAGCACACCGAGCACTTAAACGATGCATATTGAGTCATACCGCAAAAACCGAAACTCTTATTGATGTTTTGTCTCCTCATTTTTGTCACGAATAATAATTATATTGGTTTCCTATGATTTCAAGTCAATACGATGTCTTCTACTTTGAATGTGACCGCTAAACGCCTATTTTGGCCACGTAGGACACCCAAACTGCGTTATCGGTCACCGCAAGCACACGACACCTCTTATTGACGTGTTGTCTATGTGACCACATAAAAATTCACTCACCCACTGTTGTAGTATGATTTCAAGACATTCTGAATTCTTTCGGCCAGTTTGGACCCCACGCCCATTTATGAAGCATGCCTAACACTTAAAAAACGCATATTGAGCCGTACTAAATAAAACACATGTCTGATTGATGTGTCATCATATATTACATGTCAATAATAATAATTACATTGTTTCCCAATGATTTCAGGTCAATATGATTTTGTCTGCTATAAAATTGACCATTGAACGATAGTTTTGGCCGTTTTTTGAGACCAAAATTGCGTTCTCAGTCACCACGGTCACACGGCACCTCCGACTGACATTACATCTGACCAACCACTTCCCAATTCACTCACCCATTGTTGTCATCTGTTTTCAGGCCATTAAGACTTCGTTCAGCTGGTTTGGACCCCCACACGTGCCTTTATGAAGCGCACCCAACACTTAAAAAAATGCATATTGAGGCATACCGCGCAAACTGCATATCTGATTGACATGTCATCTTCTCGTACACATCATCAATATTAATTATATTGTTTCCCTATTATTTTAGGTTAATATTATTTTTTCCTCTATGAAATTGACTATTAAATACTTGTTCTGGCCATTTATGACACCAGAACTGCATTCTCAGTCACCGCAGGAACACAACACCTCTGAGTGATGTGCCATCTACCCGACCACATCACAATTCACTCACACTTTTTTTTTCTGATTTGAAGCCATTACGGCTTCTTTTGGCTAGTTTTTACCCCCCCCCCCCATGCGTGTTTATGAAGTGCGTCCAACACTTAAAAATGCATATTGATCTGTACCACACAAACCGCACGTCTAATTGTCGTGTTGTCTCCTCGTAAACTACAAAAATAAAAATTAGATTGATTCACTATGATTTCTGGTCAATACGATTTTGTCCACTATGAATTTAACTTTTAAATATCTGTTTTGGCCATTTATGACACCACAACTGCATTCTCAGTCACCGCGGGCACGCGACACCTACGATTGACGTGTTGTCTGTGCGACCACTTCACAGTTCACACACCCTAGAAAGCTACAGATATCAAAAGAGTTCTTGGGATTCTCCCAAGAATCAACTGCCTGAAGATTCTCTCCATCCAATAACACACCTTCCTCTGAGAATATTTGACCCAATAACTATACCTAATCCATACAAAAGTGACATTTATAGATCTTGGCATATAGTCGATGCTTTATATTTGTAATCTGGATGATGTTATGATGTTGGGTATGATCATCATCAATCTTTGAGTTCATGAAGATGTCATCCACAAATACTAAAACAAACCAATCTTGGTTAAAATGGAAGATTATATTCATCAAGGATATAAAAACTTCTAGAGATTTCATCAACACAAATGAAATTACATCATGCATGGGTTTCATCCTAAACTGGATCACCAATATCACTATGATGTCCACCAGCTGTATTCGAAGCCTACAATATATATCAATATTTTATATCTTAAACAAATCAATAAAAGTAAAACTGAGTATGGTTTGTTTTATGGTTTACCTATGGCGCCACTTGTTTCGTCGTCATTTTATCGATACGTGATGACGTCTGTGACAACATCCCCTCATACTCTGCATGTAACTGCTGAAATTGTGCATCAAAATTGTGCTGTATATCTTGAATGGAAGAATCAACCTTAGTTTGTGTGCACATCCTTGAATCTCTGCATGAACCCCTCGCATCTTCTCTAACAACTGCATGTCATGGGACACCACCACCAAAAGTCATAGAATAACCATGACTATGACGCCCCACGACATGGTGAAATATTTTATCTCTACTCATAGTACTACAAAGTTTCTCCTCTGGAAACTATACTAACTATGCATCAAAATGAGCCTGAAGGATATAATGAATCAATGAAAAAATATAATTAATTTATATAAAATAAAAATACATTTATTAGTAAATAATTTTCATACTATAACACTGGCAGCATCGGGATCACCCACCCTACGATTCCTCACTCATATGGACATTCGATCGATCATCTCGCCGCATTGGTGTAACTATAATGAAAGGGTTCACCATTTTATACTACAATATTTTTAAAATATGAATGAATAGTAAATTTTAAAATCAAATCCTATCTGAGCTATGACACATGTCGAGTGCCTAGTCTAGAAGGTGTGCCCTACATCGACTGATTAAGTGAGTGACGAGAAAACTTGGTCTACATTCAATGTATTTACATAATAGACATTTAAAAAATTGGTCATTTATAAATTAAAAGTAATAAATCATACCATCACAGCCTCACTCGACCAAAATGAAACCAAATCCCGCCACTACGCAGGAAGAATGCCCGGTGGGACTTGCTGAAGAATGTCTAGCATACCTGCAAATGTTGTCCAGTGATCTCTCTTCACCCTTGACTTGTAATCCTTCCATAATTTTTGGCATTTGGACATACATACAGACTGAAACTCATCTGGATAGGATGTCAAATTATCCTGTTAAAAAAATGTCAGTAGATGGGACAATAATAATAACAGTATATTGAAAAATTAGACATTGAATTTACCTGAACCTCCCTCCATAATTTTTCCATCATATCCAGAGGGAAAGAACTCCATTCAGGAGTATTCAGAGGGAATCTGTGTGATTCTCGTATCATATGCCCAAACTTATGACTAAATACAGTACCACCTTCACCAACTGGATAAAAATTTTCATCAAATAACACATCCAATCAGGCTCCAGAGTTCTAGGATCGAACCACTCTACCAAGACCCTGACGTCTGCTGAAATACATAATAGATCCTGATAAACATAATTTCATAATTAAATTATAATATAAATTAATGATTAGAAATTTTTAGGTAAATATAAAAATAAAATTACAATCAATTAACTTTGAAAAATGAAAACATACATACCAACAACATCTGGTGATTCACTGTGACCACCCTATGACATACCTACATTAAAAGAAATTATAGTTAAATCAAGAAATTTTTATACATATATAACTCAAAAATATTTTTACAAACAATAATTAGGGATAAAATTACAATTTTCACTAATCATGAAAGTCTATAATATCTCCTTCAATTGTCTCTCTGCCCCATTGAATATCTTCATCTCATACAGCTAATGTTTTTTTGTCAAGTGTTTGACCAGGAAATGTTGCAACTTTAGGTTCCTCTTGGTCAATCAAAAAAACCCCTCTTCTAGACATTTTCACAACAATATTCCAATCAAAATCAATTCCGATAAAGTAAACTTTTTCTTCCTGTGATTTCAGTATGAAGGGATCATTTCTTACTCGGCCATCTTCATATAGCATATTGTTAAAGTTTTATAATGTACATTGGATGTTATCAACTTTCGTTCCACGAAACGGATTGACCCAATCACTCCTTAACAATATGTGTTTTAATCCACGACCATAAATAACCTCAATAATATCTCTCAGCAATCCATAATAATAACTCACACCAAAAAAAGAACAACCAACACCACTATTTTGTGTGACTCGGTTCATGTCAACATCGCTAATACGAAATCAGAATCCATTTGCATCTAAAGACTTCTAGTGACAAGATGTAATAAATGGACCATTAGCTAGTTGTTTGAGTTCTTCGCTCACATGATGGGTTAAATCACAAAACTTTTTGAATCTAAAAATTTCACATATATAGTTTAATGGATAAAGGATTGTGTAAATACAACTAAGTTTCACTATAAAAATATTAAATCAATTATACGTACATGAGTCCTGAACCACTCATGGAATGTGTTGAAATGATGTTTTTGGAATTTGATAGTGAGTTGCATGGGGAAATTCATGTTTCAACTCAACGATATGCATCCAAAATCACTACTCTATATAATTTAATCAATAAAATAAATTTAGAAACAAAATACACATCAACTATGAAACTTACTGTATCAATGGAATAACTGATGGAGTGTTGAACAACACATATCGATGAGCTTGAACCCACTCATAATTCCACATATCAAACGTTATTCCTTCTCCAATTGGACCCTCGTCATTCTTGGTGGGTTTATCTGTCTTTGATTCAACCTCATCAATATATTAAGCATCGAAATTAGTACACTCATTTATTAAATATCCCTTGTCAATTGGGGCTTATAGACGAGCTTTGTTGTGAAAATACCATTTAAATGTATTTAAGTATCGCTCTATTGTATAAATCCACCTAAATTGAATGGGACCACCAACAATGACTTCACCAGTTAAATGCACGGTCAAGTAGACCATGACATCAAAACAATATGGCGGAAATATTTTTTCTAGTTGAAATAGTACATGTAAAACATTATCCTACAGCTTTTTTAAATCACTCATGCTATGATTCCTAGAACAGAGTAGTCGGAAAAAATTAGAAACTCCAGTCAACGGCTCAACAACCTAGGCAGGTATGAAATGATGAATTGCTATAGGAATTAACTCTTGAAGAAGAATATGATTATCGTGACTTTTCAAACCCTGTAATTTCATGCTCTTCGTATCCACACACTTCAAAATATTAGATCAATAACCATATAGAACCTTAATAGTCTTCAAAATTTAAAGAAATGCTTGTTTCTCTTTTTTACTCATTGTGTACTATGAAGCAGGCATGTATGCCCGATCAACTTCACCCAGTTGTAAATGTAATGGGTTTCTCAATCCCATTTCTTGCAAATCATGTCGAGCATTAGAACTATCCATTTATTTCCCCTTGAAGGCTAAAATGGTGCACAATATATTATAACATACATTTTTTCCAATGTACATCACATCCAAATTATTTCTTAAAATATTATATTTTTCAATAAGGTAATTCAAAAAAAATACTCTATTTCTTTAGATTATGACTTCTCTGTTTATTTTCAGGAGGAATAGAAGGCAATTTAGGAACCAATAAATCTTGAAAATAATACATTGTATGGATGTTTTCTTGATCTAGTTATGCAAAAATTGCAACCACAAATAGTATTTGTGGTGATGGGTCATACTCTATATTCCGATCAAACGATACACGGTCTTTTCTGAACGTGTTCAATAGAGGAAGATAGTGTCTCTGACCAAGATATGGCTACTTTCTACAATGCTAAAGCCATATAGATTTCTTACTCTTATTACTACAAGGGAAGCCAAATTCTATTTTTGTACTCCAAACTTATAAGTTAACATATACTGGGAAATCATTAATTGTCCATAACAAAGCAGCCTTAAGTATAAACATTTCTTTATCTTCTGAGTGAAAAGTCATTACACCATTGGCCCAAAATTCTTGCAGTTTATCCATCAAAGGTTTCATATAAACATCTATTTTATCTCCAGGTACTCTCGTTCCATCAATTAGAATTGATAGTAACAAAAAAGGTTTCTTCATACATACCCATGGGGGAATGTTGTATGGAACCAACACCACTAGCCATGTACTATGTTTCTCACCAACCATAGACCAAAATGGGTTAAAACCATCTGCTGTCAAACCTATTCGAATATTACGATCATCTCAAGAAAAGTATGGGTGTATTTGATCAAACTCTTTCCAAGCCAATGAATATGTTGGGTGAGTTAAGTAATCAACCTCTTTCTTTCTCTCTGAATGCCAAGTAATCAATTTAGAAATTTTAGTGGACAAGAAGAATCTCTTCTGTCTCAGTTTCAGTGGGAAATAATGCATCTGTTTAGCGACAACTTGTTTCCCTTGATTCAAGATTCTCCCAGGAAGAATCTTACTACCATGATTAATTTCATTGGTCTTCCACCTGGATGTATAGAAAACGATACCAATATTTAATTGTGAGTTCTCTTTTATGACCAAAATATAATTATTTTAACACACATCAGTTCGATCATATGTAAAACCAAGATCATCGGTCAACTTGAGAGCTTGATAAAATGACTCCGGAATCTTCACTTCAGCAAGGAGTACCTTCTTCAACAATACCAGCAACATGTCCAATGAGGTGTCTGACCACTGGTTCCTGGACTTCAGGTGTAACAATACAACGATGAATGATAGTTTAATAAATTTAGTGCATCCAGGATATAATTCAGTACCCGCATCATCTAGAATTTCAATGAATTTCAATGATTCTCCATCTCCAGAAGAATGAGGATTACTCGATCCAACGTCGTCATTTACAACATTACTGTCTTCAGGTTCAAACTGACGAATAATATCATTGAGCATTATGTTCATTGGATCAACTGCTCTAGAATCAACATTCATATGAATACTTTCTGAGCGATGACATGAAACATAATCTTCTCCATTTCTTATAGTTTTTCAAAAACCCATTAAAAAAATTTCTCTAACACAATCTCGTTTGAAGAGTTATCTATTTGCACTTTTTTTGGATGGAAAACTAATCATACTACTGGGAAATTTGTTGGTGAAATCCATTAATCTTTTAATCCCCTCATAATATTCTGCTAAAAACTATCATTCATATCAATCCATCTCCTATCCATTTTTTGCATTTAATAGAAATCATAAGTGAAATATCTTATTTAAATTCTAAAAACACATATCATTAAAATTTAAAAACAAAATTTGAAGGATAAAAAACATTACCTATAGAGGACTCGACCGTGGGTAAAGAGGTGTGACTCGATTTCAGATCCATAATGGTGTAGTGACATGATGATAGGGGTTTGACGGCCGGACTCGAAAGGGGCGGAACCATTGGACAATGCGTGGCAGGGTTCTACACGGTGTGGCACGACGGACCGGGAGGGTCCAACTGAGGCAGGACAAGAGGACTTGGGGAGGGATGCAGCGGGGTCTGGAGGGGATGAAAGAGGCATGAATGTACGATGGTGTAGCATAGAGGCAGGGGTGCAGGTTGCCGGGTCACGGGGGTGTGGCGGTTACGGGGGGGGGGGGGGGGGGGGGCGAAGCACGGAGGCAAGGTGGTGGGGGTCACCGGGGTTGCGGGTGGCACAACGCCGAGGAAAGGGGGTGGGGGTCCCAAGGGTTCATCGGGAATACCCTGGGGTCGGGCGTCTCTAGGGGTCGGGGTCGCCAGGGGTTGGGGTTCGGGGTCACCAGGGGTTGGGGAGGGGTGGGTCATGGGGTCAAGGAGGGGAAAATCGGGTCGCGGGGTCAGGTAGGAGAAAATTCGGGGTTTGGTTTATAAAAATTCAGCGGCCACCATTTGGCGACCACTATTGATAGTATTAGAGGCCAAAAAATGTTGGCCGCTATAAGTCCCCCACCCAAAAGCTAAAAATTCTAGAAGTGGGTCATAGACTACCACCAGCATCACCACATCGTCAATAGCGTAGTTATGTTTATGGTGGTTCCCTTACCTTGACCTGTACTTGATAACAGTATAATTATTGACGTTGAGCATGCAAGGTACCAACGTACATGGCAGGCATTCAAACTCATCCAACAGCTAAAGGCTAGACACAGAAATCATGTGGCATACCCCACGTGTCTTTTCCTCTCATGGAAGGAGGGTAATCCCCAAAACAGGAAAACTTTCAAACCCACTAGTGGAACCTCAAGCAAAGGGGGGGGGGGGTGTTATGAAGAAAAGCACCTCTGGAAAATCCAGAACCTGCTCTGACACTCCACCGCAAAACATCACCAGGAATGCACATGTTAGAGGGACTCATCCACCACACATCAATAATATCCGTTTTGGGTGGTATTGACCCTTCCTCATGGTTTTGATCACATCACAAAAACGCGTACCAGTGGGGGGAAGAACACCTCTTTCATGTGCATTCAAAGCTACATTATACAACACCAACACATGGTTACACCGACACCCTACATCGCCCTCGGTAACCCCTCGAACAAGGAGTTAGACGAAAAGAGTACCTCATGCAGCGTCTAACATGATCAACTATGAAAAGTAGAGAATGAAACAGAGCGTACCTCTTATCATCTCATGCGATGAAGGATTATATACATCCATAGCACATAGTCACCTGCGGCCCCGTCCTTCAGCTCCCTGAGCCTGACATGGGATGCCTAGTGGTGGTAGGAGGACCTCGAAACATCGTTCGACAACCATAGGTCTTCCTACTATTCTAACAACACAGCCTCCCTGGGGACTACCCTATCCTCACATGGGAGTTCTCTGATCACGACACTGCCTCTGTTGTGGCGGTGCATCTACCAACTATCTGGAATACTCAGCACATTTGGTTGAGTAGTCTCAGGCCACATGACCTCGCACATCACAATCATAGCACTAGTCCTCCCTGGGTTGTCTCGGTGCTCTATATTGTCCCCGACCATGTGCCTGAGTCTCATAAATGGGATACCTCTGGCGTCGAGGCCCTACCAATTGACATCCCTCTGGAAGAAATTTATCAATCGCCAGTGCCTGCTCTAGCACCCTAAGATGGGTGAGGATGCACAAGTTTACTACGCAGGAACGAATATCCTATATAGAGACCTCACTCACACTTCTGTGCTGGGAAGCTGTCATCATGGACCGCGTCCAAAGAGTACCGAGTAAGGTCTGCAAACCAAGTCGCGTATTCATCCAATGCCATCACTCCCCGCTGAAGCTCCAACAGCTCATGAAACTATATAAAGTGTAAGTTGGAGGGGTAGTACTCTTCATGAAACAGTAGCTAGAAGTCATCCCATGAGAGTACCGACTCATCATGCATCTGAGTAACCATGGCTCTACTAAATCCAAACTGGTTGGTTGAAGGACTAGCTGTCAAAGCAACCTTTCAGTGCATGAATAGTCCTGATGTGGTGAACCACCGACTCTAGATAACCCTTTACTGTCGTATGGTAAGGCTTACCATGGAACCTCAGCGGTCTCTAACGCTAGAACTCACGTAGCACACCCAGCCCACGCTCTTCATCGGCCTTCGTTATCGGTACTATCTGATACTCCATAGGTGGAGGTGCTACTACATGTCCTCCTAGAGAATGGGTAATCATATGATGGATGTTCAGGTAAGGCCTCATCTCTCACGAAGTCGTCGTCACGAACCCAATCTAGTATCCTGGCTGGCTATCATCACGGAGACATCCCGAATATGATCAAAGAGTATCATGGTCAAATGAGCATATATATACCAACAATGATGGGGAGATGACTCAAGAAGGAAAATAAAAGAGTCAATCCTATATGATGCACGAACCAAATTCCCTAAAATAAGTGTTTTTGTGTGATGAGTCGAAAAGAAGGTTATCAGGGTCCTGGTGAATGGATACGTCAACTGTCGCACCATCACTGGACACCCTAGCCTGAGAGTCGCTCTCAAGACACATTGATACTATTTCCACAAAACCCAACCAATTCAATTTTATGGATGTTCGAACAATTACCTAAGGAAAAAACAACCTATGATACCACTTTGTTATGACCCAACCCAACCAAACTTGAGCCGCAACTACCCCAAGCCAGCCTTTATAGGACAGGGGCTGGAGACAAGCACCGAAGCCATAGCAATCTCCAAGAGGCCTTTGCCTAAGTACTTGTACACACACACACAACCCACTAAATGTATAAGTGAAGAGTAAAAAAGGAAACAAAAGTACAAACAACTATTAACCCAACCTCAGTCATGCATCGACTTCCAGAACAGAACATGTAAAGTGATGAAAAGTAGACTTCCAAGTAAACTAGATAGTAAAGGAAAAAACATGTGCCCAACTAGAAAGGTGCCACAACCCAACAATAGGTAAATGAAAGTAAACAGCTGGTGAGTCTCATATCTTAAAAGCCTACTACATCTACTAAAATTATCCCAAGATCCATTGTCCTCTACACTCCTCTATAGTCTAGATCGACCTGTCCATCATCTGCAAGGGCACACCATGTGCGGGCAAAGCCCAAGAAGGGGTGAGTATAAAGATACTTAGTAAGATGCCCCAAAAGCTCAAGGGATCAAGAAAGGAGGCACTAAAATGGTGACCAGCAGATAGAACAAAGAACAGTGTAAGAGTACAATAGATAGTGTGGAGCTCAACCCAAAGAAAGAAAGGGAGTAGACTCATCCAATCCAAGAGAAGATAGACACGGAAAGAATGTGGCATTCCCCGCACGTCTTCACCCTTCCTAGAATGAGTGTAATCAAACCGAAGGAGTTGGAAAAAAATTAGGGCATATATATATATATATGCTCAACATGAAACCCAAACGAGTGTGTAAGGGTATCTCTATTTCCATACTCATCCTAGAAAAGTCTCCACCAGTTCAATGGATATCCATCACTGATGCCAAACTGTCCCGTACGACAAAGATGTCTCATCGCTGAACCGTACAACCTAGGGTACCACTCTGGTAACCATGGAGAAAAGTCACTGACTAGCCTCATAGAAAGAGATATGTTTGAAAGAAGTCATTGGGTAACCCACTTCCCATACCAGCTAGAGGGGAACCCCTAAGAGGTCATTGGGTAACCCACTTCCCAGCCCTGCTGGAGGGCAAACCTTAATGTCAATGGGTAACCCACTGCCCAACCCCACTGGAGGGTAAACCCTATGTTCAACGGATAACCCACGTCCCAGCCCCACTGGAGGGTAAACACTAAAGTCAAGGGGTAACCCACTCCCTAGACCCATTGGAGGGTAAACTTTAAGGTCAAAAAATAACCCACTACCTATCCTCACTGGAGGGTAAACACTGAACTGGTCCAATAACTCGGCACTGCATGTGCCATCACTAGGTGTATCTAACACCGCTTCTACGCATAGGTTTGGAGTGCATCAAAGGAATCTCCGACCAATTCCGTTTCAGGTTTCCAAATATTATGAGATATTAAAAGAGGACCTGCATTCCCAAACAGAATACATCATTACAATCCTCACGTAAAAACACACGAGATAGACAACTTAATCGCTGGAAACAGACTCCCGACAAAAAAGTTATTCAACACTTCTTTTTGCTCATACGACGTCTCGTGAGTCCTGCACCTCAGTCCTAAAAATGGTTTGGCGAAATTCTCCATCACAATGCTCTCGAAAAAATATTCCAAAATGAATACTCATTCTCCCTAAATGACTGTTTGATGAAAAAGGCGCATTACGCTGCACACAGCATAAAAAGACGGCTCGTGGGGCCCATGCCTCAACTCTGGCTTCAACGCCTAAAACCACCCATGTCAACTTCATCTCGATGTTAGGGTCACAATATAAGGACCCGGCCATAAACATTACTTATTATTGAATTAAATGAATAATTCACATAGAGGATCATTTCAGGTTTAGAGTTTTAGAGAATTAGATCATAAATCATGCATTACATTCTCCATTTAAACAAAGTGGTTACATAAAAGATAGTATTCATTTTTTTCCCATCGACAGAAACATATTTAAAACAAAACATGGATTCTTTCATGAAACATCCATGACCCTATCATCACATCATGTACCATTCCCTTGACCTTTGAAAAACATTTCAAAAACATGGGATGAGCATAAAAAGCTCAGTAAGGGATATAAATGTACAAAATGAAAACATTAGTCCATGTATCAAATAATAATTTACTCATAAAACATAATAAATTTTACATACCTCATAAAATCATGAACAAATCATAGAAATCATATGACATAAAGGTAACTTGAGGCATTCATAACATTCTTACGTAGGGAGTAACCCTCTTGGTTACGTTTGGAATACCCATCACAGTATATTCCCTAAATCTCTTTGGAGAATCCTTAACGTTTAACTCCTTCGCGTTACCCAATGCATTGGAGAGCAATATAGGGATCACCCATCATTAATTTATCATGGAACAACCCATCTTCATAACAATTCCCAAGAACCATAACATAATCGTATCACATAAAGCATTCATAAAGGAAACATAACATTTCCACATTTCAATCACAAGATATCAATAAAATATGTTGATATAATAAAAACATTATGAAAACCATTTTCAATTCCAAGATAAAAGAAAAGTAAAACTTGGTATTTATTTTCCATTAAAAAAAGTTATGGATTGTAGAGGAACCCGAAAATTAAATAATGGTCATGGCAGCGGAGAATCCATTGTCGCCGCATACGTACCACAAATAAAAACATTCCATTTTGTCATTTAGTAAAATCTTCGTATAAAAAAGATTCCTTTTGAATAAACGTAAAAGTCAAAGGGGTTTATACACTGTCTAAAATAAAGTTGAGTATGAAACAAAATATTCCTCAATGAAAGGAGATTGAGATGAAGTCCCTTACAAAGACGATATCCCTGGATTAAGGATAAATAAATTACATAATTATGTGTGAAAAACGAATACACCAAATATAAATGGATATTAACTATAAAACAATCAGAGATCATTCAAACATATTCATAGAATGACATATTCAATAAGTAAAATTTTATCCGAAAGAATAAATATTATGTTAAGAAGTTCCCTTTCAAAAATTCGACAGCCTAACGACGTCACTTAAAACTTCAGAAAATGAGTTGATGAGAGATAAAAAGGGTATCTCATCACTTGGACATAAAATTTACATTAATAAGGATATAGAAAAACATATCCCAACATTAAAATATGTAAATTAAATGACCCAACAAAATAAGTCTTTTAAAAAGAGGATGGTGAAAATTTCCCTTACCGACTTGGGTATCTTTCGAAACACACACCCCATGAAAGAAGGAAAATACAACATTGATGTAAATACTCATAAATAAATTTATATCACACAAGGAGTAGAATAATGGGCAGTACATATACCACTCAATGTAAATGTTGTCAAATGTAGCATAAATCTCACAGGAATAAAAGTGAGATGAAAAATCCCTTACGAAAACTCAGTAGCCTAACGACGCCACTTTAAACTTCCAAAAATAGATTGATGATATCAAATAGTGTCTCTAATAATATTAACATAAAATTTAAATCAAGAGGAATATAAAATAACATCCCCCAACATAAAAAATAGGATCTTAAAATAAGTGACATAAAGGAGAGTACTTAAAAAGAAAGAGAGAGGTTGGATCTCTTATGAAAATTCGGTATCCTAACAACGCCAATCAAATCATCCAAAATGGATTGATGATAGAAAATAGGGTCTCTCATAATATGAAAATAAAAATTATAGTAATATTAATATAAAACAAAATCCCCATCATAAGAAATATGAACTTAAAAGGAATGACATAAAAGAGTGTACTTAAAAAGAAAGAGAGGGGTAAGTTCCCTTACCTCAAGTCTGACTTGACTTTTTCGTTTCTTTATATTCCTTAATAATAAACATTGGTCAATTTATTATTGCTTAAATAAATCCGTTAAGGATTATTATTCAGTTCATATCACATATTAAAATGTTATAATAATTTTTTAATAATGTCAGTTCATATCAGACGTTTTTGCTGATCTTTGGTACATGAGTAAAAAATGAACTTGTTTGAAAATGATTGCCCATGTATTTATAAGTAAATAATTTCCATAATAGTATTAATCATTAAAATATCATATATATCCAGTAAATATTCATTTTATACTATTCCATAACATTTGGAGATAAAAAATGAAAAGCATCGTTCATGGAGATAGTAGGTCTTATGTAGGCATGAATGCTACTTTAATTTTTTTGTCATATTAAGGGAAATAAAAATAAATGAGAGAGAGATATATATATATATATTATAATTACAGTATAATATACATGTTATATATGTCACATATATTTATTAATTTCATTCTTTATACATTCCATGTATTTCTTGAACGAGTCACATCACTTGAGGGGGCGGTAGTCCACACTTCCTCATATGAAATTATCGCATTTGCACAACATGCAAAGAATAAAGGTATGTTTTAAATATAAAATAGAGAAGAATGTAGTAAAACTAAATACCATATAAATAATATATAGAATAAAGTGACATCATAATGGCCACCTTAAAAGGTGTTAAAAGAATATTGAACAATCATCGTTTCGTGAGGCAGAAAATCACCAACCACAGAAACAGTATGTTCTTTAAACATTAGACGAAGGTGTGTGTGGGTGTAGCTATAATAATTCTTATAAAAAAAATCCTAGAATATTTAAGACACTATTGTTTTTACAAAATAAAGTAATAAAAATAGTTTAGGGGGTTGGAGAAGAAAAATAAAACATAAGAACACAAGAGAAGACACTACCTTTAAATCGGGTAACTATTTTTTATTTGAGCTCAAAGGCTTTCTTGGAAAGACTTCTGCCCAAAGTGAGGATTCTAGGAGTAATAGAGGGATGTGGAGATACAAAATGGCCAGGGGTTGGCTGAGCCAAAGGCTTGAGAGGTGTGGGTAATGTGGTAGAGGTGTGGTCCTTTTATAAGAGGAGAGGAGGGGCACTCTTGGAAAGTCTCGAAAAGTAACATTATTATAAAATGCTTTTCGGATTTTAAAGGGCCCACGATTATATATTTCTAGGATAAGGTTATAATATTTCGATATCCACACATACAATAGGTTTTTTACAAGTGTACGTCTTAGATTTTTCATTATCTTTTCATTTTATTTAAATCGTTAAATAATGAGGTAATCACTGTATCCTCATGATGTCATAAATAATTTAATTTATTTAATGTCTAAAAATTAAAAAAAATATCATGATGTAGGAAATCTTTTAATATTTCTATGGAATATTTATAGTAAAAAATATTACTTATATAACCCCATTTTAAAATTATTTTAGTAAAACAACACATGTTTGTGACATTTTTATTTTAACATTAAATAAAAAGTTTTTAATGTCATTTTCCTACCAAAGTGGCTCCATTGGGTCCCCAAGTTGACCCATGGATTGTCTTGGTCGGCCATGACACATCCAATAAGGGTAGGACATTGTCAAAGTCATTACATATTATTAAAACATTATTTTTACCTTAAATAACAGTAATTACCACTTCTCGCGATTAAAAAATTAAAAGTTACTATTCAAAAAAAATTATTTTAATCCCATTGAACCACATTTTACATCCTAATGAAAACCATGTATGTCAGATTTTTGAAATTCAAAACACATAGGTGGTAAATTTTCATTTAAACGAAAAATCATTTTTTTATGTACCACTTAGCGGTTTCACTATTCATAAAAAATTGATGTTTTTTAGAAAAATACAAAAAAAATCACCCTATTATATATTTGATATTCCGAATTCAAAAATGATATATATTTTACAAAATTCAAAAAAAAAATAAGTTACATTAATTAATTTAATAATTAATTCCCGCTGTCCGAACAAATAGCGTGTTTTTATGAAACAATATATATCAAAATATTGACACTAGTTTAAGTCCAACTTCAAAGTGAAATTCATTCAAATGACAACTATTGGATTAAATGATGAAAATATATTCTACATTAACTTTAAAACCAATAAATAAGATAATATAATCATATAAATAAATTAGATTAAAATGAGGTTTTGAATTACAATACAACATTTTCACTATTCATTAAACAATGAACTTTATCGGAAAAATACCAAAAATTTACACAAAGTAAATTTTGATGTCCCAATTCTAACAAAGAATTTTATTTTGTCAAATATTACACATAAAATTGTCAAAAATAGATTTAAAAGAGGTTCTCCATCAAAAGGCGATTAATCGACCTTTTAAAGAAGATTAGAATGTTTACGCTTAAAATTGGATTCATTCACATTTTTAATCCTCTTACATTTATTGTAAAAAGTAAAAATATCTGAAAAACATATATAATCATTTTGTAGTTAGTTCTGTTCATTCCTGTAATTACAATGTCTAGGTGTTAACTACCATTTAAAATAAAACTATTATATTATTAGAGTGCAACGTAAGATTTAAAAGGAACTCGTTGTTGTGTATTGGGTAAGACATCGAGTATAGAGTTCCCTTTAAATTAATATTAACATTTTATTCACAAATAGGGATAATTATAAAAATGACATATTCTTTATTTACCTGGGGTGTTACATCCTTCCCCCCTTTTGGGAATTGCGTCCTCGCAATTTTAAAATTGGGCTCGGAAACGTCATAGAAAGTCCCACATCAGAACAAGAGTCGGTAACACAATCACTTTAAACGAATTAAAGAGAATTACAGAGGTCACCCAAGTCAACCCATACTAGGATTACAAGTAGGAAAACATGGATATGGAAGAAAAAGAAAAGGGTCATGTTTTCAGGGAGAGTGATAGAAAACATGTTTATGAGAAAGTTAACCACAAGAAAATCATAAACATGTGGTGGGTTAAAAGGTATTCGATTCCCAGTAGGAAAAGTTAATAGACAACATTTTTGTTTTATGTTACTTATCATTGAGGAATTTATTTTTCATCTTAAGGAAACATACTTACTTGTCATGTTGACTTTCAACTTTTACTATATTTATTACACAAACTCATACATTCCCCAAATGATGAGTATTTAGGAAGACGTGTTCACATTAAGTGTACTATAATAAACTTCATGAGAATCAAATAATACACAAAAGAGAACTATATATTTCGCATATCTTTAGACCCTTAGAAAAACCAAAATTGTTAGAACAAGATCAGATAATCCAGAAAAGGATAACCCTTTATAAAAAAAATCTATTCTTAATCTCAAAAATTGTCCAACAAAACCCAAAGTTCAAAGAGGACCATTCGATAATCAATTTGCCATAAAATTATTCAAAGTAATCCAAACTAAGATCAAAACCCAAATATTTGAAGGATTTAGTCACATAGTCTTCCAAGGTACAAATTAACAGTTATCTCCAAATAACATCAGTTGCTCTAAAAGTCTCATATTGAAAAGTAATTAACCTAATCACATATCCTCCATGATAGGTTAATAATTTCCATAAATAACCCAAAATAAACTTAATCATAATTCATAAAATCATCTATCTAAAAATAATAAGTCATACTAACCAGGGACTTCACGTAGTCCAATGGTAGGCGATAAATACCAGTCGCACTTTTGTTGTGGGTTCGATTCCCGCAACTTTGTCCAACGCGACGGGTTGTCACACGGTCTGCATGTTGTCCTTTTTATAAAACTCCAAAATAACCCTAACATGTTTTAACCTCAATAGTTTCCTTATACCTCTCATTTTCATCTAAATTCATTACGATCTCAACTTCTTAATTCTTGAAGTCTTATTTCCCCACCATAAAATAAAACGGTTCCCAAAATGAATAACAACATACCTTTATCATGACATCCACTCGGTTTCATCGTCATCTTGTTCACGTAGGTAGAAGTCCCATGCATTACAACAATGATTTAGAGAAACTTCAAAATCATTTTCTTCCTCCATCCAAATACACCTTGTACAACATGGGTCATATGGGTGCTCACAGAAAAATAGTTTTGGAAAATAATCATGTATGACATATAATTCCAAAACATCTGATGAAACACAATTTCTATAAAATAGTCGGAGAGAATTTGAGTTGAAACTTTCTATTATTGGTCCTTTTAAAATACTATAATATGTGCTGAGAGACTATATTTTAAAAGAAAATATAAATAGGTTGCGCAAGGGTCTCCTTCCTCAGCACCATTTATAAAATCATAATATTCCTCAAATTCTTGTGATAAGGTAAAATATTTGAAACTGCCTTGATAATATTTAACTTTCTTGAAATTATGAGAATATTGTGAAAATAGTATTTTCCTAAATACAACCCATGATACACGATGATAACGAGGTATTGTGCAGGTGATTGATATCTCAAACAAATACTTGCAAGTGAGTTGTATGCTAGAAAAAGTTTCACAATAATCCGAACATTAATTTGGAATAATTATTGCAAGCATGTCATTAGCAAGAGATAGGAATGTCGTTTGATATCCTCCCCCTTCTATTCATAACTAACTTTACTTGACCAGAAGAAAAGTTATAAAAAAGGATTTAACTGAAATAATAGATATAGGGACTAACCATGTGTCAAAAAATAACTCCTAATCACTAATGTTGTCTAAACTGACCTATGATACCAACTATATGGGCCCAACCATAAACATTTCTTATTATTGAATTAAATGAATAATTCACATAGAGGATCTTTTTAGGTTTAGAGTTTTAGATAATTAGATCATAAATCATGCATTACATTCCACATTTAAACAAAGTGGTTACAAAAAAGATAGTATTCATTTTTTCCCATCGACAGAAACATATTTAAAACAAAACATGGATTCTTTCATGACACTTCCTTGACCCTATCATCACATCATGTACCTTTCCTTTGACCTGTGAAAACCATTTCCAAAACTTGGGATGAGCATAAAAAGCTCAGTAAGGGATATAAAAGTAAAAATTGAAAACATTAGTCCATGAATGAAATAATACTTTACTCATAAAAAAAATCAATTTAATATACCTCATCAAATCTTGAATAAATCATAGAAATCATTAGACATAAAGGTATCTTGAGGCATTCATAACATTCTTACATAGGGAGTAACCGTCTTGGTTATGTTTGGAAGACCCATCACAGTATATTCCCTAAATCTCTTCGAAGAAACCTTAACGTTTAACTCCTTTGCGTTACCCAATGAATTGGAGAGCAATATTGGGCTCACCCGCCTTTAGTTTATCACGGAACCACCCGTCTTCATAACAATTATCAAGAACCATAACATAATCGTATCACATAGAGCATGCATAAAGGAAACAAAACATTTCCACATTTCAATCACAATATATCAATATAATACATTGATATAATAAAAACATTATGAAAACAATTTTCAATACCAAAATAAAAGAAAAGTAAAACATTGTATTTATTTTACATTAAAAAAAGTTTATTGCTTGTAGAGGAAGCCGAAACTGAAATAATGGTCATGGCGGCGGAGAAGTCATTGTCGCCGCATACGTACGACAAATAAAAACATTCCCTTTTGTCATTTCATAAATGCTTCATATAAAAAATATTCCTTTTGAATAAACATAAAAGTCAAAGGGGTTTATATACCGTCTAAAATAAAGTTGTGTATACAACAAAATATGCCTCAATTAACGAAGATTGAGATGAAGTCCCTTACAAAGACGGTATCCTTGGATTAAGGATAAATCAATAACATAATTATGTGTGACAAACTAATACAAAAAATATAAGTGGATATTAAGTGTAAAAAAATCAGATATAATTCACACATATTCATAGAACGACATATTCAAGGAGTACAAGTTTATCCCAAAGAATCAAAATTGGGTTACGCAGTTCCCTTGAAAAAATTTGACAGCCTAACGACGTCACTTCAAACATCAGAAAAAGAGTTGATGAGAGATAAAAAGGGTATATCATCACTTGGACATAAAATTTACATCAATAATTATATAAAAGAACATATCCCAATAATAAAATATGTAAATTAAAAGACCCAACAAAATAAGTCTTTTAAAAAGAGGAGGGTGAAAAGTTCCCTTACCGACTTGGGTATCTTTCGAAACATAAACCCCATGAAACAAGGACAATAAGACATTGATGTAAATACTCATAAAAGAAAGTATATTACACAAGGAGTAGAATAATGGGCATTACATATACCACTCAATGTAAATGGTGTCAAATGTAGCATAAATCTCACTAGAATAAAAGTGAGATGAAAAATCCCTTGTGAAAACTTGGCAGCCTAACTGCGCCACATAAAACATCCAAAAATGGATTGATGATATCAAATAGGTTACCTCATAATATTAACATACAATTTAAAAAAATAATAATATAAAATAACATCCCCCAACATAACAAATTGGAGCTTAAAATAATTGACATGAAGGAGAGTACTTAAAAAGAAAGAGAGAGGTTGGACCTCATATAAAAATTCAGCAGCCTAACGGCACCAATCAAATCTCCCAAAATGGATTGATGAAAGAAAATAGGGTCTCTCATAATATGAACATAAAAATTACAGTAAGAGTAATATAAAATAACATCCCAATCATATGAAAGATTAGCTTAAAAGGAATGACATAAAAGAGTGTACTTAAAAAGAAAGAGAGGGGTAGGTTCCCTTACATCAAGTCCGACTTGACTAGTTCATTTATTTATATTCCTGAATAATATACTTTGGTCAATTTATAATTTCTTAAATACCTCCTTTAAGGATTATTATTCATTTAATATCACATATAATAACATTATAATAATGTTTTAATAATGTTAGTTCATATCAGACGTTTTTGCTGATGTTTGGTACGTGAGTAAAAATGAACTTTTTAGAATATGATTGCCCATGTAGTTATAAGTAAATCATTTCCAGAATAGTATTAATGATTAAAATATCATATATATCCAGTAAATATTCATTTCATAATATTCCATAACATTTGGAGATAAAAAATGAAAAGCACCGTTCATGGAGACGGTAGGTCGTACGTACGCATGAACACCACTTCCATTTTTTTTGTCATATTAATGGAAATAAAAATAAATAAGATATATATATATATATATATTATAATTCCAGTATAAAATATATGTTATATAGGTCACATTTTTTCGTTAATTTCATTCTTTATATATTCCATGTATTGCATGAACGAGTCACATCACTTGAGGGGGCGGTAGTCCACACTTCCTCATATGAAATTATCGCATTTGCACAACATGCAAAGAATAAAGGTATGATTTAAATATAAAATACAGAAGAATATAGTAAACATAAATACCATATATATCATATATAAAATAAAGTGACATCATAATGTCCACCTTTAATGGTGTTAAAAGAATATTGAACAATCATCATTTCGTGAGGCAGAAAATCACCAACCACAGAAACAGTATGTTCTTTAACCATTAGACGAAGTTGTGTGTGGGTGTAGCTCTAATAATTCTCATAAAAACATCATACTATATTTAAGATACCTTTTTGTCACAAAATAAAGGAATAAAAAGAGTTTAGGGGGTTGGAAAAGCAAAATAAAACATAAGAACACAAGAGAAGACACTACCTTTAAATCGGGTAACACTTTTTGATTTGAGGTCAAAGGCTTCCTTGGAAAGACATCTGCCCAAAGTGAGGCTTCTAGGAGTTATAGAGGGATGTGTAGATACAAAATGGTCCGGGGTTGGCCAAGACAAAGGCTTGAGAGGTGTGAGTAAATCGGTAGAGTTGGGAGCCTTTTATAAGAGGAGAGGAGGGGAACTCTTGGAAAGTCTTGAAAAGTAACATTATTATAAATTTCTTTTTGGATTTTAAAGGGCCCACAATTATATATTTCGCGGATAAGGTGATAATAGTTCAAAATCCACACATCCAATAGGTTTTGTACTAGTATAGGTCTTATATTTTACATTATCTTTTCATTTTATTTAAATCGTTAAATAATGAGGTAATCACTACATCATCGTGATGTCATAAATAATTGAATTTATTTAATGTATAAAAATTATAAAAAATATATAATGATGTAGGAAATATTTTTAGCTTTCTAATTAATATTTATAGTAAAAAATATGACTTATATAACCCCATTTTAATTTTTTTAGTAAAACAACATAGGTTTTGACATTTTTATTTTAACATTAAATAAAAAGTTTTTATTGTCATTTTCCAACCAAAGTTGCTCCATTAGCTCCCCAGGTTGACACATGGATTTTCCTGGTCGGCCATGACACATAAAATGAGGGTAGGACATGTGTCAAAGTCATTTCATATTATTAAAACATTATTTTTACCTTAAATTACACCAATTACCTCTAATCACAATTAAAAACATAAAATTTACTATTCACCAAAAAATTATTTTAATCCCATTGAACCACATTTTACTTCCTAATGAAAAACATATATGTCGTATTTTTGTAATTCAAAACACCGAGGTGGTAAAATTTCATTTAAACGAAAAATCAGTTTTTTAAGCACCACTTACTGGTTTCACTATTCATCAAAAATTGATGTTTTCAGAAAAATACCAAAAATTCACCCTACTCTATATTTGATATTTCGAATTCAAAAATGATGCCTTTATTAAAAAATTCCAAAAAAATAAGTTACATCAATGAATTTAATAATTAATTCCCGCTGTCAGAACAAATAGCGTGTTTTTATGAAACAATATATATCAAAAGATTGACACTAGTTTAAATCCAATTTCAAAGTGATATTCGTTCCAATGACCACTATTGGATTAAATGGTAAAAATATATTCTAATTTAACATTAAAACCAATTTTAAAGATGATTTAATCATATAAATAATTTAGATTAAAATGAGGTTTTGAATTAAAATACAACAGTTTTCACTATTCATTTAAAAATGAAATTTATCGGAAAAATACCAAAAATTTACACAAAGTAAATTTTGATGTCCCGATTCTAAAGAAGAATTTTATTTTTCAAATATAACACATAAAATTTTAAAAAAGTGAATTTAAATGAGGTTCTCCATCAAAAGGCGGTTAATCGACCATTTAAAAAATATTAGAATGTTTACGCTTAAAATTGGATTCATTCGCATTTTTAATCGTATAACATTAACTGTAAAAAGTAAAAATATTTGACAAACATATATAATCATTTTGTAGTTAGTTCTATTCATTCCCATCCTAACAATGGCTAGGTGTTAACTACCATTTAAAATAAAATCATTTTATTATTAGAGTGCAACGTAAGATTTCAAAGGAACGCGTTGCTGCGTTTTGGGTAAGCCATCGAGAATAGAGTTCCCTTTAAATTAATATTAACATTATATTCACAAATAGGGATAAATATGAAAATGTCATATTCTTTCTTTACCTGGGGTGTTACACACGATGCTGCTAACAGTGCCTAAAATGGACTTCCGTTGCAGAAGCTGCAACTCCCCACGTTATGCAAACGGGCCATAGTGGGGCCCACACCTCTAGCACGAAACACGTCATACATATCATACCATTGCGTTCATTACAGATATCCATGATGTGTAGGCAATTAATTTTCCCTCAACGGACTTATGAAGCATAATTCGTAAAAAATCATCAAAAGTCATAAAGCCCCCTCGTGGTGCCCACGACCCAGGCTTGAATTTAGGCGGGCAGATTACGTCGTCGCAATCCCATTGTAGGAGCACTAAAAAACCAGTACTCTAACATCCAAAACGGTTGTCGGGTGATAAAGTGGCATTTCACCGTAAATCATGTGAACCAGGACCTGTGGGGCCTACACCTTGACTCCAACCCGAACGAATCATAAAGCATCTCATTAAGTCTGCACGAGGACTATGGTCATGCTGCCGCTGACGACGTGTCAATCGGACATCCCAAACAATAGTTAGGTCTAACGCAAAGATAATTAATTAATTAATTAATTAATTAATTATTCGCATTAAGCATTTCTTGCCACCGAGCAATGAAACCAAACCACGAGGGTTCCGAACCAACTTTGGAAGAACCGTCTCAACTCCAGGGCCATTTTTCCTTTGACGGTGCATCAAACGGACATCTGGCTCGCGAATACGTCCATTATAAACATTAATAATAATTTAATATTATTGAATTAAATCATTTAAGGTCACCCATCTTTGGGATCAGAACCCAAAAACCCTGAAACCCAACATAAAAATTATGTCTCGAAGAGACGAACCCATAGCTGCAGACGGTGTGTCAAAGAAACACTCTATTTAGGAGCTACGCTCCTTTGAACACAGGGGGAACAACTGTGCCATTTCACACTGGTCAGCCCAGTCTAGACAACCGACTAGTGGCTCAGCCGTGGGACTGGCCTGACTCGCCGCGGTCCACCGGCCGCGGCCCGCCCCAAAAACTCCAGACCCCTCTGTTTTGGTTCTTCAATGCAAACCGGCCAATGGGCTGGTCTTCGTCCGCGTCGCACCAGCGGGACCCACCGAACGTGGGTCCTTGTCTGCGGCACACCCTGAGGCGCTGACCACAGGGTCCTCCTCCGACCACGACGGGACGACACCGGCACCCTCACCTCTAGCAGCGCACTATCGTTCCACCTTCGGCCTACACCACGCCTTCTCATGCCGCCTACTATGCCTCTCTGCTCTGGTCCCTTGCTACGCTGCAGTTGGATCCATCTCCGACCGGCCGCACCCGCCGCCTGCCGCCTGACCTCCGGCCACCGCCCTTGCCGATGTCGGGGATTCATTCGGCCTCCAACACCGCTCCGGTGGTTCGATCTCAAAACCGAACATGTGTTAGGGATAATCGGGATGATGCCTTTACAATGCCCCCCACGATTGACGATCTGACAAGATTTTGGCCCGTCCGAAAATTAAGATAAAGAACGCCCATGAACGAGAATTAAAACAGGGATCGGACGATGGCCATATTCATTTGGCCATCTTTCTAATTCTATAATTTTAGAATTAGAAAAAAAAATTTGATGAAAAGTCATGAAATTGATGAATGTGAGAAAATTAACCAAAAAAAACCCTACCTCGAATAGATCACACGCCGTTGGCGGCATGTCCACAATGCTCCTGCTTCGATCCACCAAGGTTCTCATAGAGGTCGCACCTTGATTCAGTGAAGAACGGCGAAGAACACCATAGAATAGTTGAGAGATAGTGTGTGTGAGAGAGGAGAGAGAATGGAGAACCCTAACTTCAACTCTTATTTTTCTATATATAGAAAAATCCTCTTACCACAGAATATGAAACTATCGTGCACACTCATTTTATATCGCGCCTAGGAAAAACGCCCCATTTTGAATTCAACTAATGACTCAGATTTCCATTCCCAGAATTCGTTCGAAAGTTATTTCAAAATTACTCCAGTGATTAAAACCACTAAGTCGTTATTTCAAAATGACGATTTTTTCCTTGGGTGATATCTCTCACAGAAGGCCCGCAGCCGCAACATTATCACCCCTCCTAGGGTAAACTGCATGCTTCGGATGCAACAGTGCCCTCGGATTTCCGATCCAAGCTACCGTTTAGGAGAAAACACAACCCCACCACATGCATAGTACAAAAACACATAATATTTTTATAAAATTTATTCCAGGCACACCAGGCCCTCGAATCGCACGCCGTCTCAAATCCTAGCTCTGGAAATATACGTAGAAATATTCCAAATTAGTACAGGGAAAATCGAGTATCTACATATCTTGACTATATAATGTGAGGAAAAATAAATGGGAAAATTTATTCTAAATAAATAATCTAATAATTATAAAATTCATCATTTTATTGAGAATTGTACAACAAAATTCCATATCAAAAGTCCTAATCAAAAACAATCATAGTAAACAATTACATTGTAACTCAAACTCCTTAACATAAGTTTTATTTGCATCTAATAAAATCCAACCCACATTATAATAAGTTTACATTAATTTTAATTCTACACTGGTAACATTTAAATACATATAATTTCATATATAATCTTTTTATTACATTTCATCAATAATTTATTAATAATAATTAATTAAAATCATATTTTTAGGTAAAATTGTATTGGGTTTTCATGAGAATTTTGGATTGATATTTTTTTTCCATGAACACAGATTATAAATCCATCTACAATAAAATTTTATTCCAGAAAAAATATGATATATAAAAATTATACAATTATTTGTATTTATTTAAAATATATTTATATAAATAATTCAATGACACCATTCAGGATGGTGTTAGGTCATACGTTTTCATGTACACTATTTTCAATTCTCAAAAGATCAAATGAAATAAGTTTATTTAAAAACTAAACATTCTAGAATCATATTTATATCAAATATATCATGTATATTCCTGAAATCTATCATTCTTTACATCCATATAAATATGAATCAAAATATCTAACAACATTGCTTTATGGAGGTGGTAGTCCACAGTTATGCCTGAGTGGCATTATCCCTTTCAAATATACTAGAACAAAAGATTATTCATTTTATATTATATATTAATAAGAAGGAATTTATAGTAAATATCATTTATTACCATTAAATCCATCATAAAAACAATCCATGAATGATGGTGATGGAAAATTAATGGTATCTCTTTGTGGATACTATTTTACACATGTACACACGAGCGATAATTTCACTACAATCATGATGGAATAGAGTATCAATATTTCTGTTATAATAATCATAATATAATTTTTTTAAATTTAGTATAATAAATTTTTTATTTAAATAAAAATATCATTGATTAATTGGAGGTAGAGGAATAAATAAATTGATATATGATGATTAAGACAATTGCCTCTTCTTCAGTTGGCTTTATATAGATTCTTTCATAAGGAAAATTGGAATAGTAATTAAACAAGACCAGTACAATAAAATACAGGCTAGGGTTTCTTGGAATAAAATTTATAGGGTTTCTAATAATAATATTCCATATTTTTTAATTAATATATAAAATGGGTGTCCTTTTTAAGGGAGGAAAACAATACACTTCAAATTATTAAAAAGGGTCAAAAAATATAATTAATTCATTATCAATAATAATTCTTTCAAATGGCCCAAAACATGAGGAAAAAATATACAATTTTATATATACCATTTTCAATTATATTTTGATAGGTTTTTTTTCATTTGAAAATATAATTTTTCCTTTAACCGGTTCATTAATTTATTTTAACCTTAAATTTGGTAATAATCGTTTGAATTACAAGGGGTAATAGTTTTACTTAATTTACCATTTATCTCTTAAAATGAAAATGGGTGATATTTTCAAGCATTTAACACTTTTAATTTTAAATTTTCAGGATTTTTAATATTTTTATGTAGTTTAATAAAATATTGTTAAACATAAAATATGATTAATTTATTTTTGGAACTATTTATTTAATTTTACATTAAATACATCCAAATTGTTATTAATATTTAATAAAGGAATTTAAAACATCCATAACATGTTAAATGTATCTAAAAAATGGGGCATAATTATTCTCCCTAATTTATTAACTATTAATACTTTTAATATATTCTATTTTATTTTTATATTAATTGTATAAATATTGTGTTGGTGTTTTTTAAGCATTTAAGGTAACTATTTCGTTGATAAATATTATAAAAAATACCATGATAAAAAATAGTTATAAGTCATACTTATCTTTTATAACAAATAAATATCCACTTTTTAACCTAATGTATTAATTATTGATATATTAAATTCAAAATAGTGTCATTTTGGAATTTTATATTCATATGATAATTTAAATTTAATTTTAAAGGGTAAATGGATCCAAAATAACATATATTAGTATTTATTTGTATTTATCTAGATTTATTCTATTAAATAAAATGAAAACAAGTTTTGGGATGATTTTGAGCCATTATCAGATGTGTTTTTCCATATTTTACATATTTTACCATTACCGAGGTGACACATATTTACCCCATTTAATATTAATAATGACCAAATGGAAAAAAATAATATATTTCATATATTATAATTATAATAATAAACAATTAAACCATTCTTACACATTAAATTTAATTAATTAGACCAAATAAATTCTAAAAATAGTGTGAAAATGCAATGAAAATTATTTTTTAGATAAATGCAGTTCCATGTATAAAATTGGATTTTTTTATATCATGAATAGAAAGAATATTAGATTAATGATAAACCATTTATTGAATACAATATATATAAAATTCAATAAAATCATCAACCAATATTTATTTTCATAATTCTTTCTGATAAAAACACATTGTTTTGATAAATATCATCTTTTTTAAAAAAACCAATCTTTTTCTTTAAAAGACATTATCATCACTTTATAATAAATTGATAAATAATCTATTCATATTACTCGTTTAAATACTATAAAGTTTCCATAAGTTATATTTTCTAATTCATACCCACTAAGACAAGAGCTATGTGATATTTATCACATTAAAAAATAATATTTCAACATTACATTACAGTTCATTTAAACTCGATGTTGTGTATAAACAAAGGTATAATTGAGATTAAATTATTTTACAGAAACAAGATTGTAAAATATAATTTTTAAAATTAAACCCCATTTAAAATTATTTTTTTACTCAAAATTATATCACTTCATTATAAAAATGACGATATATTAGTATCATCACATCTTCAAGTTCCCATGTACTTTCATTGAATTTTTTTTCCTCTAGAGAACATTAAATAGATCAGTTGACTATTTTTGTACCACATTATCATCAAAATTAAATATTTATACAAATTTTTATTCATATTCATATTAATACTACAATGGTACAACCACTGAGTTTAGTACATGTGAATGAGCATGTATGAACTTCCATAGGAAGGATATAAGGTACACATCAAGAAATTGAGTTGTGTTCAGTATAAGTACTAAGAAATGTGATATTTTTTAAACTTTATGATGAGTCTAACATGGATAAATATTCGTAGGGAAAATATTTCTGTTCTTTTTTAATGTTACATCATTTTTTCATGGTAAATTTTTCTAGAATACCTTCTCAATAACATCAAATTCCATATTCATTGATGATTATTTGTATATTGTCTTTATCAACTATAAGTTACCGTGATGTGCTACTGAATAGTTATGAGATTCTATACATCTTCCTCAAATAAAAAATTTTACAAAAGGATTCCTTCATCATCTTTATTCTATAACATTGATGTTCCTAACTAGTTTAAATAGTGGGATTCATAAGGAGCCATATAAATTATTGATTGAAACCAATTATTATATAAAATCGTGTCTATAGGAATGTGTTGATCCCGCCCACATTTAAAATCCATAGGATAAAATATCAACATTTTATATAGGGTCTTAATGGATCCCTCTTATTGAACATCTATCTTGATATGTTAAGTATTACTCAAAATAAACTATGTATACAGATATTGTTTTGGAATTTTCCAGAACATTTAAGAAATCCCTATATTCTAATTATATGTAACAAGAAATTTTAGTATATGCATCCTTACATCTTTTTAATGTATATTTTTTTCAAGATAATAAATAGTATAATATTCCATCATAGTAATTAACTGTGATAAATAAACAATGTGATCGTCTTTAATTCAAATAAAACATTATGTTTTTTAAATATTTTGGGGAGTGATATTACCAAATCCAAAGTCATTTTTTCAAATTTCTATTCTTGTATTGGTAATGGTTATAACATACACCTATAATTTTTTCTCTCATCCTTAAATTTCTAACATACCCAGCACTAGGATTCATACTCTCAAATTTCTCTATTTATGTTATCCATTAAAAACAATATTTTGTATCACAATATGTCTTTATACATCCCAAATGGATAGAGATAATGAACTACGAGTTTTATCCACCAACAACTTCTACAAATCTGGTATGGAAGCAACACATACATTATTCTTGAAAATTATAATTCTAATACAATCACCGTTAAGAATAGAAAATTTCTTATATTTTATTTAATCTCTATATATTTATTATTTACCTCATTATATTCCATTTTATAGATTTTTGAACACTCATTTATGTAATAAATGATATCCCCACTTCCTTTACTATTTCTTGATACATCCTTTAAAACATAAAAATACCGGATCTGTTACATCCCCATCACAAATAAACTAGCATTATCCTTTAGACTCAAATCTTCCTCCCCTTTTTTAGATTTTCTATTGTGGTAGTGTTTTTAGAATAAAAAATCATTAATCAACTCAAAACATATTAACAGGATCATATTCATATCTTCATGAGTAAATATAGAATTCAATCTATTATAACATTATATAATAATTGTTTTCTTGAATAGATGATTTCATTATATCATAATTTAAAAAATTATTGTCTCTATATCCAAATAATTATTCGGGTTATTTTTCTCATGAAAAGAAAATTATAATGTGGTATAGGATATCACTAAATTATCATAATCATAGGTGTGATGTCTAACCATCCCATTAGTTCATTGAAATTTTCTTCACGTTCATTTATCCATTGGTGAATTGCTACCTTATAAGTTAACATGGTGATTGGATTAGATAACTATGAAACATTCTCATTAAATCATTAGTAATAATAAAACACATTAATAATATGGATATCAGACATATTTTTTTGTTTGGAACAACATTTAAAAATATCCAAATCTAATGGATCCACCAATATAACCTCTAATTGTATTATATTACCAAAAATGAATAATTCTATTAAAAAAATTTGTTCTTAGTAAATTTTCCATACAACGTCTCTTTCCATAGGGTCTTTTGTGTAATCCCCATGTTATCTTCATGATATTTTTTATTAAATGAATATATAAGAATTTTTCCAATATAAACTCCCACAAACTGATCAATGTAATCTATAAAGAATCTATTGAATAAATTCATGAAGACATTATGAGAATTTATAAGACCAAATATAATTACTATATATTCATAATTTTTATAGATCATATGGAAGTTTTTCTTTTCTATACCATACATTATGAACATCCATAGATGATATTGAAACTGATGAACAATAATTCAAATTTATTGAGCAATAATATGTTGAAAAAATCAGTTATTAATATGATGTAGATTATACATATTCCTGATTATAATATTTTTGTATTCCTGAAAATCAATGTTGACTCTAATTGACCTATCTATATACACAATTGAGTAAAAAGGTACTCCCCCAGTTAACTCCCTTGTCTGAATGAATCCCTTATAAAATTATTATGGGGTATCAAGTAAAATTCATATAATTCAACTGGGTAAATTCTATAAACAATCTTTAAAATATTTGTAGCACTGTGTAAGAGATTTATTTATAAAATAAACATCATTATTTGTTTGTATAGTAATACATTACAATAGAAAAAAATCACAAAAACAAAAAAAAAATTGTAATATATTTGAAATTGTTTTTTTATCAAAAACTATATGAGATAAAAATACTTTTGAAAGGAAACAATACACATAAAATGGAAGATATTTCCATTAGAAATTCATATTTTTCATCACATTGGTTGATTATCATAATTTGATCGAGAATATGAAACATGACAACCCATCCTTATAATTTTATGCGGGATTGATTTAATTAATCCAATAAATACCTATGATGTCATTAAAATCAATTAGAGGTAGAATGTTTTTTAAATAAAACATATTCCCCCAAATATAAATCAGATAATAACTACAGACTTCATATGTTATCATTGTACCATTAGGGGTTTTCAATTCTAACTATATATATAACAATTGGTATGAATTTTTGATACCCTTGTTAAAATATTCAGATATAAAATTCTTAGTAATTATAGAATTAGTAATAAATTATTATTTATATATTGGATGGTAAATTATTATTTCACCACATCATTATCATACCCCACATCGATGGTAGTAATCACATGAGATTTCACATTAACTGTAGAACTGAAAGGTTACTTATATTGGTCATCCCTATAATAATTCAAACATGTGTATTATTTTTTTTAATTCCCATACTCCTTGCACAAGAAACACTAGATTGTGGGTAGATCAATCTATGGTTACTTTAATCTTTCATTTTATAACTTATTCCCTTCACTTCAGCATTATATTGTTTGATTTCCATCCTTTTCACAATTAAATAATTTTCTAGTCCCTTTTATAAAATTTCATCCATGTATCCTTCAAGAATATGAGCATAATAGAATGCTCATATTCTTCCCTCCATAGTAATTTTATTATAATTTTCCTTTAATTAAATAATTTATTTGTTATCATAATAGTGGGATTGATGGGTAACTCGGATAATAATATCCATATTTATAGAATGTCAAGAAATTTATTCAATGGAATAAGTATCTTTTTTATAACACCATATAGGGACTAGGTTTTATACCATTGAAGAATTGATTGGCCTTACTTATCCGAAGTAACTCTTTCTACATTTTCATATAAATAATATATATAATGTACTTGTTGAAAGAAAACATCAAAAATTATCCCACTCAATCGTGTAAATTTCCACATTTTTCCTCATATTCTTGATAAGAGACAACTATTTATCTTTTTGACCATCCAACTGATAAAAAAATAAAATAAAATAATCATATTGTGAACATTATAAAAAAATATGTTTTCAATTTTACTAATCCATTTCTCAGTAACTAGTGGAATTGTAGACCCACTGAAATAATATAGATTTTTTTACCTCATATAATATTTTAGAATCACATCATCACTCATGGATTATGGATTTTGTGTAAGCATAAGAAAAATATTTTTAATTCCAACTATGAAAAAATAAATTGGAAGGATAATTATATCATTTCCTATCATGTTCATCACTAACTTTGTTCCTTTGGGTTTTAGCAATTAACTAAAACCAAAAGTCATAGTGTGAGAAAAAGATATTAATCGTGTATAACCAATTGATTATGAAAAATAATATTTATGAATTATAAATCACGACACATTATATTGACACTAGGAAATATTATTTTTAACCTATAAAACTCATTGTAATAATATTATTAAATCCTATCAATGGTTTATAATGAAATTTTTTGGTAAACCAGACATATCTAGTAGGATATTCAAAACAAGTGTGAAAAAATTAATTACTCACCATGAATTGTAAGGATGGTTGATATATAATTGACTGAATATTTTTGAGTTTACTATCCCCAGATTCTTGTATTACAAAAATTTGTCCACAAATAGTATTAATATTGGGTGTAATTTCATAGAAAACAACATAATCTTTAAATTAATAAATCATTAAAAAAATTTTCTTATACATAGACATTTCCTCATGTTTTATTACCAAATTAATCTAATCTAGACCTCTATAGAAAAACCAAAATCTTATTTGATGCAAACTATATTGATCTATACTTTTAATATATTAATATTAAATATTATTAGGTGAATATACATTTTATAATAATACATTTAAAACAATAACTATAAAGGATTAGTGTATTTGAAAACATGGATGCATAAAGAACTAGATTACAATAGAATTGAATCATCTTCATCATAGTTATTCCAACATATATCCATTATTAGACCCATCATTCAAAAAAAATTAATTCATATCCTATAGAATAGAAATATGCCATATTTTATGTTTTGTAATGTTATAAAAGGGATACATAAACTATCATTTAAACATGACATGATTATAAGGGTATGTGAATATGATCATATCCATTAAAATTCTTTTATAGAAATTCCTAGATCACAACATGATTCATTTCACAAATATTGGTAGTTCATACATAATTAATAATTAATAGATAAAAGTACATTATCCCTAAGAACATATAATTGACATATCATATTATAATTAATGTGTGACATAATGTTTGGAATAATCCTAATCCTATATATTGTTTTTCAATGATATCCACCATGAAATTTAGAACGTTTTAACCTTGAGATAATTTCTTATGTACCTAATTTGGGCTTGGGATGACCTATAGTGTATCCTCTTTCAGGCACGTGATAACCTCCAGTGTACCCTCTTTTAGACGTGGAATAAAAACCCATGTACCCATTGAACTCATAGAATATTGATCTTTAATCAATGTATTTAAGGGTAATATAATTTCAATCCCACCCCTCAAGAAATAATAAATCCATTCAAATGTATCCTATAATATCATAAAAACATTCACCATAACATAATCAATGTTAATAAAAATGATTTTATATTATTTTATTATAATAAACATAAACCATCGATAGAAATAATGAAGTAAGTTTAATGGCTTCAAATCCCCCAAAAGAATAAGAAACGTCAATAAAATTAATCTTATATAGAAATACCATTAATGTTCACATAGAATATTTCTTGAAGAAAATACTATTTTAATTTTTAAATCACACCAATAAAATATAAATATTTATAAAATTTTATGAAAAACATTTAATTTAAAATTAAACAAGGAAAAATGTAATGGATGCTTCAAAAAATTGACTTGTAATGATGGTGGGATATTTTATTTATTATATGTAAATTAAAACAATAATTCCTTTTAACATATTTTTTTATACTCAGAAGTACCAAATTGTTTAAATGAAAAGGGTATTTGGTTTAAATAATATATTTAAAAAACCATAAATGGTAAAAATTAATTTAAACAATTAATAGCGAATATTAATACATTATGGATAACATTTTTACAATCCACATACATAGATGAAAAGGGACTTTGACCAATGATATAAATAAATTCATTTTTCATTAAAAATTTATATCAGTTTCTTTAGTATATAAAGTGATTAAAGTTAATGGAGAACTTATTTTGTAAAGAAATAACATCAAAATAATAATATTCATGAGTTTTTCATAGTTTTTTCATAAATTATTTTTATGAAAAAAGAATCATAAACAATCCTGATAAACAACGATATTAAAACACAAACCCCTTTCATCAATTTTCAAATTACATTGATATTGACCCTAAATCATGTATATTAAAATTTTATTTATTACACTTATATAACAAATAAATGTACATATTTGTTAAATCATATATGATCCCGTTATAATAACTTATTTCTAATGTAAAAATTGATTCCCATTAAAAACTCTTTTACTTTCAAATTTTTATTATTTTCATTTATTATTAATTGAATAAAAATAAATTAATTTTATACTTTTAAAACCATAAATGATTCAAATTTTTTAATTATTATTCATTCCAACTAATCCAGAAGCTTGGAGATAATAGTAATATTAAATAATAATATTTTAATAACATATCAGAGTTTGTTTAAACTCAATGTTTTATGAAAATGAAGGTATTAAAGAAATATTTTTTTTGTAAAAAAATATATCAAAAAATCACAGGGTCATCAATATATTTTTAATTTTTGTATGAAATTTTTTATTATGAATAACACAAAAAAAATTGTTTTCCTATTTTTAAATAGACTAATGGTATTACATTGTTGTTATATCACTTACTGAGCATTGTTAAAATCATCCCATTTTTCTAAAAATGTTTCATAATATCCAGGGATATTTAATTGTTTTATCAAGGAAAATCCTTCTACTACGATTACTCCAATTAAAATAATAAGAAGTGTATTTAATTATAAGAATATAAAAATTTACGAAAATATTTTTATGTAAAAATTAACTGAATTTGGAATTTTCAACATTCTACTATAATGGTTTTACTCATTCTCTAAAACTCAAAAAAAACATGATCCTATAAATGTGATTAATTGAAACCCTTGTTATAATTCATGTAATTATTTATCAATTATGTCACAATGTATTATAAAAAGGAATATATATTTTTTGTTAACCTATAGTGTGTGTATTTGAATGAAGGATGATGTTTTATGTGGTGAATTATATGGTGTAAACTGATAAATTGTTGTCCTATTGTTGAAATGTTGTAAATTTTTAAATTTTATTCATATTTTTCAGTGATAGATGAATTATTACTTGAAATTTATTTTTTGAATATTATTTTTTTGTCATTGAGATTATGTACTAGAATTGAGTAAGTTTTCAATGCATACTAATGATTGAAGATATATATTTCAAACTCATTGAATGTGGTTGAATAAGTGGTTAGTATGGATCATATGTGATTATATATAAATATATATCATCTCTTTTATTATAGTATTATCAATGTTATTTATATGGATGAATGATAATTATTAGTGAAATGTGAATTAATTATTTGGGTGAGTATTAAACATTTATAAAATTTGTATTTTGACTCTTAAATTTTGATGATGGTGATGTAGTGTGAGATTATTTTTTGGTAACTTTTTTGAAATTAACAATGTAGTTAATCCTATTCATATATATATAAATGTTATAGGAATGTTTTCAATTAAAGTGACTGTTTTTTAATGTTAAAATTGATAAAAATACTTTTTTATGGGAATACTTCTACTAGATTGGTCAATGTAGAGAGATGTAATTTTTTGATATGTTATATAAAAACTATTTAATGCTTTGTAGTATTTCTAGATCTCAACATTAGGACCATTATTTTCAATTTAATAACTTCTAATTAGTTCAAGGGTTCCTTTATTTGGAATATGAGTTTGGTAAAAAAATGTATTGATCATTCTATATATAGTTATTTATTTTGTTAAAATGTTATAAGAATGGGAGAATGTATTATTATTAAATTTCACTAGCGTTTTATATTTCCTATTCTAAAAAATATAATTCAATTTTTTATATGTTTTTATTTATTAAAAAATAATAATTTAATTATTTTCCTTAGTATATTAATTCAATACCCTAAGAAGATATAATATAATTTAATTATTTTATCTAAAATGGGTAGAATAGAAAATTACACCTTAACATATTATCATATATAAAATGGACGTCTCCAATGAGTTTGAAATGAGATATTTCCCATTAAATTATATTATAAAATATTTTTGATAACCCAAGACCAATCCTAAATTAATGGAGGCTATTTTTTAAATTAATTACAATAATATTCTCATTAAATACATTTCTGAGATCCCAAGTTATATATTCATATATTATTGTAGTATATGAGGATTTTATAGTTTGAGGATAATGATATAATTTTGGATTCAACCATATGAAAGGAGAATTATCATCTGGAATCAATAGATTCTGTGGAAAAGGTATATATAGTTTCTTCTGTGATGTTATTTTTAGGATTTATCTACTCTCTTCATGTATAAGTATATAACCGTTGAATAGAGAAATGAAATTTCATTAAGGTTTCTTCTATGATTAATATTGTTTCCACTGGAATTTTCAAAAACCAAGGAACATATTTCATGTACTCATAAATATCCCTTTAGATATAAAACATTATCTCTTAAACTCAAGTTTTTATTTGAATATAACTGAAAACCTTTAGATTATTAAATTTTTTGAAAAGATATATCATACTCCACCAGATTAATAAAAACTTAAAGCATATCCATCATGAAAAAATGGGGAAATTTTATACTCAATTTTGATAATCTTGTAGCTTTTTTTATATTAATCATTCATGTAGTTTACCACATAACAGTAGAAAATTTATAATTAGAAGAATCTAATGCCTTTGGAATCACCTTGATTCGAATGTAATTTTAGATTTAAAAATAAAGGGTAATTTTTAGGATTTCTAGATTCTCTCTTAATTTATAGGAATTTAGGCACTATAAAATATGTAATGATAGATTTATCTAGAATTATGGGGTCTATACCTATACAAAACTAAAATTTAGTTATGAATGAAGACAGTCAGTTGTAGTAAAACAACCATTAAGGTTTTTCTAGTAGTAGAAGCAATATAAGTTAAATATCCTAAAATTGATATCTTATGATTGAATGATCATATAGAATGTGGGTATCACATTATCCCAAGGGTAAAATGTGATTGAAGGGTAAAATATAATGTGAGATAGTTTGTTCCCTTTGATAAAATGATCATTTGTGTGTCTGTATCACCACATGGATTAAAAACCCCACATTTAAATATTGACCACTAGATAAATATTATTGAATGATTCCTAATGAAAGACATTAACATGATGATGATATAACCAACTAAATATATTTGATTCCCATGTGACATTATTTAAACCAAAGAATGACTAAAAGCTGTAGATATGTAGCATATGGCATAGTACAAATCTCTAGCACACTTGGGTACCACATGGAAACCTTGGGTGGATATATCGATTAAAGAACGTCTAGAGAAGAATATGGATGTAACACCCCAGGTAAATAAAGAATATGACATTTCATATTTATCCATATTTGTGAATAAAATATTTAAATGACATTAAAGGGGACTCTATGCTCGATGGCGTACCTAACACGCAACAACGAGTTTCTTGGGAATCTTACGTTGCACTCTAATAATAAAATAATATTATTTTAAATGGTAGTTAACATGTAGCCGTTGTAATGGAGGGAATGGATAGAAATAACTAAAATATGATTATACAAGTTTTTAAATGTTTTTACATTTATCCAATAAAAGATAAAGGATTAAAATACGGAAAGAATTCAATTTTAGGCGTATATGCCCTAGTTTTCACTAAAGGTTCACTTATCACCTTTTGATGTTGAACCGTCATTAAATATAGTTTTGATCACTCTTATACATTATTTTGGACCAAATAAAACTCTTATTAAGAATCGGGACATCAAATTTTACTTTGTGTAATTTTTTGGTATTTTTCCGATAAAGTTCATTTTTTAATGAATAGTGTAAAATGTTGTATTTTAAATTCAAAACCTCTTTTAAATCTAATTTATTTATATGATTAGATTATCTTTTGAATTGGTCTTAATGTGTAATCTGAATATATTTTTACCATTTAATCCAATGGTGGTCATTGGAATCAATTTCACTTTGAAATTAGACTTAAACTGGTGCCAATCTTTTGATACTTATTGTTTTATAAAAACACGCTATTTGCTCTGACAGTGGAAATTAATTATTAAATTAATTAATGTGACTTATATGGGTTGAAATTTTTAAAATAGACTTCATTTTTGAATTCGGAATATCAAATATAGCTTAGGGTGAATTTTTGGTAATTTTCTGAAAAACTTCAATTTTTGATGAATACTGAAACCACTAAGTGGTACTTATAAAGACTGATTTTCCGTTTAAATGAAATTTTGCCATCATTGTGTTTTGAATTTCAAAAATCCGACATAAATGGTTGTCATTAAGAAGTAAAATGTGGTTCAATGAGATTATAATAATTTTTTGGTGAATAGTAACTTATTAAGTTCTTAATCGTGATTAGTGGTAATTAGTGTAGTTTAAGGTAAAAATGATATTATAAGGATGTGAAAACACCATAACACTTGTCTCACACCTATTGGGTGAGTCATGGCCGACCAAGACAAGCCATGGGTCAACTTGGGGACCCCATGGAGCCACTTTAGTTGGAAAATGACAATAATAACTTTTTATTTAATGTAAAAGTCAAAATGACACAAACATAATATGTTTTACAAAAACAATTTTTAAATGGGGTTATAAAGATCATACTTTTGATCATAAATAGTCATTGGAAAGATAAAAATATTTCCTACATCATAGTATTTTTTTTATAATTTTTAGACATTAAATAAATTAAATTATTTATGACATAATAATGATGCAGCAATGACATCATTATTTGATGATTTAAATAAAATGGAAAGCTAATGTAAAATCTATGAGCTACACATGTCCAAAACCAATTTTATGAGAGGATTTCGAACCCTTATCACCTTAGACACGAATTATATCAATCTGGGACCTTTTAAAACCGAAACACATTTTCAAATAAAGTAATATATCTTTACTTTTCAAAAGTGCCCCTCCTCTCCTCTTATAAAAGGCCCCCACCTATACCTCATTTCACACTCTCCTCAAGCCTTTGCCTCGTCCAACCCCTGCCCATTTACTCTCTCCACATCTCTCTCCTCATGCTAGAGGATTCCCTTTGGGCAGAATCCTTTCAGAGGAAGCCTTTAGGCTCAAATCAAAAGGAGTTACACTTTTAAAGGTAATTCATTCTCTCATGTTCATTTGTTTTATTTTGCTTCTCCAACCCCCTAAACTCATTTAATTTATTTCTTTTGTAACAAAACCAGTATCTTAAATATACTAGGATGTTGTTATAAGATTTATTCTAGCTACACTCTCACACAACTACATCAAATGGTTATAGAACATACGGTTTCCGTGGATGGTGAAATTATGCCACCCGAAACGATGATTGTTCAATACTCTTTTAACACCTTAAAAGGTGGAAATTATGATGTCACTATTTTATATATGATATATAATATGTTTAAGTTTTACTTATGCTTCTGTATTTTTCATTTTTGTCTTACCATTATGGCTTCCATTATGGGTATACGCGATATCTTCATTTTAAGGAAGTGCGGACTACCGCCCCCTCAAAGTGATTTGATTCGTTATATACCATATGTGGGACATATAAAGAATGGAACTATGATATTATATATGATATTATACTGGAATTATAATATACCTTTATATAAGTATTATTCCATTCTATAAAATATGAAATAGAAATGAAAGTAGCGTTTATGCGTACGTACGGCTTACCGTCTCCATGAACGGTGCATTTCATTTCTTACCTCTAAATGATTATGTAATGTAATAAATGCATGCATGTACTGGATATATATGAAATATATGATATATAAATCATGAATACAGTTCTGGATATAATAAACTTTTGTCCACACGAACAACATGTAATTGTAAGAAGTCCACTTTCGACTTAAGAACCAAATATCAACAAAACAATCATTATTAACTTAATGATTACATAGTGTTTATAACAAGGAAATAAGTGATATAAAAAGAATAATAAGCTTGAAAAGGGATCTTAATCAAGTAGAAATTAACTCAAGTTTATTATTCAGGAGATTAAAGAATGATCAAGTCAAGTCGGACCCGAGGTAAGGGATCCTACTCCTCTCTTTCTTTTTAAGTACACACTTTTATGTCATTCCTTTTAAAGCTCGTATTTCTTGTTATTGGGATGATCTTTTATATTAAACTTACTGTAATTTTTATGTTAATGTGATGAGAGACCCTATTCTCTCTCATCAATCCATTTTGGAAGTTTTGAGTGGCGCCGTTAGGCTGCCGAACTTTCGTAAGAGATCTAACCTCTCTCTTTCTTTTTAAGTACTCTCTTTTATGTCACTTCTTTTAAGCTCGTCATTGTAATGTTGGGAGATGTTATTTTATATTCCTCTTGCTGTACATTTTATTGTAATGTGATGAGATACCCTATTTGATCTCATCAATCCATGTTCGGAAGTTTTATGTGGCGCCGTTAGGCTGCCGAGTTTTCGTAAGGGATTTTTCATCTCACTTTTATTCCCGTGAGATTTATGCTACATTTTCCACAGAATTACATTGAGTGGTGTATGTATTGCCCATTATTCTACACTTTGTGTAATATACTTTTGTTTATGAGTATTTACATCAATGATCTATTGTCCTTCTTTCATGGGGTGTATGTTTTGAAAGATACCCAAGTCGGTAAGGGAACCTTTCACCCTCCTTTTTTTTCTTTTGTTGGGTATTTTTATTTACATATTGTTATGTTGGGATATGTTCTCATATATCCTTATTGATGTAAATTTTATGTCCAAGTAATGAGATACACTTTTTATCTCTCATCAACTCATTTTGATGTGATGCCGTTAGGCTGTCAAGGGAACTTTTTAACCCAATTTCGATTTCTTTGGGTTCAACATGTAGTCATTGAATATGTCATCCATTGAATATGTGTGAATGTCCTTTTATTGTTTTACACTTAATATCCACTTATATTGGGTGTATTTATATTTTTCACACATATTTTGAGATTTATTTGTCCTTAATTTAAGGATACCTTCTTTATAAGGGATTTCATCACATTTGACATTTCTATTGAGGGTTCATTGTTGTTATACACCAATTCACTCTTATATGGTGTATATACTGTCCTTTGGAGTATTATATCATGAATACTTTTATTCTCATGATATTATAAAGTTATGACTAAATTTTATTCCTCGTTTATTGTATTCAAGTGTCTTTAATTTTGGTAAAACCCCTTTAACCAAAATATCATTTTAAATGTTTTATTTATTTGTTCTTATTAATATCCATGTTTTCAAAATGGTTTTAAGGATTTATTTACATGGATATTAATGGTTTAAAATGTTAAAAGCTTCAAGGTGGTATGGGACACTTTGATTCAAAAATCTCTTTATTAAATGTTTTAAATGGTTTTGGAAATGGTTTCTTTTTGAATGGATACATTATTTCAATATCCTAAAATGTTATATTGTGATCGAAATGTGGAAATGTTATGTTTCCTTTATTCATGTTTTATGTGATACAATTATGTTATGGTTCTTGGGCATTGTTATGAAGAACGGGTGGTTCAGTTATAAACTAAGGGCGGGTGAGCCTGATATAGCTCTCCAATGCATTGGGTAACGTGAAGGAGTGAAACGTTAAGGTTTCTCCGAAGAGATTTAGGGAATATACTGTGATGGGTATTCCAAACGTAACCAAGAGGGTTACTCCCTACGTAAGAATGTTATGAATGCCTCAAGATACCTTTATGTCTTATGTTTTCTATGATTTATTCATTATTTGATATGCATATGTTTTATGGGTAAAGTGTGATTTCATTCTAATGTATATATGAACTCATGTTTCCTTTCCATATTTTTATAACTCTTACTGAGCTTTTTATGCTCATCCCAAGTTTTTGAAATGTTTTTCACAGGTCAAGGGAAAGTTACATGATGTGATGATAGTGTCAAGGATGTGTCAACAAAGAACCCATGATTTATTTTAAATATGTTTCCGTTGATGGGAAGAATAAATACTGTCTTTTATATAACCACTTTGTTTAAATGTGGAATGTAATGCAAGTTTCATGATCTAATTCTCTAAAACTCTAAACCTGAAAAGATCCTCAATGTGTAATCTTGTAATAACTCAAGATTAAGTAAGGTTTAAGGCTGGGGCCTTATAGTTGGTATCAAAGGTCGGTTTAGATAACTTTAGAGGTTAGGGTATTCTTTAAGCATAAGTGACATTACCATAATGGTTAGGATTTCAGAAGGAGTCCTAGTTTTAGATAAAGTGAATGAGTAAGTGTATCTTAGTGTTTACCTTCCTCATTAGTACATGATGGTTTTGTTGATGTACTCACACTGACATTTCTGTTTTTAGTAAATGGATGGATCTAGCAGGAACCAAAGAGACAACAGGTTTGAAGGAAACTGTGGTGGTCCTCTGATTAAGAGACTACATAAAATGGAGGATTCAATGAGGAAACTCATGGTTTTTCTAAACCAAATATCAATGAGTCATGATCAACCACTTGAACCTTGGTGAGTTCTCTAGTGCATCATGTACGAGATGGCCAACTCGATGTGGAAATTCAGGTAATAATTATTAAGGTAACCGTTAGGGTTAATATGATCCTTACTTTTGAGGTAATTATGGGTTATTATATGATATGATGGAAAATGAAGGGCATGAGATAAACTTGAGGTTAAAATATGTTATGATTATTCTTGAAGATTTTATTTCATTTTGGGAATGTTTTAAGAATTATATAGTTTTGGAAAAAGGACAACACGCAGACCGTGTGACATCCCATCGCGTCGGACAAAGCTGCGGGAATCGAACCCACAACCAAAGTGCGACTGGTATTTATCGCCTACCACTGGACAACGTGAAGTCCCTGGTTAGTTTGACCAATTCTTTCTAGTTATATTATTTTATTAATTAAGAGTAAGTTGATTTTGGGTTATTTATGAAAATAATTAACCTATCATGGAGGATATGTGATTAGGATAATTACTTTCCAATGCGAGACTTTAGGAGCGACTAATGTTGTTTGGAGATAAATGTTACGATTTAACTTGGAAGACTATGTGACTAAATCATTCAAATATTTGGGTTTCAATCTTATATTGGTTTACATTGAATAATTTTATGGACAAATTGTTTATCGGATGGTCCTCGTTGAACTTTGGGTTTTGTTGGACAAATTTTGGAGATTAAGACTACATTTTCTTTTTATAAGGGGTTATCCTTTTCTGGATTATCTGATCTTGTACTAGCCTTTTTGTTTTTGGTTTTGGTTAAAGTCTAAAGACATGGGATGTATATAGTTCTCTTTTTTGGATTATGTGATTCTCTAGAAGTTGATTACAGTACTCTTAATGTGAACAAGTCTTCCTAAATACTCGACTTTTGGAGAAAATATGAGTTTGTGTAAAAGTTGAAAGTCAACATGATAAGTGATTATGTTTCCTTATGAATAAATTTCTCAATAAAAAGTAACTTAAAACAAAAATTTTGACTATTAACTTTTCTTACTGGGGAATCGAATACCGTTTAACCCATCACAAGTTTGTGATTTTCTCATGGTTAACTTTCTCCTAAACATGTTTTCTATCACTCTCCATCAGAACATGACCCTTCGTTTTTTCCTCCATGTCCATATTTTCATACTTGGAATCCTAGTATGGGTTAACTCGGGTGACCTTTGTACTTATCACTCTTTATTTTAAAGTGTTTGTTTTACCGACTTTTGTTCCGATGTGGGACTTCCAAGGATGTTTCCAAGCGCAATTTTAAAATTGCGAGGACGCAATTCCCAAAAGGAGGGAAGGATGTAACACCCCAGGTAAATAAAGAATATGACATTTCATATTTATACATATTTGTGAATAAAATATTTAAATGACATTAAAGGGGACACTATGCTCGATGGCGTACCTAGCACGCAACAACGAGTTTCTTGGGAATCTTACGTTGCACTCTAATAATAAAATAATATTATTTTAAATGGTAGTTAACATGTAGTCGTTGTAATGGAGGGAATGGATAGAAATAACTAAAATATGATTATACATGTTTTTAAATGTTTTTACATTTATCCAATAAAATATAAAGGCTTAAAATACGGAAAGATTTCAATTTTAGGCGTATATGCCCTAGTTTTCACTAAAGGTTCACTTATCACCTTTTGATGTTGAACCGTCATTAAATATAGTTTTGATCACTCTTATACATTATTTTGGACCAAATAAAACTCTTATTAAGAATCGGGACATCAAATTTTACTTTGTGTAATTGTTTGGTATTTTTCCGATAAAGTTCATTTTTTTAATGAATAGTGTAAAATGTTGTATTTTAAATTCAAAACCTCTTTTTAATCTAATTTATTTATATGATTAGATTATCTTTTTAATTGGTCTTAATATGTAATCTGAATATATTTTTACCATTTAATCCAATGGTGGTCATTGGAATCAATTTCACTTTGAAATTAGACTTAAACTGGTGCCAATCTTTTGATACTTATTGTTTTATAAAAACACGCTATTTGCTCTGACAGCGGGAATTAATTATTAAATTAATTAATGTGACTTATATGTGTTGAATTTTGTAAAATAGACTTCATTTTTGAATTCGGAATATCAAATATATCTTAGGGTGAATTTTTGATAATTTTCTGAAAAACTTCAATTTTTGATGAATAGTGAAACCACTAAGTGGTACTTATAAAGACTGATTTTCCGTTTAAATTAAATTTTGCCATCATTGTGTTTTGAATTTCAAAAATCCGACATACATGGTTGTCATTAAGAAGTAAAATGTGGTTCAATGAGATTATATTAATTTTTTGGTGAATAGTAACTTATTAAGTTCTTAATCGCGATTAGTGGTAATTAGTGTAGTTTAAGGTAAAAATGATATTATAAGGATGTGAAAACACCATGACACTTGTCTCACACCTATTGGGTGAGTCATGGCCGACCAAGACAAGCCATGGGTCAACTTGGGGACCCCATGGAGCCACTTTAGTTGGAAAATGACAATAATAACTTTTTATTTAATGTAAAAGTAAAAATGGCACAAACATAATATGTTTTACGAAAACAATTTTTAAATGGGGTTATAAAGATCAGATTTTTGATTATAAACAGTAATTGGATAAAAATATTTAATAAATCATAGTATTTTTTTTATAATTTTTAGACATTAAATAAATTAAATTATTTATGACATAATAATGATGCAGCGATGACATCATTATATAAAGATTTAAATAAAATGGAAAGATAATGTAAAATCTATGAGCTACACATGTCCAAAACCAATTGGATGAGTGGATTTAGAACCCTTATCACTATAGCCACGAATTATATCAATGTGGGACCTTTTAAAACCGAAACACATTTTCAAATAATGTAATATATCTATACTTTCCAAAAGTGCCCCTCCTCTCCTCTTATAAAAGGCCCCCAACTATACCTCATTTCACACACTCCTAAAGCCTTTGGCTCGGCCAAACCCTGCCCATTTACTCTCTCCAAATCCCTCTCCTCATCCTAGAGGATTCCCTTTGGGAAGAATCCTTTCAAAGGAAGCCATTAGGCTCAAATCAAAAGGAGTTACACTTTAAAAGGTAATTCATTCTCTCATGTTCATTTGTTTTATTTTACTTCTCCAACCCCCTAAACTCTTTTTATTTATTTCGTTTGTAACAACACCAGTATCTTAAATATACTAGGATGTTGTTATAAGATTTATTCGAGCTACACTCTCACACAACTACATCAAATGGTTAAAGAACATACGGTTTCCGTGGATGGCGAAATTATGCCTCCCGAAACGATGATTGTTCAATACTCTTTTAACACCTTAAAAGGTGGCCATTATGATGTCACTATTTTTATATATGATATATAATATGTTTATGTTTTACTTATGCTTCTGTATTTTTCATTTGTGTCTTACCATTATGGCTTCCATTATGGGTATACGCGATATCTTAATTTTAAGGAAGTGCGGACTACCGCCCCCTCAAAGTGATTTGATTCGTTATATACCATATGTGGGACGTATAAAGAATGGAACTATGATATTATATATGATATTATACTGGAATTATAATATACCTTTATATCAGTATTATTCCATTCTATAAAATATGAAATAGAAATGAAAGTAGCGTTCATGCGTACGTACGGCTTAACGTCTCCATGAACGGTGCATTTCATTTCTTACCTCTAAATGATTATGTAATGTAATAAATGCATGCATGTACTGGATATATATGACATACATGATATATACATCATGAATACAATTCTGGATATAATAAACTTTTGGCCACACGAACAACATGTAATTGTAAGAACTCCACTTTCGACTTAAGAACCAAATATCGACAAAACAATCATTATTAACTTAATGATTACATAGTGTTTATAACATTGAAATAAGTGATATAAAAGGAATAATAAGCATGAAAATGGATCTTAATCAAGTAGAAATTAACTCAAGTTTATTATTCAGGAGATTAAAGAACGATCGAGTCAAGTCGGACCCGAGGTAAGGGATCCTACTCCTCTCTTTCTTTTTAAATACACACTTTTATGTCATTCCTTTTAAAGCTCGTCTTTATTGTTATTGGGATGATATTTTATATTAAACTTACTGTAATTTTTATGTTCATGTGATGAGAGACCCTATTCTCCCTCATCAATCCATTTTGGATGTTTTGAGTGGCGCTGTTAGGCTGCCGAACTTTCGTAAGAGATCTAACCTCTCTCTTTCTTTTTAAGTACTCTCCTTTATGTCACTTCTTTTAAGCTCATAATTGTAATGTTGGGAGATGTTATTTTAAATTCCTCTCGCTGTAAATTTTATTGTAATGTGATGAGATACCCTATTTGATCTCATCAATCCATATTCGGAAGTTTTATGTGGTGCCGTTAGGCTGCCGAGTTTTCGTAAGGGATTTTTCATCTCACTTTTATTCCCGTGAGATTTATGCTACATTTGCCACAAAATTACATTCAGTGGTGTATGTACTTCCCATTATTCTACACTTTTTGTAATATACTTTCGTTTATGAGTATTTACATCAATGATCTATTTTCCTTCTTTCATGGGGTGTATGTTTTGAAAGATACCCAAGTCGGTAAGGGAACCTTTCACCCTCCTTTTTTTTGTTGGGTCTTTTAATTTACATATTGTTATGTTGGGATATGTTCTCATATATCCTTATTGATGTAAATTTTATGTCCAAGTGATGAGATACACTTTTTATCTCTCATCAACTCATTTTGATGTGATGCCGTTAGGCTGTCAAGGGAACTTTTTAACCCAATTTCGATTTCTTTGGGTTCAACATGTAGTCATTGAATATGTCATCCATTGAATACGTGTGAATGTACTTTTATTGTTTTACACTTAATATCCACTTATATTGGGTGTATTTATATTTTTCACACATATTTTGATATTGATTTGTCCTTAATTTAAGGATACCTTCTTTATAAGGGATTTCATCACATTTGACATTTCTATTGAGGGTTCATTGTTGTTATACACCAATTCACTCTTATATGGTGTATATACTGTCCTTTGGAGTATTATATCATGAATACTTTTATTCTCATGATATTATAAAGTTCTGACTAAATGTTATTCCTCGTTTATTGTATTCAAGTGTCTCTAATTTTGGTAAAACCCCTTTAACCAAAATATCGTTTTAAATGTTTTAATTATTTGTTCTTATTAATATCCATGTTTTCAAAATGCTTTTAAGGATTTATTTAAATGGATATTAATGGTTTAAAAGGTTAAAAGCTTCAAGGTGGTATGGGACACTTTGATTCAAAAATCTCTTTATTAAATGTTTTAAATGGTTTTGGAAATGGTTTCTTTTTGAATGGATTCATTATTTCAATATCCTAAAATGTTATATTGTGATTGAAATGTGGAAATGTTATGTTTCCTTTATTCATGTTTTATGTGATACGATTATGTTATGGTTCTAGGGCATTGTTATGAAGAACGGGTGGTTCCGTGATAAACTAAGGGCGGTTGAGCCCGATATAGCTCTCCAATGCATTGGGTAACGCGAAGAAGTGAAACGTTAAGGTTTCTCCGAAGAGATTTAGGGAATATACTGTGATGGGAATTCCAAACGTAACCAAGAGGGTTACTCCCTACGTAAGAATGTTATGAATTCCTCAAGTTACCTTTATGTCTTATGTTTTCTATGATTTATTCATTATTTGATATGCCTATGTTTTATGGGTAAAGTGTGATTTCATTCTAATGTATATTTGAACTCATGTTTCCTTTCCATATTTTTATAACTCTTACTGAGCTTTTTATGCTCATCGCAAGTTTTTGAAATGTTTTTCACAGGTCAAGGGAAAGGTACATGATGTGATGATAGTGTCAAGGATGTGTCAAGAAAGAACCCATGTTTTATTTTAAATATGTTTCCGTTGATGGGAAGAATAAATACTGTCTTTTATGTAACCACTTTGTTTAAATGTGGAATGTAATGCAAGTTTCATGATCTAATTCTCTAAAACTCTAAACCTGAAAAGATCCTCAATGTGTAATCTTGTAATAACTCAAGATTAAGTAAGGTTTAAGGCTGGGGCCTTATAATGGACTACTATTTAGAAAATTAATGTTTCATTATACACTTATCAACATCCCAAAAAAAGATTCAAACCATGCTTGAGACATTTAATGATTGATTTTTTGATGAATTTAGCTATTTTTTGTTAATTAAAAGTAAAAAATACTATCATTAAAAATTTATAATTCATTCTGATAAAATAATTCATTTGGGTAATATTTTACACTAATAAAGATAGGATCAATTCAGGGAACCAATAAAAATTTATTTACTATGAATTGAATCACGTAGATATCATATGTACTTTGAGTTAGTTATAAAATACATATCACGATTAATTGATAATAATATTATGAAGTAACATTTGTATATAAATAAATGAGGTGTTGGTCTATTCAATTTAATTAATTACCTAGAAATTTATTAGTGAGAGTAACATTTGTGGGAAGTTAAAATATTATGAAAATATGTGGAAAATTTATTAGATTAAAATTTTTTGAATCAATGATAAGTAAATATAATATCTAAGAGTTTTCTGTTAAAACTAAATGAGACTATAAAATTAATTTTTATGTATGATTTTTCTAGTGGCCCACAAAAATAGAATTTATAAGTGATACTGTAATCGTGAAAATTTTAAATTAAGGAAAAATATAGGAACATATATTATAATATTATTATATATGTATGATTGGGCTGTAATTATTTAAATGATAATAATTTTAATGAATTTGGGTTTAAATAAAAAAATTTGTCCATAAAAACCCATATAATAGTTCACTAGATGTTATAAATGTATTTGTTTAGAAAAAGACATGACATTTATTGTAACCAGTAAATTTGAATAATGTTGTTAGATTTTAAATACTTAATATTTTGATTATTATTTAATATCATTAATATAAATGAGAATTTTTAGTATATCCTACATAAATAATTTCTTCTTCATCAATGAAATTCAAAAAAAGGATTTGAAGTACCTAATGAATTCTCATAACAAACTTACTAATGGTGAGGACTAAAGACATGAATTTCAAATTATAGTGTAGTTGAATCATTTTTGTAATGTTTTAGGAGGGGAATTATATTTACTTATAAATATAGTCATTGTCTTTAGATAACATCAAAAGACACATATATGACTCAATTGGTGTAATTTGACATAAAACTAGTTCCAAAGAGTCCAGTAGGATAATACAATAATAACATTTAGTATTATAGAATTTTCATTAAATTTATATGATTGTGGATACTGGGAATCCAATAAATATTATGCTGAAACTTTTTAATGCTATATATAAAATCTTATGTGACAGATAAGAGGGTTATTTATTATAAATTAGATGATTATATATTATACAATATAATTTGAGATGTGATAATTCAAATAATCGACATATATCATTTGATAGGAGATTCTAAAGAGGATATTTATTAAAATCAAACTATTATTTATGATATAGTGATGTGATAATGAATCTACAACATCTAACCCACAAATAATTGTAGAGAATAATTTTTAATTATCAATGTAACAATATTTACCTAACCATGCCACTAAAAAGGGACACATTACATATTGAGTTCAAGTTCAGTGTAAAGAAGTTGTACCATTATCACCGCCAAAATGGGAATGAAATGTGAAAAAATTTACATAATTTCATACCTTATTTCTATTCCATATCTTTGAGATCAAGAGAGTGATAATGAAAAATTTGTATAACGATTAAAACAAATGAAATAAGTATTACGAAGGCCATATATACCCACACTACCCATGATATGTGTATTTCCTCAAATAACATCGTATACAATTAATTATACAGAGAACTTTATTTAATCCATAATCAATATATATATATATATATAACAACAATCTTTTGTGATTTTTTCCCTTTATTTCACTAGAGATAGTTTTGAGACAAGTATATCCTCCATCATCTCCGAGTCAATGTACATTTGGTTAATGTTTTGGTATAAAAACTGTAAAGAAATGTGAGATTATATTATTATGTAAATATATAAACATAATGAAGAATCTTTTTATTGTGTTCGTGAAGAAATTCAGGTGTGTGTAGTTTTACCATGAATTTTCATTTATAAATTAATGTTTGAATATAACATCAGGTGACACGAACATTTCCACACATTAATTATTATAGTTGCACATAATCCCTTTAATTTTTGGTAATTTTCTCATTTCATATGATAGTAATTATTATTTTACCCAACCGTATGTTAATATATAGATTTTTATTCATTATATCCTTGAAATTCATTAATCACATTTGCAGTGTGATCAGAGAAGGTTGGATATGAATGGAAGATTTTATAACTATTGAATAACAATTCACACTGTAATGATCACTCTTATGCCATTATTCATCACGAATATAAAAATTTTAGATGTATTTTGTTATTCATAAAATATTATATATTATTGAAAATTATAATATATAATTTTTTCAATTATATGGGTGGATTTATTATATTTCATGGTTATTAACACATTTATTTCATGATTGATGATATTTCCAGATGGTAGGTGAATGGTGATATTTAGACAAAATTACTCCCATCATTTTTATATATATGTTAGTTTCAATCTACAATCCCATGCCCATTTGAGGAAATCATGAAGTGTTCACTTACTAGTATATTAGGACTTCAAATTTTTTTGACTCTATAGTTATAAATTTTAAACAAATAGAATAATTATATGGTGAAAAATATATTGAAATGAAATAATTTTCTATATTCCTAAAATTTATATGATATAAAATTAAAAACATATAAATTAAATTACTCATACCATATATTAATTTATAATTACAATAAATAGATCGATGTATTTTCCGTGTTAGTATTCTGGAAAAATAATAGGATTATGTAACATGTGACCCTTTCTACATTAATATAGAACAACATAGTGAATCACATCAGTAATCCTCTTGCTAAAATCATTGAGGATATAGTATCTTTTAAATAAAATTTAAATTTAATAATGATATTAATAATTTATCATACTTTTGGAAAAACTTTATTTACCTTAATGAATCTAAAAATAAAAATAAATTACTTTTTAACCATTTCTAATTCTATCATTAAAATAAAATCATTCATGTAAATATTTTATATCTTTATCTATTTTGTCTCATTTTCTCATCATTCTTAGAAAATAGAAATCATAAATCCTATAATTTAAAAATTACATAAATTATAATGAGGAACTATTTTTATGTCTAATATCAATACCAAAATTATCCTATACAATTTTGGGATACTATTTAATATGATGTAGTCACCGTCATGAGAAGAGGACTAGTATTTTATACTCTATAAGCCCTCATTCATGGAACACTTGTAAAAATAAATTTTATCTAGAAATATTCATTTGCAATTGTGATACATTTCATTCACATACTGCCCCAGAAAGTTAATTATAATCTCATTAACCCACATGTATAAAAAATTAATTCCTTATTCAAATACTATTCCACCACACCATGTGAAATTGGCATATAGACTATCATAATGAAATTTACTATTTTTTTGGAATATATTATAGATGCTAAAAAATAAACCCAAATGTTTTTTAAGAGATATATTAATTATCTTAAAATAAACCAAAAAAATATATAAACACTTTTTTATTTCATTTGATTACAAAACAACTCATTGTTACCTTCAAATATCTATTGAACTCGAATATTGAATTATAATTACATGTTAAATATATTATATTTCTATAAAACATAAAAGATACATAATGGATAAATAATAACATTAAAAATCCATATATTTTATAATAACATAAAATAAACATTATTTTAGTTAGTTTGAATTGAATTATCTTTCTGATTTAAATATCAAGATACATAACATCATTCAAAAACTAGTAAACTCATGGGGTCATCTAATCCCCATATAAATATAATCGAGATTGATCAATAATATTAAAATGTAGTTTTTTATAATATTAAATTCCATTATAAAATTAAATAAATAGATATTATAATAACCACTTTATAGTTTTCTACTTTGAAATTATGTTTCTGAATTATTGAAATGGGTAAACCATAATGGCTTGATGTAGAACATATATAAGGAAAATATAGGAAGAAAATTCTTAATTTTGAAGGGATCTAATAAACCATTCAAAAATAACATTACAACATTGTAATCAAGATACCTATGGGTATTTTAATATTTTTACCTATTATCCCAGAATAGATACATACTTATGATATCATGACATCTGGAAACCATCTTCTCCCATATCTAATTTTACATTTCTATACGGATATTCCCTTGATTAAAACCACAGATAAAAATCCAACATTTATTGTCAATCGAAGATATCTACTCTTTTTTGTATTTATTTTAATTTTTATTTTATATGACCATTTAATTTTTCCTTTTAATAATTAATAATAAAATAATCTTTTACAACCTCCATAGAGTACAAGAAAAATCACTCAAATACCCCTAATCAGATTTCTCCTAATACTTTGTAATTATGAATTTTATAATATTCATGCGATGAGATAGGTTAGACTTTTCCTTACATGCTTATATGGATTCCTGATTGTGATGTCACTTAAATCCCAATGATTTTTGGATTCATATTTTCCATATTGGTTTGCATTATTTGTTATAATACTAACGCGTTCTAAGATTATTTCCTTCAATCATAGTGTTATATCATATATAAAAAACCAATTTTTTATATTTTCTTTCATGAGTGAAATTTATTATATATATTAGATATTAATTAATAATTTAATGAAAATAAATAAGTAATAATGAAACATGAATCGTATTTATAATATGAATTATTCTCATGTATATAAAGAACCGTTTATTAATTTACTTCTTAAAATAGGAATCCAATCTCAAAGGGTCTATATCATGGTCAATTTTTTTATTCTTCCAATACTCCACCATTTTCCATTATCAAATATTTTTATTAGGTAATATATCATGATCATAAAACTTATTTCACAGCTATATCAAATGAATAAATTGTTTGAAACTTTTATTTAACATTGTTTTATCACTCACTTCCATCCTATACATTGGAATCATAAAAATGTTCAATGAAATAAAAAATCTATACATAACCTTCAATAAAATAACATCATTATTTGGTACTAAAATGCATTAAATATTTTTAAGAATAATTAATTCATTGATCCCTTTCTCACAATATCATTTAGTTTTCCCATGGAATATTGACCATCCTAAATTATATTACTCACCATAGTATGAAATTTTAGTGTAATAACATCAGCATAAGATAACGCAGTCACGTCATTTCATGTAATAAACTTTTGGGTTTCCTGATCATCCCCTAATACTAACACTCCTTCACTTCCATAACTATTTCCATCCACCTAAACCCTATAATAAAAATACCTCCTTAAAAACATACCAATGGTCATTCAAATTAAGTTAATAGATATGTTATGAATGGGACAACTGGTTCCATATAGAATAATAATATACCCATGAATCCACGAATGTTTATTTTTTAAAATGGAAAACTTCTTCCATTTGGATCAAGATATCATATACCAATATATAAGATACATCAAATTCAGTTCATATAAAGTTATAGAAATGATGAAATGGGGTCCTATTCATGCTACATGAGACAATGCAGTGACTCACTATGCAACCTAGTAGTATTAGAAAGGATGTATTTTAGAATTTATGTGGTAATCAAATAAATAACCCAATATGACAATGTTATGGGATCTATAATCACGATAAATTTACTATACCTAAGTAAATGGGTGAAAAAACCCCTTTAATGGCTAAATTGGGCACCCGAAAAGATTAATATTAGATCTTCTTAGCCAAAAATTGAATGAGGAGGTGGTTTTTTTCCTTGGGGTCCAATCAATATTCATTCAAAAAAGACCCACAAATGAATTAAAATCATATTAATAGAGATTAATAAGGGTCCAATCCATCCAATAATATCCACCATGGATAGATAAATAAGATAAAAGTTTTCCACAAACTCCACCATTCATGTTACATGCATTGTTATATAATTTCCAAGAGGTAGAACATTTGGGAAAACCATGGTTCTAGGAAATGAAGGGAGTAAATTTGTTTTACTAAAATGGTAAAATACTATTGTAAACATGCCATTGGAGTTATGATGCTTTCCTTACCCTTTAATTATGGTGGGGCCATATTGGATATCGTCATTGTATAGGAAATGGGTGACCTTTTGGAGTTCTGTAGTGTTGTATTTTATTCTTATTATATCATATACATTAGAATATATTAATGTATAATTATAAAAAATATTTTTTTAGAATTTAATATTATGGCACATAATATTTTTACACTATATATATATATAATTTTCAAATTATTACTCACTTATCCAAAACCATAAATTTTTCATTCATTTAAATAATACGAATTTTGTTTTTATACATGAATGATAACTACAAATAATTTTTTGTATAACTTATTTGTATGATAAAATTTTAAATTCTTTAGCCATTTTAATTTTTATATTTATTCCATATTTTCATACATAATGTGAGAACATATATGTAATTTCAAATATGAGTATAAAATTATTCCTAAAAAAATATTTTTCATTCTTTATATTCCCCCACATATTGGTGATTTATATTTGATATCTAATAATCATGGTTCAAATTAACAAATATATATATATATATATATATAACATGCACTACTTGATAATGATCCAATTAAATTAAAGAACACATCTCAATTAAAAATTCCATTATATTGATTTATTCTCATTAACTAGATCCTTACTAAGATTATATAATTGAATAAAATGGAATTTATGTTTATTAATATAATTATTTTAAACATTATTTATTTTTATTTTTAAATTTTCTAATTATATAATTTTTTATCTATAAAAAAAATCTATATTATTATATGTAAATCAAATATAACTATATAAAGGACCTGATCACAAATTTATCTAATGAATTGTCTTTTCTTTACCCCACACATCATATAATGACTGGGGACACCTAGTCATGATTAAATGAAATATCATAGTAAAATATAAATACATTACTATTAGGATCAACTATATAAATCAATATTTAAATAGTAAAATCCATGTATGATGGATTTTGGCAAGGCCCACCCATTTAAAAGATCACAAAATTTACTAGTTCATTCATAAGAAGGAATCAATGAAAATATTATTTTAACTATTTTCTACATCACCTTATAAATTTTATTAATATATCATATATAAGAAATATGATAAATTCTCTACATCTATACTTGGTCCAACTGATTTAATTTACGTATTCCATGCTTACTTAGCCATATTGAAAATGATACAACTTTTTTAGTTCATACCCCTCATATAACTATCTTTTTTTATTTTAAAATTCATTATAAAAAATTATGTATAATAATAAATATATATCTATTTTACTCACCATAATTTTTTTGTGAAACTCTTTTTCTGGTAGTTATTTAAAATCAAAAGGCACCAAATTTCCTTTATTGAGAAGGTATTTTGTGGTTGGTCTCCACCACAAATTTTTTTAAGATTTCTCAATCAAAAGGGACATTGGGAAGATTAACGGAAATTCTCACTCAACATAAATAATTTTAAATACTCAATAATGTTTTTTAATAAGGATATTAATCTACAGTATGTAGAATTAATAAAAATAAATCATAACATCGAAATTATAAAAAAATTACTAACATTTTGTTTCACTCAATTAAATACCATTTAGTATGATCCATTTGACTTCATAAATACATAGTATGACTCATATAAAAAAATTGGACAATTTAATTTATTATCAAAAAAATAAACATTAACTATAACAATATTCCTGAACCTTAAAATAGATAATAAATGAAAAATAATCATTTCAAAAATTTAATGTTGATAATTATGAACCCTTAATATTATAAAACTTTTGTAAATGTATCATAATTATTAATTATATAGAAAATATGAAAATAATAATTATTATTAATATATATATTTTATTTTAAATATTTATTCTTAAATAATATATCCCATTATTCACAAAATCACCATATATAACTATAAAAAATTATATATTTTTTTTAGAAAATAAAATTTTATGACAACTCCATTATAAAATAGACACTTTAAATATTTAGAACATCATCCAAAACAATTTTTTTTCAAATGTCACATGTATTTGGCAAAATCTATATGGGAAAGCTAGTATTGGTTATTATGGGAATCCATTGATGATAAATATTGAAATATATCAGATATTTAAAGAAAAATGTATTATTAAATTATGAAAATTTCAGTATTTAATTTCAATTTATGAACCAATAAATAATTTCACATAACCAATTTTATAATTCATTGATTTTGTAATATTAGAGAAATAAATTTTTTATTCATTTTTAAAACTATTATTTTCAAAATTATTATTTTTAAAATAATTTAAATTTTATATAAAAATATAATGTATATTTCTACGTAAGATATATGAAATCCCTATATTACTTTGAATTCCATTATTGTGATATCAGATACCACTGATCAACAAAAAAATAGAAATACCCCTTGTTAGTTCTTTTCAAATGGGAAATCACTGTTGTATGTTATTATGATACACATTTCGATTTTCATTATAAAATACATATGTTAATATCTAATATCACACCCATTGATATGTTAATAACCAAATGATTCTATAGTAGGAACCCCAAAAATATCAGCATATTTATATCTATGTAATAATGATTTGTTTTTATAGAAATGGAGAAACATATTATTAAAAATAATAATAATTAATTATGATATATAATCTAAGGATCTAAAAAATGACATATTGTTCATAAAGATTTCAAAAACAAAATTATCTATATATTTCAATTTGATATTTCTGTCATCATTAAAAATTTATTTAGATTAATAAAAAATTTATTTATTTAAATGATCCCTGAATTTTGATATGCTATCAAATTAGGTTTTAAAACATATGTCATGTCTACCTTAATCAAAAAGATCCAAACCAACACACCAAAATCATGTAAAAAATAATTATAATAATAAATAATAACAAACAAACCTATACATAACACCCCTTTTTTTGATTGTAACATACTCCATTAACCTAATGGTGATCAATAATATTAATCCATATATTTTGATCCTCAGAATGAAATCCATTAATTATATAAATCATGAATTATATTTGTTGTACAAATTGTCTACCAAACAAATAATAATACTTTTTAAACAAGTTTATGTGTTTAATAAGAGGAATTCTTTACCTTATAATTTTTTAAATCATTAGATGGTATTTTAAATTAATACTGATTTATTTATACATTCTTCCATCATATAAAAACGATTATCCTATTTTTATTGTATTTTTCAAACACGAACTCATTTAATACATTACATTATATGTTATAACAAATAAAACATGGTCTACCTATTTAATAGTACATTATTAAAATGTTAGAATAAAAAATAAATAATTTGTTGAATATGTTATATATAATTTTATATCATCTACAAAATTATTTGATAAATATAAATTATATTATAATGCATTTACCCTTCCCCCTTAAACAACAGTTTGGATGGGGGAACCCCATGATCTCTGGCATGCATCCATGTATTCTGAATGGTATCAACTATCTGTTAGATTCTATAAACAACATGAAAATACTATACCCTTTTTTTCATAACTTATGAACCAAAATATAAATCATATAATTACAATATTATAAAAAATTATTTGTATACTATTATAGATAATGGATAACCATAAATATAGAATAATGCCAATATGATATATAAATAATGCACTCTGTTCTCTTCACACATGAATACAACATTGATCAACAAATGGGACCATCATGTGAAACTAATTAATAGTATAGAATAGAAAAATAAATGTAAATTAAACACATTTTATACATTAGAGTAATCCCCCATCACTAAACTAGCCACTCTATCTAAATATCTTAAAAAATCTATTATTCAACTTTTAAAAACGGTCTATAAACACTCCAATAATTCTCATTCATTGTTTGAGCATATGAATCACTTGGATGAAACTAATTCATGTCTTATATAAATCATCATATAAAATATATATATAAATAATAATTTAAACAAGTAGGATATGATAAGCCATTGTATGGCATCATGTGATATCCAGATCACCACGATACATGAAGCCACCTTCATTACCTAATATTGGAAGAAATATTCTTCACATACAACATATCTATACCAATACCATATTACCCTCACTAAGGTCCCATAAGTGATTCTTGATGAAAACCCTATTACTATGGGTAATATACATGAAAAACTCTCATATTATACCGTATCACTCTAGGTATGGGTCTATAACTAAGACTCTAACAATAATCTTTTAATCATTTAATCATCCAAAAATAGAGTTTAGTATTATAAACTATCAAATAAGGAAATGTACCATGGATAACTCACACCATCCATCACATTAGGTACAACTATAATATGAGGGACTAAATACATTGTTAATTCATACATCACAACATCACACATCCCAACCAACAGTAGACATAAATCTCTGGCCCAATACTCTCCTATATCATTATCCAAAAACCTTATACCATGTTCCATAGATTGAAACTGATATTTAACATTAATATTACAATGGGATAATTCATTATAATTCCATCATAATCCTCTATAGTTAGAATCACTATGCATAACCATACTATCATAAAGTGAAGTAATACAAAAAAAATTTTGATTCTAATATACATTGTTATGCTCAAACCACATGTCTGGCTATTAGTTCATACATGCCCACACCAACTAATAAATCCCCATTAGTCTATTTACATCACATAGTCCCTTAAAGACAAATACCTATCGAAACCACAAATACTAGTGAATCACTAGTACATAATTACAACTTTTTTGACCCAATGATGGAAATATTTATTCCCAAAACTGTCTGATACACATAAAGAACTCATTTACTATCAAATTTCCCGAATTATATCTATAGATGGAGTCAAAAAAACCATTTAAACCTCTCAGGGATAACCAATAATTCTCTATACTCATCCAAGACTCTAATATACCTCCCAAGGTAGGGTGTTGATCAAGAGGTTCCATCCCCCCTTGCATTGTTATAATGAAGTGCCACTATGACCACTAAGGACTATGTTAATAATCATTCACAACACAAGAACATGGGAGAAGTTTGTCCAATTGAATTACAAGGTATAATATTGCTACTCATATCAATATACACTATTTAAAAAATGAATTACATGTATGCAATTATATTTCCATATCCATATCCATACAAATTTGATGTACTGACACAAATAGTTCCAATCCTCAATGGATAATCACTATGAATCCATTATATTGACCTGAAAAGTATAATATAAAACCAATCCAAACCCATCTGATGATAAAAATACAATGTTGGGGTTTATTTGGTTATATAGGATTTCATTCCCCAGGTTCCATAGAAATCAATCATTTATAAAATATTTAGAAAAAATATGTTCGTATATTAATTACTTGTATTATTTTTTTATCAAAAATTGGAATAAAAAATTGCGAAAAAATAACCCCTATATAAAATTTCAATCGATGGACTATTAATAGACACTAACGTAATACATATACACTCACATGTATATTGAATAGTCTGAATGGAATAACCATCATCAATATTAGAGTTATTGTTCATATTTTTTTCTCATCCAAGCCCCTCTCAATCCTGTTCTAAGTGTCACCATGCTTCTGTTACCTTATTACATACTGAACATCAAAACATATTAATTATAAGAATTTAATATTAATTTTCCACTATAAATTAATGGTAGAATAATTATAAATTCCTAATGATAAATGAAGTAATGTTTAAATAATGACAAATATAGTGAACATGACTCACACCAATCCTCTAGTAATCATATGGCCTATAATCCTATGAATCAATGTCAATTTTTTTACAAATTTATCAATAAATTTCGCAAAACACTTTAAAATGACCTATTGAATTAATATTTTAGAATAATAGTGATAAATTGGTTTTCTTAATTCTATTTTGATTTCATCTCTATGAACAAACATAATGATCCATCGTAATGGTCTAATTTCACAATTTATATGTGATATTCATTATAAACCCAAAGATGATAAATCATATTATTAGAAGAGATTATGAGGAAAATAATAATCTGTGAAGGATATTATTCACCTTCCTTTATAACAATGAATAAATATTTGATCACCATACACTCATAGGGAAATGGAAAGATGAATTATAGAGGAAGAGAGAGCCCCTCCTTTGGTTTTATCCACCCGAATAAGAATAACCCGAAAGGGGGATTTAAAAATTGGAGGATATTATTACCATTCTACCATCATTTAAGAATACCAATAACATTCATTCAAGGTACCCATACAACACATTACTAATACTTGGTGCATCATTTTACACTTGGTCTCCAATTACCCAGTGTCCTCCAAGGTTTCCATAATGCCAACACATGAATTCCCTTTAGCAAACACCAAAACCAATAAAACATACCTAAAGGAACATCCTAGTATCTATTCGAACTAGGAACCAAGTAAAAACATTCCAAAAACCTAGTTCCTATAAATTCACAAATTATAATCCCATCTATATATTAGTATGATTACCTTGAGTTTCCACAAACCTTGACCATTCTTGGTGTATATAGTGTCCAAGACTAATCACATGATGGTTTCATGTCTCACCTTGATTTCAAAATAGAATATATACATTCCCAAACTAGAACCAATAAAATAATGTAAATAAAATTCCCAAGGTATTTCATGACACGTGAATCACAAATTAAACAAGTAAATATCAAAACACCCCTTTTCTAGAGAAATAAATTAGAAATTCCTGTTATATCACTAATTTATACAGAGGTATTTTATTATAAACTCTCTACATAGCCATATCATCCACAAGAATAATCCAAATGGATTCCATGATTCTGAATAAATCTATCAAAATATAATGTGATATCTCATTCAGGATTCTAATTGGATATAACTCTACAACAATTATAGCCAACAAATAAATAGAAATTGTTTTTTAAAAACTCTTGGTTTAATTACCCAAATATATAAAAAATTGTACAATAATTGTTTCTAAAATAAATTTCATATAATTATATATAATTACATGGAATGGATGTTTCTAAATCTCCCATACACTAACATTCCTTAAGAATAACGTTATGTTATAGAGATATCAACACCTAATCAATTGAATAGTTTCCCATCCTTGACAACAACATCGAAAGACACAACTTGCACACGACATGTTCCTAGAAACATACCCTAAAACGACAAATAAATAAATAGAAAATAATCAATTCCCTATATATATCATCAAATCCTGTACGGTCTCATAACTAAAGATGAATCATCATCCCACATTCCTCATAAATAAAAAAACTCATCAAGTCAATTATTTTTCCTAACATCTACAAAATCCATGAAAATGAAAAACCACCCACCATGCTTCGGTAGTGTTACAATAATAAAATCTACTTTATGTAAGGGGTAATTATCTAAGGATTGGTATAATTTTCCCCACTATCAAATTATATACATCATTTCCCAACTACTATCATCTAAAATAAAAATTGAAATTAAAAAAATCATACATAATAAATTGAAAATGAAATCTATCTAACATGACCCATTTTTCATTCTTTAAAACACTTCAATGTCAACTATCCCTAATAGGGATCATAAATTTAGCTTTACCCCTAGTCATAACCTCAAATATATGACATTATCTATTCATTATGGATATGGAAAATTTATCCATTATACTAAACATAAATTATATTTATGTCCCCAAACCAATGTATCATATTTCTATAAAAAAAAGTGTAATACCCAATTTCTCTTGTGGATATCTTGGTAAGAGCTACCCATTACCCATTTCACTCCATCTATAACATTCCATTAACCCATTTGAAACTAGTGAAACCCCCAAAAAAAGTATTAACAATATCTAGAAAATCTTACAGACCAATATAGTTTTGTCTTGTTTTCAATATATTTAATAAGAACCAATTTCAAGGTACTCTCATGTGTTCACTACCCATTATAGACATTCCCTAACAACACATAAATTTTTAAGGACTACTACCTTCTAGTAATTCCACATTAAGTTTAATCAACATGCCTAATGGTCACCCTTACGTTACATATCCATTACCTATCATACAATAACAATAATGTATCTCATGGTTTCATAAACCCTTATAGTGAAAACCCACCATATTTATCAAAAAAATTATTTTCTATGAAATTATTATCATCATACACCTCAACCAGTCATTTCGTTTAAGTTAAAACTTTTAATGATCCCTAACTATGGGTTTTTAAATCATACATAATTAAAATAATAATACAATTATTCAAAAACACACCTTACACTATCTTTATAAAATTTACATTCCCATCATGAAGCATCAATAAATACACAACCCCAATAATTCCTAACTTGAAATAATTTATTCTACTTATATATAATTACTATTAGGTCCAAATATTAAAACATTCCTCCAATAAAATATGGTTTCAAAATCCTATGCACCTACATCCACATATGATAACTACTCATTTGACCTCAGAGAAAGGAAGAATAACCATCACAAACACAAAAAATTATTGATTAAATATCTAACTAGAAATGAAAATAATGTATCCTTTTACACAATCCTAATTCAACACACACAAGTCTTATCAAACCATCTCAGTGAAAAATACTAGATATATAAAACCCCTATAGGGACTCAAATGAACATATATCCCATATACTAATAGTACATTTCACCAATGTAGTCATACCTACTGCTCAACTTCTGTGACCTCATACCTATACGTACCCACTATACATATATCTTCTTCCATGATCATGGATGCAATCAAAAATATTAATGTAAAAACACCCCATAAAAATAAGATAGTTTTGTTTAATTATAACTCCACTAATATATTATTTTTGGGAAATAAATATAATATATTGTTTGAGTATTATTAGTCAAAACCTATTCCTTGTAATTATTTATCAAAACAACCACTTCTTAAAAAACATCATCCTTTTTCTAAAATAAATTTCACATCCAAAATAAAAAATAAACATTTGAAGAATTCATATGTACCAATAAATTATGCATTAAACATGCCTATTCCCCTACCAATGTAAAATATAAAATAATACTTCATACAGACCACCATAATTTATTAAACACCTCAATATTAATATTAAAATACTACAAAAAGTTTCTCAAAATTATTTACTAAGGTGTATATATTCAGTGGCCATCTATTCCAATGAACATGTTCTCTAACATGCTATGAAAATATCATACCTCCATAATCCACACATAAATAGTATGTCCTCAAAAACAATACTGTGATTTTATATTCTAACACTACGCACATGGCCCAACTGAATGGATATCATGACAGGGGTACAATATAACCCATGGTGACCCACCCCTTAACCATGAGGACTCATATCTGTAGAATGTGTCTATAACCATAATGGCGTGACTATAATCTCAATTTTATCACATATTATAATATAAAAATCAAATATTCTGTATATGACATCCAAGTGATATCATTTAATTTTTTTAAAATTTAAGGATCAGTATCAAATTTCTATATGTAATAATGATAATGTAACCCAAAAACAACACTTGTATATACAATAATGATCACCCATATCAGTGATTATTTAAATGTACAAAACGTACATAAAATTAAAAAGGATATTACTAATAATTTGAGTCCCATCTCATACCTATATCTAGAAAATAGTCCAATCACTCGTATCATATATCTTATAAAACTTATCACTTGATAATAATGATAATGGTGTCAATGTGCACCAATATACGCTTTTAGGGTCTACGAATATTACTACTTGTTGGAAAAACCCTATCAATCTCTGGTATATGTAATCAAATATAATCATTGTATGTATTATTATGTAATAAAATTTAACATGGGAGTAAGGATAATATTCCATTATTCTTTGATGAGTCTACTAATACATATTTAAACACCTATTGTTTCCAATTACTAAAGAAAAATCTTATCATACCATAAATCACAAGCCATAACCTATTACTCCTAGTATACTATAAAGAAAGTGCTTCAACTAAAACCCTATCACTCAATCGACATTCCCCTAACATTGTGTCAAATGATAAAATATAACTCATGGTATGTTCCTACAATTAATACTTGTGAAATAGTATATTACATATGGTATGTTCCCATAGTATATCCTCAAAACATACATTATCACTAATGGATTGGTCTCACAATTAACTGAAACAAATTATTACATCTGATAAATAAGACTTCATTAGGTTTAGACGTACTCATAGACACAAAATCTCAAATTCACATATCTCAACTATTATAAGGGGAAATTAATAAGCCCAAACGTTTCACATATCAATTATAGAAACACCCCATATTAAATTTCTTTGATAAAAAAATATACTTACATTGTACATTACTGTAGTATATCCTATGATTTTCCCAATATGACACACCATGATTATCCCCAATTTATATAACCATAAAAAAACAACTATTACTATGTAACACCCATGTTTACCCTAGGTGCCTATTTAACTATCTTCCATCCCAACCCTTATTTTATACAAGGACATAAAAACTCAATATAACCCTCTTAGGGTAAGAACTACCCAATGGGGACTGAAGGAAGATATTAAAAATCTATACCTTTTTCCCTAGTGCATCACTCATACCCAAGAACACCAAATGGTACCCCAACTAGGCCATGTTTTTTTCCAATATTATCCCACACAAAAAGATGACACTTGGGGTAACATGTAGAAAGAATCAGTTCTACTAATAGGTGTAACCAAATAAAAAATAAAATCCTTGAATTAATTTTAAACAATTTTTCATATACATATCATGTTCTAATTTATCCCCCATGGTATCTATAATATTAATAAGTCCCATGATACCACATTACTGCCTCTATGTTACATTATTCACACTAATGACTATGGTGACACACACTGACAACCCAATAACATATATGAATTTGGCCCAATGACTTAATATATTCAACTATGATTGTTCCAAATATCCCACTCTATTTTGTTAGGGATTTTTATGTATTTATGATTATTAACATTAACATAAAAATAATATTCAGAAGGATCAAATTTCATGACTCATTCTTGTTGATAAACCCACTCGTGAGTGCAGTAAAAATGGGTGGAATTACCTTCATTTTTCAAAAAAAACATGGAGAGATATCTACTGATAGACTTCGTTAGACAAATTAGTCTTGTCTGCAAAATAATAAAATCTGTCCATAAATGATTTAATGTATATGAAATCCCCTAAAATTAGTTACCAAAAGATTTATAGGAAGAGAAAAAAATAAAATTATACCCTCTAATCCAGTACAGTATGGTTCAATAAAACATTTAATATTGATCACCTAAAAAATCAATTTATATTTATATATGAGTGAGGAAAACATGTATACTCAGTAATATCCTCTACGGGACCTCTCATGTAAATATATAAGGACAATAAAAATGTTCTAATATATAATTTGAAGAATCGACAAGATCATACCCGGTAAGATATCCATTCATTTCCTCACTAATGATCACTCTACAAACATGTTATTTAATTTAGAAATATTATATAAAAAACATGTGATCAAAGGTTCCCTATAATCACCTCCCCACTTTTTTCCACTATCACTCCTAAATTTTAAATTTAATATGCTTTAATATATTCTATATATGTATATATTGTCTAATATTTTCATGGGGCATGGGTTGAAACACTTACTACCCCCACCTCTGATCAATTACAACAAATTGAATTTTCATTAGTTAGTGTATGTAATACCAATATCAAATATTTCTCCATTATAGTCAGGTATAATGAACATGAAGGAAATCAAAACAATTCTATCAAACATACTTGAATAACCCCTTCCATATAATATAATCACCATGTACAAGAATCACTATGTACTACTATTTAAGGGAGGGAAGGGAAGTGGGTGTTGTTATCCACCATCAATTAATGATTAAGAAGTTGGTGAAAACAACCATAACCCATAACATTTGGCATTGGTAACAATATAAAACTCTCATTGGGATTATAAATAAATCAAGAGAAAAAAATAAGTATAATGTTCACATATAAATCATAGCCAATGGTTACACACACATTTCCATATATGAAATCATTTCGTCCACCATCAGATTACCACTTCCCTTCATCATCCATTACAACCTCTACAACACAATCTTCCATGAACTACATGAACACATCCATATATCTAACCATAGCTTCATATTTAAATATCCATTCAAAAAATTTAGTTTTCGAATTCAACTTTCATATAAAAATTTATTATGCATATTTATTAAGAATTAATTTTCAAAAAAAGACACTATTCCATTATAATCATTCTATTTATTATAGTTCAATTCAAAAAAATTACCATGTCATATTATCCCGCCCAACAACCAAATATCATATTCATTAATTTTTTATTTGATATAATCATGAATCAATAATAAAAGAAAACATCACATGAATATAACCAAGAATCCTTCCCCAATATCACACAAAAAACACAAGATATTTTTCATAAATAATATAATATCAGAGCCTAGTATGCACATCGATAATATTCTTAGTTAAAAAAAAAGTACTTTATTACCAAGAAAATTTAACATTAAAATATTTAAGGTATTTATAGAATTAAAACAAAAAATAATAAGTAGTTTAATTGAAATAATATCACATTTGTAAAGGGGATTATATCATTTTGAAAGTACAATATAGTTCTTTTATATAAGGAGTTAAGTTATAAAATAATAGTAAATATCACTGAACATATAATTCAGATAGTCACTCTATCAGTTTATTAATCAATCTCTTATTTAGTAATTCATATACTTCTTATCATAAAATAAATAATAATAGAATCACATGAAAAAAAGAAACAATATATGAATCAATTAACACCCAATTTATTTATATCCAAATTTTTTTATTCTTTTGGTGAATTCATACATATTATAAAATGAACCAAAAGCATGATTATATAATTATTTTCATAATCAATGTGTAGAGTATTTAATACAATAACTCATTTTATAGTGTAAATAAACACCATACAAGATATAGTGAAACAAGAATCAACCACCACCAAATCTACAAGGAACCATATTGTAATATATCCACACCAGTCCAATGTCCTGAAATCAACCTGAATTACACGAAGATACACACCAAAATTGATGCCAAAATCTAAAGTGGAATAATAAGAAAATATTTGTATGGTAATTTAGATGTTACCTCAAATCAACAGAGAGACCAATCACCAAGTAAAAAGATCATTGTGATCCATAAAATATAGGATAACTGATCCTATTATGTAAAATGGAATTATCCGTGTTTTGAGAGATTGAAATAAATTCAAAATAGAGTGAATAATTTCCCCTATTTAATGAGAAAATTAAAAATGCCACACCCATGGCTTAGAGACATCAATTAAAATAGTGGAGTACTAAGTCTATATAGATCATAGATACCAACATTAAAATGTCCATCTTTAACCCACTTCTCTATAGTTTTTCCCATTTAAAATATGATTGTCTTCCATAATGAGCACCTCTATGATGCATGAGAAGACCCATAACAATTTTTGATTCACATTATACAACCTTAGTCAAACCCCATTGAAAAATAAAATTTTCCTCACAATTTAATCCCACCACTCTCAATACCATGTTTTAGAGACTCTTTGTTCACCATTATTAAATGGGTCTTCAAAAAATTACATAACTCAACTTGGCTCACCTCCTCAATATTTCTTCCGACCAGTTTCACATGGGTAAGACCATAACACCACCTTCCTCATCAAAATAAACTATACAAGTGCGCTTTTTTCTTCCTACATTTAGGAAATCAGTAAGATGAAATCTCACTAAATCACAAATGAGGACACCACATGATGCAATAGAGTAGTTAAAAAATGAGTCGTCAATACCCAAAATAACACTCTTATGAATGATACCTTGTGAAAAAGAATAACACCATCATTAAGATACCCCAATATTGATGAATAATTAATTTCATAAGTCACTATAAAACAAACAATATTTTTATAAAGCATCAATTAATGAAAAACATCGGTTGTTTAACATGAATATATAAATACCAATAAAATTTAAGATTATCTAAATCATTATTCCTCTATAGAACAGTGACTAGTTTAATTAAATTCCCACTAACAAATTTTCTTAGTAATCTTAAATCTCTATCTGTCACTCTAGGAACAATGTATCACCATCATCATCAAACTCTATTTTAGAAATAACATCTATATCCTCATGTTGATATCAATTAAGTATAGACACATAGAAAATTTCATTTATCATATCCATAATAAGAAGAAGTTCCAACTGATATTTCACCCAACCAATGTGATCTATTTCATCAAAAAGAATGATAAACCGTAGAGATTATTTACTTCTTATACTAAATATACACATACCATGATGAGGTAAAACCCTTAATAATATATGGTCCCCAATATCAATTTCCATTGGCCTCCACCTCAAATCCATATAAGTATTCTGATGGTCCTATCAAATATTTATCCATCCTCGAATATCCGAGATTTTCTCATTTGTTCTCTGTATAACTCCTTGGATTTCTTCCTCCCAAACATCTGTTCCATATTATAAAAGATGATAATAACACCAATGTATAGCATCAAGAGGATCCATGTTATTGGAAGAGTGATATTGTTTTAATAAAACTCTACCAAATATAATTTATTCAACATGTCCCATTGAAATATATTTTTCAATAATACTAATTTTTGCGACTCGTCCCCCGGGGCCCATACCATGACTACCCCAAGCCCACATTCTATAGTCCAGGGGCTGGTGACTAGCATCAAAAGGTGTAAATCCCTAAAACTGGGAAGTCATTGCCTTTATAACATAAAAACACACATAACATAGTACTCACAGGAAGAAAAACAGTAAGTTAAAATTGTATAAAAAAAGAGTGATGAAAAGTAAAAGGGGCCAGAAATACAAGTCCAACTATAAAGTACAAGTACTAGAAAAAGGAAACAGCTCCTGGATCATCCACTGGGAAATCCCACCTAACGGGTAGGTACAAATTGCCCCAAAAGAACTCCATGTCCATCTATCTCCTCTGTATACCATCATGTCGTGTGTTCCACCTCCAGGTACCGTCCAGTCTGGGTACACTCAGCCTCGATAAGTGTTGTCTGTCATCTGCATCCAACACAACGAGGTGCGGGCATAGCCCATACAGGGGTGAGTATAAAGATAATCAGTAAGGATCCCGAGACCCTCAAGGTCTCACAAAATATAACAAAGATAAATTACAATGTATGAAATAAACAGATAACCCCACATAGTTATATGCCCATACGTATAACTAAGTATAAAGTAATTCATCTAAATCATGAGGAAAACACAAAAGTTTCTGACTCATCTCCCATAGGTATAAAACTATTGTAGAGAGTAGGAGATGATTAGATGTAGGACTAAGTCATTTATTCTATCGAATCCACACAAGATCTAGGAATAGAAATCAGAACTGTTGAACCCACACAGGATCCATGAATAGTAGATAGAGCTGTCGAACCCACGTAGGATCCATGAATAGTTGTTACAGTTGTCAAACCCATGTAGGATCCTAGAATAGCAATTAGAGCTATCAAACCCACGTAGGATCCATGAACAGTAGTCAGAGCGCAGCCAACCATAGGGTTCTGCACAAAAGATGCTTGATTTTGGAAGGGTCCAATCCTCAATCCATGTTTTGATACATCAACTACAAAGGAGTCCCAAGTTGATATATCCAAAATTTACATATTTTCAAAAGAAACCCAACATGATAGAAGTTGCGTCAATCGTATGCCCGGTCTGAGAGTTATTGGCATTTCGGTTCTGAGGGCCCAGTTGGATTCATGTTTTATCCAACCTATCCATACCCCAATAGTGTCCAAACCTCAGGTGGGGTATACCAAAAGAACCATCTCCTTCCAAGGTTTCTGTCTCCATAGACGGTTCGTCAATTAGACACACGTAGCTCATGATATGGGAAAAAGAGTGGAAACAGGTCAAACAGGTCCAGGTCTGGTTCGGCCCAGTCGGACCGACCCAGCCCGACCTGGGTCCAGACTGGGGTCCTACCCGGTCCGTGGGGGCCGCCCAGCCCACGTGAGTCCCACAGATGGTGGCATGTCCAGCTTTGGGTTCGGCCCACGTAGGGTCCAGACCACGCGAGGCCCGCGGCTGGCGGCCCATGAGGTTCACCCTAGCCACATCCAGGGGAGAGGCCACACCACCTGGAATCCTAAATGGATTTTTCCTTCAGGGGGGATGAAAACTAGTTCCATGTGGTGCTGGCCCACCTCACGGGGGGCCCACGAAACAAGTCCCGCTCCTCCTGACTGGATGAGTGGCTAGCCACCTCCTGTGCAGTGTGGTTGCACCGAAAATCCTCGGGCGGCCGACATTGCCGGCCGCCAGTCCCACCCCACTGTGGCTAGTTCTCCAGCCATGTTGTGTGTGCTGCGCCACATCCTCTTCAGAAACCCGGCAGCTCATGCCACCAGTTATTCTCACGGCCAGCCTTGCGCCGACTTCTGCTTCACCACCATGATCAGTTCGTCGCAGCCCACTCCTCCGGCTGCGTGGTTGCACCACTGTTTTCCACGCAGCCTACTGATGTGTTGGATGCCCTTACTTTGTTCTATATGTGTCCTTCACCTGTTCTGACCACTGGAAAACCTTTTGTGGGTCACCAGTCGAGTTCCGATGGCCCGATTCTCATTCCAGATGTAGCCGCACACTCCTTGGGATGTCGCCTCTGTTCTGCAACTGTTGTTGAATAGAATCACTCATCCTAGACTCCTTCCTATGTCGTGACTACCCCAAACCCGCCATCCATAGGTAAGGGTCTTGCAACTAGTACCAAATGCGTAAATCCCTAAAACTGGGAAGGCATTGCCTTTATAACCTGAAAATTCACACAACAGCGTACAAGCGGGAAGCAAAAAACTAAGTAAAACTATATAACAATAGAGTGATGGAAAGTAAAAGGTGTCGGAAATACAAGCCAAACTATAAAGTACATGTACTGGAAAAAGGAAACAGCTCCTGGATCATACACCAAGAAATACTACCTGAAGGGTGGGTACAATTATCCTCCACGACACTCCACGTATGTCCATCTCCTTTATGTACCGTCATGACGTGTGGTCCACCTCTGGGTACCATCCAGTCCTGGTACACTCAGCCTCGGTTAGCACTGTCTGTTGTCTACATCAAACACAATGAGGTGCTGGCATAGCCCATACTAGGGTGAGTATAACAATACTCAGTAGGGACCCCAAGACCCTCAAGGTCTCACAAAATCCAACAAGGATAAATCACAAAGTATGAAATCAAAAGATAACCCCACATAGGTATATTCCCATACATATACCTAAGTTATAAATTTTTCCATCTCAATCACGAGAAAAACACATAAGTTACTGAATCAGCTCCCACAGGTATACAACTTTTTTAGAGAGTTAGATATCATTATATGTAGCCACTATGTTATCTATTCTGTCAATCCCACATAGGATCCAGTAACAGAAATCAGAACTGTTGAACCCACACAGGATCCAGGAAGAGTATCAGAGCTGTCGAACCCACACAAGATCCCGAAATTGTAGACATAGCTATCAAACCCACATAGGATCTAAGAACAGTAGTAAGAGCTATTGAACCCATGTAGGATATCCACAAACAACTTTACAGTCTACTCAATATAATCATCCATTTGAGGGTGAAATTTTGTGACAAGAAAAATCTCGAATTTGAAATAATATTTATTTAAAATTTGAAGTTCTGATATAAAAAAGGAATCCCAATAAATGAGTATGGTACTAAAAACCTGATGTAGTTTCATGATCTCATCCACATAATGGATTTCCAAAAAAATCCACATAAAATAACTCTCAGATTCCTTATAATTGGGTCGACATATAAATTTGTGAAAAATTTGACAAATGGCGTTAAATTATCTATAATATTAAGAAAACTACATAAAAAATAAAATATGAGTTCCTCCCATTAAATAATCGGAAAATTTTGGGGTTATGAAAATCCTCCTTGAAAATGATAATCAAATACCACCCATTTTTAGAAACAAAAATTTACCACAAAATCCAAAATATAACTCTTTATCTCAAACCAAAAAATATACTCATAATACCTTAGTAAATATTTTATACACCTAGATACACTTCCTTGGGTTATTTGTGAGTCCCACAGTATACCGCCTTTCTCATCACCACCAAAAAGTCACCATCATCCAAGACAACATCCAATGAGATCAGTCCATTGAATACCACTATTAAATATCACTATAATGAGCATGGTCTCACATCACCTCTAACTCTAAGTATCTAAATTGACACTCATTTTTCGAATTTAAGAATATGTTATATATTTTCACCTATAATAGTACACCCCCACCATTAATCACCACAACATGAATATTCATAACCACTATCTATTATATTACTCTAAAAATATCACCAGAAAACTATGTGGTATGACCCCATGAAATCCTTCTCAGTGAATTCACAAAAAAAATTACATTTCCCTAGGTGTATGATATCTCATAATAATATTCATGGAGAAAAATCATCAATGAATATTGTTAAAAATTTATATTATATTAAGAGATAACATGCATCTAGATCATTTAATTTATAAATACTATAAAGTCATGAACAAAGTGGTAATGTCACTATAAATTCTAGGAAAAAAACACATCCTTCAAATCAAAATCATGGGCTGTTGTTTCGCGCGGAATCCGGGGATGACCTCCTGGACGGGAGATTCAAACGTTCCGATCGGTTTCTAACGGGTTTGTTCGTAGAACCGGAAACATCCAATGATTCCACATCCGTTTGGACCTACTTTCCAAAGGCAGGCGCTCATTAGCTTGTGGGCTAATGAGGCTTAGGAATTTGCATTGGTCGAGAGGATGGGAGGTCGGACTCATCACACCTTTTTGAGGGGAATTATTGTCTACTCCGGGACTCTCTTTATAGATTTAAGTTATGTTCGTGAATCCTTATTACATTACCAAGTATAAAATGAGCTTTCCTTTAGTTTTAACAATCAATGATTAAATATGCAAGAAATTTAGGGAATCTTTTATATGTATTCGAGGTTCTTCATCAATATAGAATCATCTATATTTGTTTAGAGATTCTTGGTCAATGGTATCCTTCAAAACATTTATATAAAAGTCTCTTGGTCATTTTGATGACCAGGCTGGTTTTAAAGCCACTCAGTGGGGCACTTGAAGTTTATCGTCATTCAGAAGGACAGAGATTATTTCAATGTTGGGATCGAACCCATGAATGGGCTACCTACGTATCCTTTGTTTTGAAAAAGGAATCAGAACCCACGTAGTTCGAGGAATGGGATATGATGTTTTATGATTGATGGCTCAAAGATGAATGTCATAATTACTTTTACACTCTAAGCTCACGTGAGTCATGCTCGGTGTGAGAAACAAGAGGTATTGGTAAAATTTAGACAATTGTGCCATAAAAGATGCAATCATAAGAATTTGTTTTGGGGCTTATGTATAGATGACTGCCCAGATAGGCGAAGGTTTAGGATTTACTTTTAGGGAGAAAATCCAAGAACAGGGTCCACAAAGTTATATGTGCTTCATGGAGATTTGAATACTCTAATCTTGGGGCTTACTCCTAAGGAGGATGCCCAAGTTAGGAGGGGACTTATGATTGGGTTTTATTCCAGAAAAGGAAACCCAAATCAAAGATAATTTGTGACTGGTTAAGAGAAATTTTAAGAGACTTGGGGCTTACTCTTAAGAAGGATGCCCAAGATTTATGACTAGGACTTATTACTGAGAAGGAAGCCTAGGTTTAGGGGACTTGGGGCTTACTCTTGAAAAGGAAGCCCAAGGTTATGACTGAGTCTTATTCCTGAAAAGGAGACCCAGGTTAGGGATTAAGGTTTGGGGCTTACTCCTGAGGAGGATGCCCAAGTTTGGGAACTTTTAAGAATTTGGGGCTTACTCCTGAGGAGGATGCCCAAAGTTGGGGTTGAGGCTTACTCTTAAGAAAGATGCTCAAGATTTAGAGGACTTGATTGGGGCTTAATCCTGAGGAAGATGCCCAAGTTAGGATTCTCTCATCTTTAAAGGATGAGGTTGAATGAATTAACTCTCAATTTTTGGTGACATAAAGATGTTTAAATCACTAGGTTTTGAGAGATATTTCACAGAATTCCTTTCAGACAAGGATGTCAAATCAAGAAATCATGCCATAAATGGCTTTGAAGAGTATCTTGAAGGCTGAATCTTGAATAGGAAAGGTGAAATGGCTTAAGAGGGGTAAAATGGGCAAGATGGGCACCCAAAAAGATAGGGGCGCACAAGTATTAAAAGTCACGCAAGTCCTGCGGCGGCGCGCAAGTATTGGTCGCGCAAGTATACTTGCGCGACATGAGGGATACTTGCGCGATTTACAACCAGAGTTGAAATACTTGAGCGATTCTTTATTAAACCCTTTATAATCCTCTTCAGGTTCTTCCAGAGAGGGGACGCGCAAGTTATATTGAAGGAATTAAGTCGGCGCGCAAGTGTTTGATAAGTTTCAACACTTGGCCTTCCTTCTTCCCTTTAGATCTTCCATTCTAGGTAAGAAATTACCTTAGAAGTGTTCTGGAAGCTTTGAGAAGAGACTTGGGCGTCGGGAGCTTCAATCCGAGTTTCTGGAAAAAGATCCTCTCAAATGGGGGGCCCACAGGGTCTATTTATAGGCAAAAGAAGACCTCGGGCGGTTACTGGGCGGTTACCAGATCTGTCGCGCAAGTCCCTTGCACGACCATGAGGGGTTGCGCAAGTATTGAGGCGGCGCGCAAGTGTACTTGCGCGACCAAGAGGGAACTTGCGCGACCTATGGGCAATGTTCTCCTTGTTCATCCCTTTTTCGATTTTTGATGTTTCTTCAAAAGATGAATCACTTTTTTGCTTAGATAATCCCTTTTCCGAACTTTAGATTCCGTGACGAAAGGAGCGTCAACAAAAGTCCCCCCTCAGAGTTGGATCCAGAGAGAAAAGAGGATTTGACTCTGAGGAAATCAAACTTTGAATCATATAATTTCTCAATATTACCTAAATCATACAAAAAATGTATATTTAGTGAGCTGGAACTTGACTTTTATTCAGAGTTCCTTTGTCTTTTGTGTGGGCAGTTTAAAGTCATGCAAGCCGGACATAAAGGGGATAATGTTTAAGGTCGAAATAGCTTTGACCGGAAATGGATTAAAAAGAAAAAATGGATTCAATTCCTTGACAATTTATCTGAAAACATATTACCATACTCAAGTATGAGGGAAAAAATGTAAACTATGGCTTAAGAATATTTGAATCTGAGGAATGATATGAAAAAGAGCTAAATAGCATTAGAAGAAGTAGTTTCCAAGAATGAAGTTACTATTATTTAACAAAACCCGTTAGGGGGTTGAAATATGCAGGGCCACCTATGGGCATTGGCTGCATAGTCAAATAAAATAGCATCTTTTGGCTGACAAGTCTGTTATGTGGACTGTTTATGCAAGGCCACCTATGGGCACGTGCTGCATAGTTAGGCAAAAGAACTCTCAGAAATTTACTTTCCTAGTGCTAAAAGCCAGTGAAAGTTTATGGAGATTCAAATTTTCTAAAGCATAGAGTTTGTTGTATGGAAAGAGGTACTTGAATATGGAGAAGATATTTCCAAACAAGAATATCGAAGAACTGGATGAATATCACTCCTACGAAGGTCTGACCCAAACGTAGGGAAGAAGAATAAACCATAGACTTGAATACTTTCAGATCATGAAAAAGGATATGGGACAAATATGTTAAGGATGGCTATTTTTGCGGATCCCTACATACTGTCGTTTAAGACAAATAAGGACAAAAGAGGAATTCTTCCCAAGAATGAAGTTACTATTATTTAACAAACCCATTAGGGGGTTGAAAACATGCAGGGCCACCTATGGGCATTGGATGCATGGTCAAATAAATAGCATCTCTTGGCTGACAAGTCTGTTATGTGGACTGTTTATGCAAGGCCACCTATGGGCACGTGCTGGATAGTCAGGCAAAAGAATTCTCAGAAGTTTGACATTTTTGTGACTATAAGTCATGAAAAGGGTTATGAAGATCTGAAAATATTTAAGGTTAGGATTATAATACATAAAGATGGGTATTTTCCAATGTATATAGAGATACATAGGTCAATGAAAACCATAATCATGTTGTGGCTGGGTCCTGAATTGAAACTTGGACTTCACTACGTATCTCATAAGAATGAGAATCAAGCCATACGTAGTTCTTGAAATGAAGTTTAACGTCGTGTAGGACGAAAGTTTGAGTAATCTTAGTTTAAGGTCATAGAATTCGGACCATAATAATGAATACACAGTGTGTGTTTTCATGAAGACTTTTCAGCCAAGGGACTGAAAGTGAAATTTGGGGTTAGGCCCAAAAGACTTGGGACTGGATTCGAGGGACACTCGAATGTTCCTACGTATCCCATAAGGATGGGAATCAAGTCCACGCAGTTCTAGAGCTACCCTTTGTACAAATTTGGTTCGTACATGTGAAGGGTGAAAAGAGACTTTAGTGCAATGATGGTTTTAACCTAAGATAAAAAGTTTAGGCATTACCATGTATGTACGTAGTCTTTTGAAAATGAAAACCATGATTGAAAAAGAATCAATGTTAATAATGGTTCCTTCTCAAATGAGGAAATCAAAGAATATTGTAGTTTATTGTCGTACCAGACAAAAGTGTTGTATAGTTTTAACGTCATATAACAAGGACGAAAGTGAATCAATGTAAAGATATTGATTCCAGGGGTGGTTTCACAAATCATCATCTATGAGATGGTGGTGAACCAATGTGAAGAGATTGTTTTTGGGCTTGAACCTTTGGGAGGTTGCCTACATACCCAGCCTGGAGGGCAAGGATCAAAGTCCGTGTAGTTCAATTAAAGAATGAATTAATGATCAAGTTGTTCTTGTGGACAAAGATCTTAATAAAAAATGTTGTTGGGACTTACACATGGTTAGTGGCCCAAAGGGAGTGTTATGGTTGATGTTCGCTCTAAGCTCACGTGAGTCATACTCGGTGTGAGAAACAAGAGGTAATAACAACCTTAACGATGCACAGTTTAATGTCATGTAGGACATATCAAGGACTTTCTGTACTGTTTAGCGTCATGTAGTTAGGACGATGGGGACAATACAGTTTAACGTCATATTGGACGAAAGGGGGATTGTGCAGTTTTAATGTTATGCTGGACTTTTGATGATTATATAGTTTAACGTCTTTCCGGACGTGAGGGACTTTTATACAGTTTAGCGTCATGTAGTTAGGACGTCACAGTTTAACGTCTTTCTGGACATATTTGCAAATAGTTTATGGTCGTATACATGGACCAGGAATGATGCAGTTTAAAGTCATACGGGACCATTGTTGTATAGTTTAACGTCATATAGCAAGGACGAACTGGTGCTGTACAGTTTAAAGTCATGTAGCTAGGACTAAGGTGAACCAATATGAGGATATCAGTTTTGGGGATTTTTTACAGTTTAATGTCATGCTGGACGATGAAAGCGCCACACAGTTTTAATGTCATGTTGCTAGGACAAAATATAGTTTAATGTCATCTCGGACATATACAGTTTAGTGTCATGTAGGACATATTAATAACCAATGTGACATTTTAACGTCATGTTGGACGATAAGGGAACTGACACAGTTTAACGTCATGTTGGATGATGAAAGTGCTACACAGTTTAATGTCATGTTGCTAGGACACAATATAATTTAATGTCATCTCAGACAAAATATAGGAACTTCTATACAGTTTATTGTCATGTAAGACAAAATCAGGGACTATGCAGTTTAAAGTTTTGTAGTTAGGACTATTGGTGTTGCACAGTTTAGTGTCATGTTGCAGGGACATAAGTGTGAATAGTTTAAGTTCATATGCATGGACCGTACAGTTTATCGTCATGCTGGACGTATTATAGTTTAATGTCATCTCGGACAGAATATGTGACACAGTTTAATGTCATGTTGGACGAAGTTGTAGTTTAAGGTCATACTGGACCATGGTGTAGTTTAAGGTCATACCGGACCTTTTCTGTATGAACCAATTGTAAGTCTTGGTTCTGGGAACAATATTTTGTGTTTATACAAAATACTTCTTCAGAAATCTGGCATTAGTTGGAGTCGTGATGTGTTCTCCATCCATTGAAATCAGAGAATACGCTCCATTGGAGTAGACCTTATGTACTGAATAAGGTCCTTCCCATTTTGGTTCAAGCTTGGGAGGTTTTTTTCCTGGTATCATTGGTGTTCTGAGAACCAATACCAATTCTCCCTGAATGAATGAACGAAGACGAACTTTTTTGTTAAAAGCTTGTGCTATTCGATTCTGATAGATTTCCAAGTGGTGCAAAGTGCACAATCTTTTCTCATCTAACTGTTCCAATTCATTCAACCGCTTTTGGGATTGCTCATCTATTGATAACTGATCACAAATGGCTATTCTGAGTGAGGGCAATTGAACTTCAATTGGAAAGACTGCTTCTGTTCCATATACCCATGAATATGGAGTAGACCGCGTTGCATTGCGAGTGGTAGTCCGATAAGCCCATAAAGCATGATAGAGTTTATCAGGCCATGACCTCTTATCTTTATCCACCATCTTTTGCAGTATATTTGAAAGAGTCTTGTTGAAGGCCTCTATCTGGCCATTAGCCGCTACATGATATCGAGATGAATGGTTGGACTTAATGTTGTATTCTTGATACAATCTCTTTACCTCAGAAGAACAGAAGTTGGTGCCGTTGTCTGTCAATATGGTATGAGGGACACCAAATCTAGTAATGATGTTAGACTTGATGAAGCTAACAATGCATTTAGAACTGACTTCTTTGAGAGGTACTGCCTCTGCCCATTTGGAAAAGAAATCAGTAGCAGTAAGAATGTACTTAAACTGCTTGGCCGTAGCTGAAGGGTAAGGTCCTACCACATCCATTCCCCATGTGGAAAATGGCCATGAGTATTTAGCTGTATGAAGCAACTCTGGAGGTTGATGAATGAAATTGGCATATACTTGGCATGAATGACACTTCTTTGTGAAATTAACACAATCTTGTATCATTGAAGGCCAGAAGTATCCAAGTCTTCGAATTTGATCAGACAATCTATGTCCAGACTGGTGGGCACTACAGACTCCTGCATGCACTTCTTTTATGACAGCCATTGTCTCTTCACCATCAATACATCTGAAGAGAACTCCATCAAAACCACGTTTGTAGAGAATTTTCTCGAGGTGGTTTGGACCATCATAAAGAGTAAAATTGACCACACGTCGCCGAATTTGTTCTCTCTCGGCTCTATCAGGTGGAAGTGTTTCATTTTGAAGGTATTCCCTGATAGGTGACATCCATCCTGTAGTATGACCATATGGTTCAGGAATGGGACTAATTTCATTAATTTCCTCTGTTCTGACTTGAACATAAGGTGAAATTGCACGATGGTGGGCAATACCGATGGTTGTCTCGTCCCGATTTGGATCTGCTAAAGCTGTGGCTATATTAGCCAGTGCATCAGCTTGAGCATTTTGTGATCTTGGGACATAAGAAAATGTCGGTTCTGAAGGGAATTCCGACATTAACTCTCTGACGTAATCATAAAAAGGGATTAATTCTTCTTTTCTGATGGCATAATCCCCATTGACTTGTTTGATTACCAGGTCTGAATCACCTTTTACCTTTAAGTGATTCACTTATGCTTGAAGCGCTAACTCCAAGCCTGCAATGAGAGCTTGGTATTCAGCTTCATTATTGGTACCACCTTCCCACAACAAAAAGAAATAAGGTAACACTGCCTTATCTGGAGAAATGAGCACAATTCCTAAACCAACTTTGTTGAATTTAGGATTTTCCATTTTCTTCCCTGTTGGACTTCTAGAAGCACCATCAAAATACATTTCCCATGTTTGAGGATTCTCTTGAATAGAAAAAACTTCCTCATCAGGGAGTTCGATATCTGAATACGTGTCTTCCACTGAAGGGTGTTCAGCCAGGAAATCAGCCAGAGCTTGGCCCTTAATTGCCTTTTGAGACACATACTGGATGTCGAACTGCTGTAAAATAACCGCCCACCTTGCCAGACGTCCTGTAAGCATTGGACGACTAAGGATGAATTTGAGTGGATTATTACGAGATACCAATTGGACCTCGTGATGTTGCAGGTAGTGTCTCAGTTTCTGAACTGCAAAGATTAATGCTAGGCAGCACTTTTCAATACTCGAATACCGGGTTTCTGCTTCAAGCATAGTTCTACTGAGATAGTAGAGACTATTTTCATTCCCAGCATCATTCTTTTGAGCGAGAAAGGCACCCAATGATCGCTCTAAAGCTGTCACATAGAGGATAAGAGGTCTACCCTCAACAGGTGGCATGAGTACTGGTGGACTTAAGAGGTATTTCTTGAGAACATCAAATGCATCTTGACATTCTTTAGTCCACTGGTAAGTGACTCCTTTCTTCAATAATTTGGTAAAAGGTAAACTTTTGCCTGCCAAATTGGCGATGAAACGCCGAATATAGGCTAAGTGTCCTTGAAGTCCTCTTAATTCTTTCAAATTATGAGGAGGTGACATACCAAGGATTGATTTGGTCTTCTCAGGATCGACTTCAATACCACGATGGCGTACAACAAAGCCAAGGAATTTTCCTGAGGTTACCCCAAAAGCACATTTTAAGGGGTTCATCTTCAAATTATGTTGTCGAAGCTTGTGGAATATGATTTCCAAATCAGCCAAGTGATCAAAACGTTGTTTGGATTTAACCACCAAATCATCTACATAGCATTCAACAAATTTCCCTAGAAAAGGTTTGAAGATACGATGCATGGCACGTTGATATGTTGCACCTGCATTCTTTAAACCAAAGGGCATCACCCGGTAACAAAACACACCTTGAGGGGCTCTGAAGGCTGTATATTCCTCATCTTCTGGGGCCATTCGGATCTGATTATATCCAGAATATCCATCCATGAAAGAAAGTACTTCATAGCCAGCCGTCGCATCAATTAAGAGTTCTGTAATCGGAACTGGAAAATCATCTTTGGGACAATACCGATTAAGATCTCTGAAATCGATGCAAACCCTAATTTGTCCGTTCTTTTTCTTTACTGGGACAATATTAGCCAACCACTTGGGATATTGAACTTTTCTGACGAAGTTAGCTTTGATAAGCTTATCCACTTCAGCCTCGATTTTGGAAGCATAGGTTGGGTGTGTTCTTCTCGCGGCTTGCTTGAATCCTCGATGTTCTTTTGGCAAACCCAAATGATGGGTGGAAACATCAGGATCAAGGCCAGGCATCTCTGTATAATTCCAAGAAAAAATATCTTTATTTTTCTTTAGAAAAGAAATATACATCTCTTGTTCTTCAAGGGTCATGGCCGCACTAATTAAAGTGGGGCGTGGATCTTTCTCTGTACCCAGATTTACTTCTCTGAGTTCATCCACAGTGGTAGAGATACCCTCTTCAAATGCTGGAGGAGCATCTCTAAGATCTTCCTCTTCCTCTTCATCATGTGTTATATCTTCCGTTTCTACTTGCAAAGTAGATGAAAAAACGAAATTCTCATGATCATAAGAGATGTCAAAATTTTCACATTTTGAAGAAGAAGCTTCCATTTCCGACCCTATTGATGAAAAAGGGTCTTCTTTGGGAATCAAAGAGGAGATGATGGATTGAGAATCGACATCAATATTCACCTCTGGTGTTGCTATAACTTCTTCTGGCTTGATTAGCGAAGTATAGACTTGTTGGATTTCAGCAGACGAAATGAAAACGTCACCACTTATGCTTTCATCACTGCTTGGTAAGTTACCAATTTCTCCCATGTTGTCTGGCTCGATTTCCGTAATTGACATTATGGATCTTTCCATAAGAGTATTTTGATTTGGGCCTATTTTGTCAATTTGACTGATAGGTAACACATAATCTGTACTCACATGTGAAAATGGATTTATTGGAATTTTTTCCAGACCATATGGAGCATTAACTTTGGTAATTTCCTTCATTGTAGATTTTTCTCTTCCCTTCATGTGATAAAATTCCGCCTCAATGTATTGAGACTCACATGTTTTGAACGGGGCCTTATCACCATACAATGTTCCAACTTGACCATCGAAACAGTATTTGAGACATTGATGGTATGATGACGGAATAGCTGCATGCTGATGTAACCAGGGTCTTCCAAGCAAGATATTGAAAGCTGAGTCTTGATTAACAATCATGAAATCTGAATTGGAAACAAGATCTCCAAACTGAGTTCTGAGCGTAACTTCTCCCAGTGGTTCTTGTTCATTTTTATCATATCCTTGCAACATCATGGTAGAAGGAGATAAATCAGATTCGGTGAGGCCCAATCGACGAAGTGTGCGAATGGGCATGAGGTTGACTCCTGAACCATTGTCAATAAAAGCTCTTCGAACATCTATACCATTGACTTTGCTAGATAGGTACAAAGGTTTTATGTGCCCATGCACAATATCATCTTCATCTTTATCAGTAAAAGATATCACTGCATGGCATTCTGCAGGATTATTCTCTATGTGATAAATTTCAGCTGCAGCAATTTCAGCCTCAAACTCCTGAGGACTTGACAAAGCTTCGATGAGTGCTTCTCGAAGATCTTTTGATAGATTCAAAGCATCCAAAATTGATAATTTGGCTGGTACATGGGCCAAGTGTTTCAATATATCATATTTTTGATCTAGAGGCCTGCGTTTCCCAATGGGAATATGCGGTTTAGCAGGTTCCTTGGAAGCAGATGCTTTGGAAGCTGATGCATCTTGTATTGAAGTTGGCAACATCTTTGGTTTTGGAAAATTAGACTGATTAGATCCATTTACTTGCTGAGATAAAGAAGATGGAACCTTTAATCGGTCTTCCAAAATAATTGTGCCGAAGCTGAGTTGGCCATTGGCAGAAGAACTTGCTTGTTCATTTTGAGCTCGCTGAAGGGCTCTACCACGAGTTTCTGCTGCATATACAGTGCTAGCAGGGGTAGAATTAGAGTAGTGGCTTCGGAAAGATCCACGTCTTCCCCTATATCCTGAACCTCTAGAACTTCCTCGGGTTCCTTTATTTGATACAGGGAATTCAGGCTCATCAAGACTTGAATATGAATCTGTTAATAGAATCATATTAACAGAACCAAAGATCAATTCTTCGTCTGATAAAGACTCTGCCAAGTTAGCCTGTTTAGGCTGTGCCGTTTGGTGGGACGGTGCCCGTGACTTTGAAGTAGATGGCATGAAATCTGCCAGAGTCAAAGACAATTTAGGCTTTGATACATACTCATCTTCTCCTGATTCCTCTTTCTTCTTTGAATTGCGCTGCCCTTTTGAGGATTTTTCCTTTGATGGAGGCTTTACTGCAGCTTTTGTAGGAGACACAATTGGCTTCTTCAATTGTGTTCGCAAAATGGAATGAGTCCGATTGATTGTCTTTCTGACCATCCAATCATCATATTTTTTCGCAGTTTTGCTTTTGACTTCCTGCCACTCGCCTCCTTCCTCTGGATCTGTAGCGGTAATACACGCTACATGAGCTGAAGAACCCTTCAATTTGACTTGTCCCAAGTCAACCATCTTTTGTAGGAGGTCTTTAAAGACAAAACACTCCTGGATGGGATGTCCCAACATTTGATGAAAGGGACAATAATTGGGACGGTCTTCATCTCCTTCCTTGTTTGGTCTCTTCGACACTGGTAATTGAACCAAATTATTTTCCAGAGCTGAAATGAAGTAACCAGGAACTTGCTCACTTCGGAAAGAGTAGGTTTTACTCTTCATATCATCAAATTGTTTTCGTCGTTGATCTTTTTGATCATTTGGACGAAACAGCCTTTGTTGTTGGCGTTCAGGAGGTGGAGTCCTTCGAGAAGATGAAGGTTTTGAAGTAGAAATAGGTACAGGTGCCTGTTTAAGCATAACTGTAGCAGTTTCTGCTTTACCCATTCTTCTTCCTGGAGCTGATGGAATTACACGAGTTTTAACCTTAGCCTGCATAAGGGAATCTTCAATCTGTTGAGCGATTGAAGTAAGGTCTCGAAACCCTCCTGTGTATTTCATAGGGATCAATGGCGTGCGTAATTCGTCACGCAAATTTGCCACACAGATTGGAAACAATTCCTCCTGAGGGAGTGATAAACTCAAGGAATACGTTAATCCCTTCCAACGAGCAATGAAATCAGAGACTCTTTCATTCTCCCTTTGCTTGCAGTTTGTAAGATCGAAAACTGTCGTTTTTGGCAAAGTTGAGCTGAACTGAAGAAGGAATTTTTGACGAAGATCCTCCCATCCGATGACTGACCGGGATTTCAAGCTTGTATACCAGACAAAAGCTGGTCCTTGCAAGGTTCGCACGAAGCATCTGAGTTTCACTGCTTCTTGTTGCTCTGGAGTTCCCATCATAGGATCACAACAAGACACGTAATGCGTCAAATGTTGTTCAGGGTCACCTGATCCATTGAAAGTAGGGAAAATAGGGTTTCCAAAACTGGATGGAGGAGAAATTGAATCTACCCATTCAGGGTAAACTTTCTTTTCAGGTTGAACTTGCGCCCGTTTCCCTTCCATAGTTTCTAACCGAGCTGTTAATGACTCAATAGTAGTTATTTACTTTTGAGAAACGTCAGGTTGAACTTGGTTTTGGGTAGGTGCAATGAATGGAGCTTGGACAGCCGTGGAGGTTGGTGCTGCAACTAATGGTAGTGCTGCCAACCGTTGTTGCATTTGACCCGTAGGATTAGACCTCTGTGGGTGTACTGATAAAGGAGGATATTCCTGATCCATCTCAGTAGTTACAACAAATTCCTTCGGCTGTCGGACTTCAGCATTCTTAAGAAGAAGACTACTCTGAAGTAGTTCTGCATTCAACCTTCTTAATTCTTTCATTTCTTCCTCCTGTTGTGCAAGCCTTTGCTCTAATGAGAGCGATTGACCTCCTTCAGAGGAAGGGTGAGAAGTAACCTGATTCTTTCCTTTCCCCTTATTGGATCCTTTTCGGAGAGGAGGAAGTGGGTTACTTGAAGGAATACCCAGATTTTGGGTAAGCCTTTGATTACGTGTGCGCACACCTTCTTCATTTAGGTCTGTGTGCGCAACTTCTTGAGCAGGAACCTCTTCGTCTGATCCCTCTGATTGAGCCTCATCTGGTGAATCAGCAGCAACAGCAGTGATGACATTAATGGATGCATATTTCATGGAATCCTTTCTATCAGCATTTCTGTGATATTGTCTCCTTTTATGTCCATGATAAGACATGGCATTCCGTTGACTTGATCCCTCAGGAATTTCTTGGAGAATCGTCACTTGGAGAAAATCTCCTGACATCTTGGCTCTTCGTTCCTCTTGAGGCTTATTCCCTAATCGAGAGAATACTGACTTTCTCTGAGGGAGGGATTGAAGATTTGAAAAAGTCCCCAGTCCGGTGGACTGGGGGTGTTCCTGTTGCTTCCGCTCAACTCCTCGAATCCCATTCGTTGATTCTGAGGGTTGGGTTAGAGAAGTCCCCAGTCTGGCAAGCTGGGATGTCTCTTGACATGCTATGTCTGAGATCTTTTTAAAATCTCTCTTGATCTTGCGAATCTTAGTTCGGAAATTAGCTGGATGCATTAACCTGTATCCACTTTTATCACCTGGTTCAACAGACCGTTGGATGATTTCCGAAACTTCTGTCATTTGATGACGTGTTTTCTCCAGATGATAGGCTTGTGCAATATTCTCGCCTGCTTGGTGTAGGAGCAATTCAACAACCTGTTCTCTATATACTTGATTTTGAGAGGAACTAGTTGAAGCTTGATCTCGAGCAAGATTTTGATTATGAACAAAGCCTATTGACTGTGGCCGGCCATGGGCAATAACATTGCATGAGACCATTTTCGGCGGGCTTTGCTGACCGGAAAGCACTGTGAAATGTAGTGCTCCGTGAATACCCCATCCTCTGATATGAACATTAGATGGAGCATTGGAAATTAACTGACGCAATCTTCTTAGTGCGTCAAGGCATGAACGTTGAAGGGTTCTCTGTTGCTTTTCAGCCTTCGGATACCGAGAGACTGATAGAGATGCCAAATCAATCTGGCGTTGTAACCCTTCTATTATCTTAAGATGATTTTCATATTCATCGTAAGATAATACCTTCTTCTTTAATTGACAAAGAGTTTTCCATATGTTGAGACGAATATCATGGATTCCATCATCCGTCAACATCTTTGGAATGTCATACTGTGAGTCAGCCAAAGGCCAAAACATGACTGGTACTTCACCTTTTGCCAGTTTTTTCCTCATGTTCAGCATTTCCTCTTTATCATTAAATGAAGATTCTTCTACCTGTTTGGACCAGAGTTGGCGTTTCCTTGTTGCTTCATCAGATTCAACAAGATTGGTAGAGGAATCACTATTCATGCTGGAAGATGAATGACCCAGGGAAGGTTCGGAGAATAACCTGAACCCCAAGCTATCTTCTGATGGAGAAAGAGTTTCACCTGCCGATAGTAAAACATCAGACATGACTGGTTTTACGTTTGCAAGTGCCTCGAGATAGGAGGGCTTTCTCGTCACTACATTGCCTTCTGAAGAATTTTCGAGACAATGTGAATCACTACTGCGGAGAGGACTTTCGCAGCGAAGTTCATCACCATGAGGAGGACCTTCATGATGGGTTACAGCAAAAGATGAGATCTCTTGCTCCTTGGTCTTCTGACCACATAGAGGGTTCCTGTGGTTCTCATCTGAAGAAGAAACTTCAAGATTGACCGAATTTTCATGAAGCAAGTCTTCATGAGGAAGTGTCTGTTGAAGACCTTCGGGATTAATGTTCCTGTTATTGGGAACTGAGGGAGTAGAATCTTGAATTCCGACAGATAAATGTCTGAGGGCTTCAAGAACTCCAGCATCGAGCAAGGCCTTGTTGCAGATTGGCCTTTGATCTCCTGACTGTGCTGGGCGGATCTTTTTCTTATATGCCTTCTTACTTGCTTTAGAAATCACTTGATGACGAAAGTGATTGCTCTGAGCAGGTGTATGTGCCTGATCAGGAAAGATGGTCAGGTTAGGCTGACGATCATCGCTCAAATCAGGTGTATGTGCCTGACTTGGTTGTCCATATGATATGGGGGAGTAGGCCCCAGAACCCTCTTGGACTGGAACAGATGTATGTGTCTGTCCCTGAGATGATGCTGAAGCTGTTATGATATCCTGGCAAGCATCCAGAATATGAGCAGGAATTTTCTTCTGCTCTTTCACCATTGACAAAATATGTTTGTTGACTTCAGCCGCCGGAACAGGGATATACGTCCATTCCGGGCTTGGAGTAGGTGTATGTGCCTGCTCCTGTCCTCCTTTTCCTGTCAGTGAATCCTGACAGTACTCAAGTGTGGAGGCAGAGAGTTTAGTCTGCCTCCTGTTTGTCGTCGGGACTTTCCGACTGACTTCTCCGTGCGCTACCAAGCGAGACTGTTGGTAGGCTTGATTAGTATTAGCAGGTGTATGTGCCTGCTGATTACACTTCGCCAAACGCTGTTGACGAGATCCATCATATGTAGTCAGACGAGCCTGCTGACTAACTGCTGATGTATAAGCAGGTGTATGTTCCTGCCTATGGTACTCCGCCGGAATTGCCTGGCGGGAACGGCTTGATGCTGCCAGACGAGTCTGCTGGACAGCGGGATTAAAACGAACAGGTGTGTATGCCTGCTCGTTATTTGCCACCAAGTTAGGTTGGTGGACTTCTCCGGAGATGGAAGGGATGACAACCTGCCTATTGTTAACCGGATTCCGTCTCTAGCGATTCATCTTGCCTGCTCGGGTTCGAGGAACCTGAGTTGAACGCCTGGAGTCGGTACCCTCATCATGTTGAGGGCGCACTATCGCACGAGTCTGGCGGCGATTTTTAATGGGAGCCCTTGAGAAGGACTCCTGTCTTTTTGAATTAAGGTCCTGTGGGACCTGCTCATTCACTTCCTCGGAATAAGGGAGTGAATGGAAATTGCGTTCCGGGGATAACGACCCGAAACGGTTAGAGACAGTAGTCAGCACCGCCTGCTTCTTGATTGCTGGACGCCTTTGTCCGTACGACCAGGTAGAATTGTTAACTTGGAGGGCTTGACGAGCGGCCTCCAGAGTTGGGATAGTACCGTTGCGACGGTACTCCTTAACCAGTGCATTAGAAACACAGCGTTGAAGACGCTGAGTTGGTGATGTCATCCTCAGAGCGGATGACGTTCCAGCAGGAGTAGCAGCATTGGTTTTCACAGCAGTAGACCTCACAGTAGAGGTGTTCCCAGCAGCAGTATTCACAGGGGTGAATTTAAGGAAAGCCATTTTTGTAGAAGATCTTGAAAAAAGAGTGCCTGTTCCATGTAACAGACATAATTAAGATGAATCCGGCCACTGCATCTTTTGGATGAGCACATGTCAATGATTGCCTTGTTGGCCCAAAGGGCCTAACAGATAAGAAGAACATCACTTTAACTTGGTTAAGGATTCACGTCGGGTTCACCATTTTTTGTTTCGCGTGGAATCCGGGGATGACCTCCTGGACGGGAGATTCAAACGTTCCGATCGGTTTCTAACGGGTTTGTTCGTAGAACCGGAAACATCCAATGATTCCACATCCGTTTGGACCTACTTTCCAAAGGCAGGCGCTCATTAGCTTGTGGGCTAATGAGGCTTAGGAATTTGCATTGGTCGAGAGGATGGGAGGTCGGACTCATCACACCATTTTGAGGGGAATTATTGTCTACTCCGGGACTCTCTTTATAGATTTAAGTTAAGTTCGTGAATCCTTATTACATTACCAAGTATAAAATGAGCTTTCCTTTAGTTTTAACAATCAATGATTAAATATGCAAGAAATTTAGGGAATATTTTTTATGTATTCGAGGTTCTTCATCAATATAGAATCATCTATATTTGTTTAGAGATTCTTGGTCAATGGTATCCTTCAAAACATTTATATAAAAGTCTCTTGGTCATTTTGATGACCAGGCTGGTTTTAAAGCCACTCAGTGGGGCACTTGATGTTTATCGTCATTCAGAAGGACAGAGATTATTTTAATGTTGGGATCGAACCCATGAATGGGCTACCTACGTATCCTTTGTTTTGAAAAAGGAATCAGAACCCACGTAGTTCGAGGAATGGGATATGATGTTTTATGATTGATGGCTCAAAGATGAATGTCATAATTACTTTTACACTCTAAGCTCACGTGAGTCATGCTCGGTGTGAGAAACAAGAGGTATTGGTAAAATTTAGACAATTGTGCCATAAAAGATGCAATCATAAGAATTTGTTTTGGGGCTTATGTATAGATGACTGCCCAGATAGGCGAAGGTTTAGGATTTACTTTTAGGGAGAAAATCCAAGAACAGGGTCCACAAAGTTATATGTGCTTCATGGAGATTTGAATACTCTAATCTTGGGGCTTACTCCTAAGGAGGATGCCCAAGTTAGGAGGGGACTTATGATTGGGTTTTATTCCTGAAAAGGAAACCCAAATCAAAGATAATTTGTGACTGGTTAAGAGAAATTTTAAGAGACTTGGGGCTTACTCTTAAGAAGGATGCCCAAGATTTATGACTAGGACTTATTCCTGAGAAGGAAGCCTAGGTTTAGGGGACTTGGGGCTTACTCCTGAAAAGGAAGCCCAAGGTTATGACTGAGTCTTATTCCTGAAAAGGAGACCCAGGTTAGGGATTAAGGTTTGGGGCTTACTCCTGAGGAGGATGCCCAAGTTTGGGAACTTTTAAGAATTTGGGGCTTACTCCTGAGGAGGATGCCCAAAGTTGGGGTTGAGGCTTACTCTTAAGAAAGATGCTCAAGATTTAGAGGACTTGATTGGGGCTTACTCCTGAGGAAGATGCCCAAGTTAGGATTCTCTCATCTTTAAAGGATGAGGTTGAATGAATGAACTCTCAATTTTTGGTGACATAAAGATGTTTAAATCACTAGGTTTTTAGAGATATTTCACAGAATTCCTTTCAGACAAGGATGTCAAATCAAGAAATCATGCCATAAATGGATTTGAAGAGTATCTTGAAGGCTGAATCTTGAATAGGAAAGGTGAAATGGCTTAAGAGGAGTAAAATGGGCAAGATGGGCACCCAAAAAGATAGGGGCGCGCAAGTATTAAAAGTCGTGCAAGTCCTGCGGCGGCGCGCAAGTATTGGTCGCGCAAGTATACTTGCGCGACATGAGGGATACTTGCGCGATTTACAACCAGAGTTGAAATACTTGAGCGATTCTTTATTAAACCCTTTATAATCCTCTTGAGGTTCTTCCAGAGAGGGGACGCGCAAGTTATATTGAAGGAATTAAGTCGGCGTGCAAGTGTTTGATAAGTTTCAACACTTGGCCTTCCTTCTTCCCTTTAGATCTTCCATTCTAGGTAAGAAATTACCTTAGAAGTGTTCTGGAAGCTTTGAGAAGAGACTTGGGCGTCGGGAGCTTCAATCCGAGTTTCTGGAAAAAGATCCTCTCGAATGGGGGGCCCACAGGGTCTATTTATAGGCAAAAGAAGACCCCAGGCGGTTACTGGGCGGTTACCAGATCTGTCGCGCAAGTCCCTTGCACGACCATAAGGGGTCGCGCAAGTATTGAGGCGGCGCGCAAGTGTACTTGCGCGACCAAGAGGGAACTTGCGCGACCTATGGGCAATGTTCTCCTTGTTCATCCCTTTGTCGATTTTTGATGTTTCTTCAAAAGATGAATCAATTTTTTGCTTAGATATTCCCTTTTCCGAACATTAGATTCCGTGACGAAAGGAGCGTCAACAGCTGTATAGTTATGAAACAGGGTATGTAATATCCTAGGAAAATAAGAGGATAATTTTTACTTCTTCATCATGATTAATCCCACGATAAGATAGGATGTATCACAAAACACCACAAACATCACTCCTTACTTTATAAACTAAAGCACTAAGGAACTGATTTTCTTCTCCTTTAGGATCTCAAATATTTTTAACATTAATAAATAATATTAAAGGTCAAATCATTATATATTTTTTATATTAAATATATTTAAATTTGACATAAATCAGATATAACCCTCATTTAATATCTTATAAATCCAAGCTAACTATGATCTTTTGTTGCATTTTGTGGGAATGACCACCACATAACTAGGTTAATCATTGAAAAACCAAAAAATAATCCCTATAAGACACATAATATATAATAAAATACACCAATACTATCAAATTCATACACTAGTAATATTTTTTAGAGACCATATGATGTTGAATAATCTCGAAGACATCTCTATATAGCATAGATTACTCCTTCTCTAACATTAGATATATAAAATATGTCATCAATCAAGACCACCAAAAATTGATCCATGAACTCATGGAACATAGAGTTAATGGGTTCCTTCCAAATATGTGGTTATTCATAATAAATAATTAGATAATCCCAAACATAATGTTCCCATATCAAATCTAAAAATTATTCTTTAGGATATCCTCCTCCTCAACCCTCATCAAAACTAATATGCTCCATTATTCTAATTAGGTAAATAATTTATATGTTGTATATAGTAAGTATTCATGATATTAACTTGATTAATCATTCAACCGTCAATGGACCTCCCCCAATCATAGTACATATTCTTAGAGAATAAAATTAAAGGAACACAATGACAATCATATAGGATAAATAATTCTCATACACATTTCTTTATCGATATGAATCCTTAAATACTATTATATGGAATGACTAATCTAATTATGATCCATATAAATATGAAAAAAATAATATTTAACTCTATCTCATTTTTATGTCATGTGAAGGGGGTATTACCATAGCCTCATCGAGGAACACATCCATAAATTCCTCATGAATCCTTGCAATATCTACGACCTCCTCCCAAATTGATCCTAATTAGAACTATTCTTATGTGGTTAAAATAGGCTCCAGACACCAAATTCAAATTAATAAATATATCTCACTGATGAACACAACATATTATTCATATAGTTCTATGTATATCAACTCTCCTTTATAAACAACCAACAACCAAAAAAATAGAATATCAAAAATCAATGCAATGAATGTTGTCAAATTGTTGTATATATAAAAAAATAAATCCCCAGTTGACTATTGTTACTCCAGCAACAATCTACATCCTGAACAGACATTGATTATGTAATATTGGCCTTGAACTATTATAGATAACACCATGAGTACTTGAAGCCTATTGACCATTAGTCTCAAGACACGAGTGAAGAAGTTTTTCATAATAGTGTGAGAAACTCTTAAATAAAAAAGAGTGGTATAAGGTCGACGATAATATGATCATAGATAGAAAAATCTATGGCTCCTTAATGGTTGGAAAAATGTAATCATACAACTAAACAATCACAACACCCCAGACTCTCTACTAATAACCACTAATATGATCGCCCACCATTCAGGGTTAGTGGGGACTATGAGTATCATGTTATATACCCCTAGTAACTATATTTATTATGAGTGGGGTATTAACCTAATTTCCTAATCACAGAACATATTCAAGAGGCTCCTATTATTGACATAAAATTATATGAATGAATAATTGAATTGGATGTAATGGATCATGACTACCTATACATTACAAAATTCCATAAGTAGTGGGGAACTATTATAGCATATAACTACAACCTCCAAAAGTGTAAAACATATTTAGATATCTCCTTGTAGATGCTTAAAAACTATCGGACCTAGAATAACATAAAAAAGAATTCTATGAAGGTCTACTTTATAGTCATAACATTGGCTACTATTACATATGAGAAACCTAATTTACTTATTTTCTCCTTAAATACCTATGATTACCCTCCTCATTGAGTAATCTTTCATGACAGTTCATCTTATCAACAACATTCACAATTTTCTAAACCTAAAAATATTTAAGACAAAATGAATAACTACATGTCTAATAGCTGGATATAGTTCCTCAAAATAAATATATACTCTATATGCTTCATTTTTTAACTAATCAGGGGAGAAATGAAGAAGTTTACTGAACCTAATACCAAGATCCCACATAGTCAATATCCCTTTTAAGAAGGATTGAAACTCTTTCACTTCACTACCCTCATTTTCTTGGAAAAAAATTTCCTAGAATTACTTTAGAAAATTTTCCCATGAAAATCACCATCCATCCACACACCAAGGTTTAGAGGTTTTATGATTCGTTCCATCTAGATGTGCATTAGTTGTAATGATGTGCTTATCCTTACATGAATCTCTTAATGTATATTGATTCCATGGGTAGGTAATTCCTCATCTGGGTTGTTTGGTTGGTTGATAGACATTTCTTATTTCTAAAGTTGTCAAACCACTAACACCAATGTTAGTGATGTGATATCCTTAATCAAAACAAGATAATGGTATATTTGTTACTCTATCTATTGATTCATCCTTTGTGTTCTTTTTAGGTTCGTGTATCCCTTGAATATTTAATTCATGTTTTAAAGTCGTTATTAGTTCCATATTAAGGTGGAAATTTCTTAACCGTACAACTTAGTCCTGACAGATTATAAATCATTGGTCATAGTTTATAGAGGAGTTGAATAAAATATTATAGCAAACCTACTTTTTCTAACATAACTATTACATAATTTAAAAGGTACACATAATTATAGCATTAAAAAACAAGGATCCGAAGGTTTATTGTCTTGGGAAAATTAGGCTTATAAAAAATTTACATAAAAAAACAAATACAATTATTTCAAATCTTGTTATTTATCCCTTTAAAACGAATTTTATTCTTAGTAAATGTAGTCACCTGAGGATATAAATCAAAGAAAGGGGTGATCTAAACGCCTTATAAGATAAAAAATATGGAAATTAATCAATATAACTTGGGTGACCATAGTCATCATCATAAAGAAATATATAATGTATCATTATTTTAATAATGAGAGTATGAATTAGATAAATTCATGGAATAGGGAAATTCATATAAATGAAACATCATATCTTAGTGGTCAAATCATATACATAGTTATGAAAAAAGAAAGCATCATGTTCCCACATAACATATGTGCATAATAATAACCTCATAATTATGAACAAATCTAGAATTATTTTCATAAATAATTCACATTATCTCATCAGTTACATCACATTACAAAATTCATTTAAGGGCTATGTAACTCTAGGTTGACCCCTCACATCATAATTTTTACATAATTATGAATGACACATAGAACATATATCAATAAAATTCATTATGTTAATATATAATAGAAAAATATTCATAATTATTTCTTCAATCATGAATACACATGAGGTACCCTAATGAGAAAAGTGAAAAAAAATATTCGGTATAAGATTCAACGTTCATGAGTGAGAAATAATACCTCAAGGTGTGTAAAAATACTTTATGGAAAGAAGATTTATTATAGAAATGTTTTTTGCCTAAAATAAGATTAAAAGAATGTAAAAACATGAACGAAAAGGGGGAACAATAAAATTAAAATTTTGGAAAATAAATTTTGTATTCATACTGAGGATGTCATGAAAGAGGGACAACACTGAGAAAGGCATTTGGGTTTGATAATCTTCTTACCATATATCTTTATTATTTCATCACAGTAAAATCCTATATATTAAAATTTGATTCATTAATTAATAAATAAATAACCTGTTATATAGTTATTTTATTTATAATAATTTTTTATATTATTTTATGGTCATTTTGATGATTTTTAGTGTTCAAGTCCCTCATTACTAGAGTGTTTGTTTTCTTCATTTTCATGATCTATTCGCTATTATAAAAGTATGGAAGTTATTGTAAAATGATATTAATTCTACATAATTTAAATAACTTGTTATCACTTATATATCATTTTTTATATGTAATGATAATGTTTTATTAGATAAAACATTAATTATCATATTTTAATTTTTTTGGGTTTTTTAGACCATAACAGACATATATAATTTTACTTAATATCATGTTTATATATTAGTTATATAACATATTATAACTTATAATATCTTTATTAAAATATTATTTAACCATAATAATGGTTTTATTACAGTCCTTTAATGTGGAAATAGAAAATTATAATCAGAACCTCCAACGGTAGAGAATCGACAAGTCATGGATGATGATTCCATTTATAGAATGAAAGTAGGAAAGAATAGATTTGATGATAGATTATTCCATTAAAAAATAAAATTACTATATATAAATTAATATATATATATATATATATATATGATAATAGATTTGTAATTCCAATTTGGGATATGGGAGAGAGGATTGGATAAGAAAATTAACTGAAATGAAATAAAAAGATAGTGAATGAGGATATTAACTCTTGAATTTCATATACTTGAAAACTTCCTTAAGGAACAAGGTATAGGTATTCTTTATAGAAAATAATCTATTTGATGTGGTGAAGAGTCTTGGGAAGACTATTTGGAAGAATTTAGACATGAATCAGGGTTAATAATGTTTGAGGATAAAATGTGGGGGGGGGGGGGGGTATTTTGTGGGGAGGAGAGAGGTTTTTTTTGATTATTTTATGCAATACATTATCTTTTAGACACAAAATGTTGAATATTGTTTTATATTGTTACTAAATACATTATAATATTTTGATTTTTCTTATAAAAGTTTTTCTTACCTCATCCATAAATTATTTTTGACTATATAATTCATTTATTTAGCATATATAGTAAATTTTCATATGTCACTATTCTCCAAAAATTCAACTATTTTAGAAAAACTCACAAAAAAATCACCATAATGTTTTTTATATATAGAATTAAAAAATAGAAACCATTTAATGATGATAATTTTCTTAATATGATAAAATTAATTTTTAGATAAAATAATCATTTATTCAAAAAATACATATTTTTATATTATAATTGATTTCATGTCCCTTTGAAAACCTGATTAAAGTATCATAAAATTATCATATAATCATAAAATAGTAAAATATAATTTTACAAATATATTTAATAATAATATATTTTCATTTAAATCATAATTATAATTGTAGAATGTTATATGAATGATTATTTATTAGAAACATTCCCACACATAACTTATAATTTTTAAAAAATTTATTACTTATACTGTGATATAATTGTGTCATATTTTCATTAGTATGATCCCTGAATTTTAATTATACATTCATAGGTGTGTTTCCTCTCTTATTGGACAGATTAATATTTTTAATGGCCATGTTACTATTTTAGTGGTTACGTTACTATTCCATTGGAATATGTTTGTAAATTTCTATAAAAACAACTTTTTAAAGTCAGAATTTATTATAATAAATTATTAATTGGGTTCTATTGGATATTTATTAGTTTTAGAAATATAATATGTGAAATTCCATTGTTAAAAGTTTAGTTCATTAGATTATTCCACCCTTTTGAAATTTCTTACTCAAAATTTCATTTTACAGTCTATGGTGTAAACATGTGTGTGTATTTCTCCTTCATAGATTCCGAAATATCCCATGTAGCCCCATGATGAATAGGAATCCACCAAAACACTTTTGAAAGGGAAATATTCCTATTATGTTTACATTTTCCCTAGGGTCCAATATTATCATTAGATTCTCTTCATATGAGAGGTCATTCTCATGTTGTACTACCTCTAGATTTTGTACTTGTGAGATTTTAGGTATGTAATTCATTAGGGGATATTTTTGAAACATATAATGGACATGATCAATATTTGGTGAATGTAAAAGTCAATAGGCCACTAATCATATGTGTTCAAGGATAACTAAGGGGTCAATGTACATTGGGGGTAATATTCCATGTCTTTTCCTGCCACATGACTCTCTTCCATGCTAATATTTGAAGGAATAATTTGTCTCCAACATCAAAAATTAGATTCCATTAATGGTTGTTAGAGTACATAATTTACGGAATCTTACTATATGTTATGTGTTGCTATAATTCAGGAACCTTTCATAACATATCCTTTATAAGATCACGTCCAAGTAGCTTTTTTTCACAAACATCAACCCAACATGTTGGTGTTCAATATCACTTCCCATATACACCTTTATATGGATCCATATAGATACTTGAGTGAATCCATTTCCATATGAGAAATCAACCAATGGGGGATAAAAATCCCTTTCACGTTTAAATTCCAATGAGTAGACTCTTATCATGTCTTATATCATTTGAATATTTCTTTTATATTGGGAATGAAATTTGTTGTGATAAGTTGTTTTCGAATTCAATTCATTACTCAAATAATGATAAATTATTCTCTATTATTTACATGCTAAGCATGTATTATGATCATATATGATTTAATGTGGTCCCTCATGATTCCTCAAAAATTCCATTACATATATCTCATCATGTTGTTCATTATATATATATTCCTGAATAGCAACAAATTGATAAATTTGGGTAAGTTGGTCCACTGCAACTCATTAATCATTGTTTCCATTGGATGTTTCCAAGAGACCAATGAAAAAGCCTATCATGAAATTATCCTGGTTACAAATGGGAATAGGAAGTTGTTACATCATCCCATTCAAAATTTTCAACTCTAATTAAACTTTCTGATATACCAAACACCATTAGATATTGTCTGCAATCTCATTATTCATGTTGTCCACCAAAATTTTTTCCTGAAAATCACACTACATCTTGGTACATATAAAATAGATGGAAATAATGTGAGATATTTAAATAATTCAATATATCATCCTTAAAACCATCCATAAAGGTAAAAAAATAATCATTCCATATTGAAGGAGACCATCATCATCAATATATAGCTCAAATAGATTCAATGCTATTAATTCTTTCACAATCATTGAAACATGGGATCATCATGTTGTGCCTACTTAATATTCTTATATATAGATGGTTGTGAACTAATTTTGGAATGTTGGGATGTATTCTCTTTTATTATGATTTAAAAATCAATCCATTTATTATCCAGGGAGATGAGGTCTATCTTAATTTTCATCATGCATATGGTAATAGGATATTTTTAGCTAAGAGAATCAGCTACCATGTTCTCCATTCCATGATAGTAATGAATATCCAAATAGTAGTCATTGATTAGCTCTATCAAAATCTGTTGATGCATGTTGATATCCATTTTTTTTAATATAAACATTAGGATTATTTTTAGAACATATGTGCCACTTCTCACCATAGATATAGTGTCTCCCTATATTCAATGCAAAAAATCATTGCTGGTATCTCCATGTCATGTTTTGGGTTGTTATAATCATGGTTATTCGTCATTCATGAGGTATTGGCTATCACATTATCATTCGACATAATTAAACAATAGAATCCAATTTTTAATCATCCCCATATATCACTAAACACTCTCATCTTATAGGTAGTGTGATAAAAAGTTTAGCGATCATCCTCTTCTTCATATCCTTGAATAATTCTTCAAATTCTCCCATCTAGACATAATTTATCCCTTTATTTGTAATCATTCTTATCAGTTTAATGAATCGTGAGAAATTTCTCATAGATCTTTATTAGAACCCATATTATTTAAGAAATCTATTGATATCTATGACACTAGTGGGTCTCGAACACACCATGATTCCATTTATTTTTGAAGGGTCCATCCAAATTATCTCATTTGTGATCAAATTTTCTAAGAATGTGTCTTTTTCATCCAAAATTCAAACATTATAAACAAGGAATAAAATTTCTGCATCTTTAATTTCTCAAGAAAAATCCATATATTTTCTTCATGTTCCACATTGATCTTCGAGTATTTGAGAATATCATCAATAAACACTACCAAAAATATCTCAAGGTAGTTTTCAAAGACTCTTTTCCTCAAATACATGAATACTATAGGGTAATTATTATGTCCAAAGTAAATCAATTGAAACTCATAGTTCCCATTCCTTGTATTGAAGTATGTCTTCTAAATATCATCCATCTTCACCTTGATAATATTATATCTAGAATAGAGATATAGATTATAAAGTATCGAGCTCCTCATAATTAATTGAAAAAGTCATCAATCATTGGAAGATAATACTTATTATTAATATTGATCTTATTGAGATCCCAATATTTGATACATGAAAGCATTGGTCCATAATTTTTCATTATAATGATAATTGGTGTACCCCTTCGAGAAAGACTGTATAATATCAACCCTTTGTCCAAATGCTCTAGATGATTCTTCTATAACTCCTCCAGTTTTATAGAGAACACGTACATGTTTATATTAAGATAATATTATTTCTAGGTATGATTTATATTTATAAATCTACCTCATGATTTGTGAACATTCTACGAAACACTTAATGAAATACATCATTATATTCCATGGTAGTGGAAATTTCTCATAGGTTGATATCTTTCATTAACTCAGCTATTTCATTCAGGATTTAATCATTATTAAAAATCAACTCCCATAGAATTGAGAGATTTTTCAATGTATAGTAATGGTCATTCTTGTATTCTTAGAGGATAATGGTATGATTAGTAATTTGAAAATAAATTTCCTTTTCATGATAGTTGATGTATGATTTATATAACGAGATCCAATCCATGCCCCGTACAACATTGAATTCCACAAAGAGAAGTATCACCTAATTCTCTAGATGTTTGTTACCACATACACCAATAAGATAAGATTTGATTAGTTGGGTTTCAGTGATCCCACCAAGAGATGTTCTTGTAGATGTCTCTAATTCATGGAATTTTGCATTTGATTCAATAATTATAGAGAACACGCATGCTATAAAGGAATTTATAGTACACGAATTAAATAAAAATATTTCCATTATTCATTGAATTTTATGTAAACCTAGTATGTATTAATTTTCTTGCTCCACTTCCATGGTAATGATGGAATAATATCCCCCTTGTTATATTGAATTTTTTGTATTTTGATGCTAATTATCCTCAAGGAGTAGATGTTTAGTTCATTGGATTGCATAGTTCCCTTACACCCTACACTTGAAGCATTGAACTATGGTCGGTGATCTCCTAAACTCCATGATGTTGAAGGGATTCTTTTTGCCTCTTATAAATTAATGATATTGATGTTATTATCTCTTACACTTGAAGCATTTCCAAAACCGTTTGAGGAAGTTACATGGATTTTTCATCCCACATTTGTTACACGTTGGTGGTTGCATCATCTTTCCTCCATTTTCATTTGATCCAACAACTAGAATATGACTTCTTCATTAGTTATCTCTATAACCACTGGACCATTATCCGAACTCTATATACTTATCGAGAGAACATTGAAAAAAATATAAATAACTATCAACACCTCATATTTCTAGTTCCTTTAATTGGTTTGGTTTTAAACCAATAATTAATATATCAATTATGATATCATTGTTGATAACAAAACCTAAGGCATTCCATGAAATCCCTGAGAAATTAGATTCATAATTCCTGACATATTCATAATCTCTATTCTTCAACACAATTATTTCACTCTCCATAAATAGAAAATGAGTTATATGGAAATACATGTTAATAAATATTTTATTAATGTCTTATAAGTCTATATATTCTATTTAATCCTTCTTCTTAGTGTTACTAATTAATTCCTACAATTTATTATCCTCTCCATTTTAATGATAAATGGTCTTATGTGTCCTTCTTATTCTCAGAGTCGTGAATCCCAAAAATTATAGTCTATTTTTAGTTAACCCATTATTCTACAACAAGTGGTTTGGAATATCCACTAAATTCAGTGATTATTGACATATAAAATATTCCATAGTTTCTACCACATAGATTAATGTGAACATTCCACATTAGTAAGTTATTTATTCATAACATCATATTGGTGGTTATAAATCACTATGAAATTTTTAACTACACCTCCCAAGGCATTGTGTATAGTTTTCGGGAAATTGCTACATTAGCCCTCATAGGGTTTTTTCATGGTTTTCATGGTTCCCACCATTTTATAAAATTTTAAAGGATCTAACAAAACATTATTCAAGAAGTCACGAATAAATAATACATTACTATGTTCTATTTACACAAAAATCATAACTTATGGGATCCCTATAAATATAATTTATCTAATAAAACGCTTCTTGTGGTCTTAAATATACATAATCTAAAAATATGGTCTTTCAATAATGTTTTCTAATCCTAATTCAAGAAAAAAGACTAAACATTTCTCTGATACTAACTATAAAGGTCTTACATTTTCATAAATTACTACCACATAATTTTAGAGACTATCATTCAAAAATAATTACAACCCAAGGATCTAATAGATTTTCTCAAGGTGTAATTACATTTATATAAATAATTTACATAATAAAACATAAATATTTATTTAATATATTCTTATTTAGCCCTTTAAATCTCACCATTTTTACATTTACTCAACATAGGATATACATAAATGAATAAGGTTGAACTAAAATCCAATTAAGATGACATATAAGGACCTGAATAAATATAAAATGGGTGGGAATAATAATAATAATCATCATAAAATAAAAATAAGATCATACTTATAATCAATAGAGGTATAATTTTATTAAGGCATGGATTGTTCCATTTTATAAAAATGAAACATCAATTTTTAGTGATCAAATTCCATACATAGTTGTGAAAAAAAATATAGTCACAGTAATATATAATATATTTTAAGTATCATAAAATAATAATTTTTAATAATTTCATAGTCATGTTAATTCATAATACCCATCAACTCATGAAATACATCTTATTTCCTAATGCATTGGAGGGAAATATGATTTGGTAACCACCCATCACGTCTTAACATTTACATAATCATGAATGTCACATAGAATGTATATTAATAAAATTAATTTAGTAAAAAATATAATGGAATCAGTATAATACGTATTCCATCAACTATGAATAAACATTGTCTTCCAAAATGAATCATGGAATCCCCTATTTTTTATAAGATTCATCAATATATACTGAGAATAATAAATTCAAGAGGAGTAAAAACATGTTTTGGAAAAAGGAGTCCTATTGATTTTTTTAATTTATCATAAAATAATATTAGAAACATTTATACACCCAAAAAAAGGTATGTTAAAGGATATTATAATTAAGAAACATTAAAGGAGTATTCATACCAAAAATGTTGGAAATTGTGATAACCCAAAGAAAGGTAGTTGGGTTTGATAATCCCCTAACCTTAGGATCAATTGTATTATTCACTATAATATCACAGATAATGAAATTATATTAATTTATTTATAAATATATAACCCCGTATACATGTAATCAATTTATTTTTATGTTATTTATTTTGTATATTTAAATTTTTATGAGTTATAGAGTTCAATTTTGTCGCTATAGGAGAGGTCATTTTGATGGTTTTCTTGATCATTTTTATTTTATGCTAATGGGAATGTTCATGAAAAATGGGAATAATTATACATAATTGAAATTATTTTTTATTAATGCACATCCATAATTTATAATAAATATATATATCATTTTTATATATTTTATTATTATGATTTATTCGATACAATTTTAACGAAAATGGTTTATTTTATTTTGATGGTTTTTACAACCACCACGAACATATATTATTTTACTTAATATACTGAATATATATTGGTTATTGAACAATATATACCTTTTCATATGTATATTATAAAAATATTTAACCGTGTTAATTGTCTTTATGATAATATTTTAAGGTGGAAATGATAAATTAAAACACATCATCCATGAAGGTCGTGAATCAACATGTTACAGACAATGTTTTCTTTTTATGAATAAACGTTGGATATAATAGAATTGATAATGGAATATTATGTTTACGAAATAAAATAACACTATATATATGATAATGGTGTTATCATTCAACAATTTGATAGGTATGTGTGGTGATTATTATAAATGAAATTGGAAGGAAATTAAAAGAGAATGAAAGTGGATTTTACCTCTCAAATTTATTCTCTTTGAGAACATCCTTGAGAGGTAAAATCCTCTTTAGTTCTCTTTTAATTTCCTTCCAATTTCATTTATAATAATCACCACACATACCTATAAAAATTTTGAATGATCACACCATTATCATATATATAGTGTTATTTTACTATATAAACTTATAGGTTTCTTGCCTTTGGTATCCCATGTCTATCACATGATGTATAGATTTTGATTCATCTAGTGGGGAAAGAGTTTTATCATCTTGGGTGGACATTTTATTCATAGTTTTATAGTCTTATGGACATTATTTTTTTCATATTTTAACATATTGATGGGATTTTTTGTTCCCATCCTTAATCTATAGTGTGGTCAGGTAGTTCACTAGTTTAACATCTTGAGGGGACATTTTGGTCACAGATTTAATGACTTGTAGGGATAGGTTGGTCACTATTTTAATATCCTTTGAAACAAGGTTGTTAAATGGATTAGATTCATTTAGGGAAAATTTTGTAACTTGTTCAATTCATTTTGGGAGAAATTAATCTAGGATGACAATGTCCCAAGGGGAGACTATCACATTTCATATTTTTCTCCTGATGGTTAGAAGACATGAAGATTTAATGGTGGTGTTGATGGATCATGACTAAACTGTAAAGATGTATCCCATTTGTTTTGTGATTAAAACTCAATGTGGTATCCTTTTTATACTCATATGTTACATATATAAAAACCCACATAGATCTTGTAAATCATTTATGTTCATGTAATTATACATGTTCATTCTATTTGACAATATATGGTAAGGACACTCATTTCATGGTATGATTGACTTCATGGTATACTGTGGGGGCTAATAATAGAGGCTATATTATTGTTGAGATATCACCCCATTCCAATTTTACATGGGGTATCTTTTGTTTATCCCATATGGTTCATCTACCATATAAAATATTATTATGAGGACATTATCAGGAAAATTACGATTATACCACATGGATTTTGGGATATTTTGTTTAATATATTAAATATCATAATTTGATATGTCTACCCATATTTAGACTATTTTGAAGTATTATAGAAGGAAAAAAAGTTATTTCTTTACATTAGGAAAGGTGGTTTATTCCCAATGATGATTCCACCTTTGAGGTGTACATGTCTACTTCACAACTTCTTTTAGATGGAACAAGGCATAAACATTACCGTCACGTAGTTGCAAATGTGGGTCCTAGATTTGGGTTTTATATCATTAGGACTATATAGGGATAATATATCTTGGTAGGGAATAGATAGGATATTCCAGGCATGATTTTGGATAATTTAGGAAGTGTGGGTGATCACAGTGCGGGTGAACCCAATCAGAGTATGCATGGGGCACCCTAGAACTCAATATTTTTGAAACTGTGTAGGGAATATTGAATCATCAATTAGTGAACTACTTGTTACTGTGATAAATATTTTATTTTCTAGCATAAGTGGTGTTGTGTGTTCTATGGGCTCATGTACAAGGACAACCCAAGGTAATTGTGGGAATAATTGTGTGAAAAATCTGAGGACACACCCATTATTGTCTTTTATAAATAAAAACCTTCTTCTTAAAACCAATATATACATTATGCAATATAGTGTGAGGACTTACAAAAAAAATTATCCAATAAATATTTGGGCCCATGTTATGTTAGTATAACATGTCCTCTATCATTTGGGATTCATATAGGTCTAGAGTTGCATGTTGTTATGAAACATTGGGATGTCAAAACGAGAAGAAATAAACAAAATTATTACATTCCCTTCGACCGAAACTATAATTGAATATCAATTCATAGGTTTAATGGGTGGCTCTATGAATGAAACTATGGATGAATTGATTAATGTTATTGTGCACCTTTTATGCCTCTACTACTATTGTGGGTTTTTCAAACTAGTGATTTGACACTTAGTTCCTTACAGAAATAGTTTTGAAAAAATTAATATTTTAATTAATTGGTAAAATGATTCCCCCGTGGTATTATAAATTATGTTTGTTCATATAATGTTACCACTTCACTTGGTTTTCAATCAACACCTTCCATGTACATGTTTTTTGTGTTCCAAAAAAATAAGTTTCATTCAAAAACCTAATGTTGTGGTGCATAATCCCTCATCCAAAAAATAATAAATTTGGTTTGGGTTGTGTCTTTTTGTAATCAGAAAATTATATTCTAGGGGTTGAGTGACATTTTTTGAATCTACTAATTTTTTCTTGGAATTATATCATATGGGGAACTATAAGGTCATGTTACGAGGAAAATGTTAAAGTTCAAGGCATTTTTTCATCTTTTCATTCAATATTAAGATGATCTTATACAATCATGTTTCCTTATAATGAAACTTTTGGGTCCAATGTGTAATAATAGGCTGAAGTGACCCCTCAAAGAATCACCTAACATCCTCTACGGATATGTTGTCTCCCCTCTTTGGAACATGAACCCTTTCTATGAACACTAGATCATTAAGCCCTGAAATTCATGAAAATCCATCATATATGAATATTTATGCATGAAAAAATAATCCTTTTCTGAGAAAAGAAAAAAATTTATAGGAAACATAGACTTTTAATCATGTAAGTACAAGATGCTTCCAATTCCATTATTGTTTCTATAAATCATAAAATTTTTAAGAATCACAATATTATAAGTGATGGGATGGTGATATCTAGAACTAGGTAGCTATTTTTTATGTGAAAATAATATCACAGACATTATTTATAGATTAAAATAATTCTTCTCTTTAATTTTAGTTTGTTAGGTAATAGGGGTATCCTTTCCTTAGAGGTTAAGAGACAACATATATGGTTTTCCCATTATCATAAACTCACATTGTTGTATGCTACCACTTATAACCACCCCTACAAGAGAATACAAATTTTCTTCTATCTAAAACATGATTTTCCAAACAAGGATAATGAGGGGGGGAAATCTATTGGATTAATAACTCTACTACCATTATATGAGAATTGTTAATGCTAGAATATTAAAAATCAATATGGGATATTACAAGGATTATGATCATCAAGATTGGGGTTACATCACTTATGAATGGGAATGCGTGTACTATGTACACATAATGTTTGAGGATTATGGGTCCAAATTCACCATATTGGGTTGTATGAAGAATTGTGGATGTCTGTATTCTATGTTTATAAACTACAATATATATTCCCAGTTCTTCACTGTATGTGGTCATGAGACATGAACTCCTAAAACCACCATTGTGGGAATGTGGAAAGTTGTATGCGATTACTACCATGAATTAGCAGGATATATCTAATAGGATATCATTAAGATGAGTTTTTCATTGTTCCCCATGCTTCTTAGAATATAAATTACACCCCAATGGATGTGTATATCCTACTATACTAGATAATCTCTGTATGATTCCATCAAACCCATTTCAAAAAATATATAACGTTAAATGCGTGGTTTTTTCACATCTTTAACGTACGAACTGATAAGACGTCAAAGAGAGCAATGATGTGTCTAGTAAAATAGAAAAATATAGGGTTAGGATCCAATTGGATGATACTGGAGGAAGGAAAAAATGAATAATGAGTATATATAATTAATAACTAGAAACCATGGTTTTATTATGATACTTTTCTACCAATTTTTCTGATCATATGATTATTTTTGGACTGGGATTCATTCATGGTCTTGGATCTTGTTACATTGGAGATGGAAGTAATCATGTTATTGGGGAATCGATAGAATATGGTTATCATAGGGTAGTCTAGTTGCTATAATAAACTAGGAAATGACGGGAGGTAGGAAATGAATAGGCATATTTTTGGCTCATTCTATTTTTTAAATGTATGGATCATATTATACATCAAGAGTATGAGTTTCTTAGTTACACCACTCCAAAAATTCTCATAAAAACCTTCACTCCTCATCATTTATGGATTTATGAGGTTTAATTAATGATAATCCGTGAATCTTGAGTAATGGTGATCATTTGCAACATTAGGTACTTTAACGTCCATATATTCCTCACTCTTGTTGTTGAGATGGTTGGAAAATTTTAGTGGAAGGTGGATAAAATGTATTTCCTCAAAGCCGTCTGACATGAATGTTAGTAAATTTCATGAATATATAAATCAATAAAACTCAATAAATTCTTGTTATGTTGTAAAAAGTGTATCACTTTTTTATAGTGAAGAATAATATAACATTTTTGAAAAATAATTATAAAATATAGAAAACAAATATTAGATTTTATGATGTTGAAAAATGATGATGTGGCACAAAAGAAAAGAATTTAAAGAGAAAGTGGTTGGAAGCATGGGATGAAAAATATTACATGTTGGGAAATTTCATAGTTTATGGAATAAAACATCCCACTCCTCCTACATAGAGTTAAATAATAAATCCCAAATTCCATATTAATTATCTGTTGTTAAATTAATTTTCCTAAAGACTAATGTGTCTGTTTTGTACTAGATAATAAAAAGAAACTCTTTTTAGAGAAGAAATAACAAAATCGATTCTAATTGAACTATTTTATTTTAATTTAATGATGAAAATAAATTTCTTATGCTTCACCTTTCATTTCACCATGTAGGTCAAAAAATAATCCTAAGAGTGATTTAAATGAAGAGGCATATTGGATGAAAATCAAATGATGTGACCTTTCAAAAAACTATCTCTAATCTGTCAATTTAAAGGGAATAATAAAATTTTTTAGAACTACATATTTAATAAAGAAGAAAATTCATATTTAGATTTTTATAGTATAATGGATTAATATTTAGTTAATATTTTATGTAAGAACACATACGTCAAAAAAATAAACTGACCACAAAACATTGTAGATAAGTTTCAACTCATTCAATATAAAAACCCCTAAAAATATTTAGTCAAAGATGATTAGATATAAAAATTTGATTTAAATAATTAAATTACATAGGAATAATAAAATTACAATTAATAAAAAAAATAGGTTAATATTTTCTATCGGAGTATAATTTCTCTCAATCTTGAACTCCACTTGGTTCATCCTTATAGCCTCTAATTAAGTCTTCAAATTCTCTCCTCTAGGAAATTTTTAGTTTAAATATCCATTTTCAATTATGTTTTGTCTTGAATGATTTCTCAATTTTTTCTTATAACTCTAACGGTGAAATAGTTACTACAATTATGTGGATACATCCCAATAATACTTCTATATTTCTGACCATTATTCCCTAATTTAATGACTTTAGTAATTCCTTCCCTCTCTTCTGATTATATACTGAACCAATATAACTGATTATGATATTATTGAGGGATTTAAAATTTTAAAGTCTTTTAATCAACATTCCTATTGATTATTAACCTTCCTTATAATCAATATTACAATATAATACATTCATTCACCACCACCATCCACCCTTCGAACCTTCAAATCAAATAGAAATAGCCATCTATCATGGTTCTACAAATTTTCTTCACTCGATCGTTGTAGTGCATTTTGTTTTTTCATCAATGGGGTAGGAATGAGCCATAGGTTCTTCATTAGATGTATATTTTGGCTTATAAAACTCAAATCAACATTAAGATAACCACTTTGTGCACACTTATCCCTGACCTCATCACAAAAAGAATTAGATATCACAAATCCCACACAATCATCTATGGTTCATGAAGACAATCAATACTAGAAAAATGGTTCTTATTGAACATAAATTATTATCAAAATATCATAAAAATAGGATTCTTTAAAAAATTAAACATTTGGTTCATATTCGATCCTTAATTTCACTGAGTAAATCAATGTGGTTTTTAAAGCCAACACCAAATCTCCTCGGTCGAGGGTTCATTAAAGTAGAAGCAACTCATCCCAGAAATTGGTAGGATTTTTATTCATGATATAATCAGTAACTATGAAATCAATTTTAGTGAAATTGTCTTATTTTATTATTCATATCACCAACTTTCATTTGGAAATATCTAATGTTTTATTGATGAGGGAATCATTTACTCAACATTTGGAACGAAAAAAAACTACCCACTATCGGAATTGGATGATAATTGGTACAACATATCTTATGAATAACCCAGATATACTTTATTGATATTATAATCTACTTCATCATGGGATTAATCATCTATAATAAATTATATGTTTGATTTGAAGTTTTGAATCATTAGATATGGTTTGGTATATCATCATCGCACAATGGAACGTGATAACTTCTTTGTGATCAACCTCTACTTTGTTATTTGGATTTTACATATTGAGTTATGTTCATGGATTTTAATTCATTTCATAAAATTACATATCAAAGGATATTAGTCTTCATAATGAGTACATCATCCACTATTATTCTATTCCAATTAAAAAATCATATTAAATTGATTTTGGAAGTCGACTCCATGAATGGTTTCATCAATTCCGAAATGTGAACTTTTTTAGTATTTCAATAAATGGAATACTATAAAAATATATTCTTGAATAGATTATAATATTTTTTTTCATTACACTCCTAGAATTATCTACATGCATCCAATTTAAAAATTTCTATGTTTTGAATGAATTTTATATATATCACCTTTATGGAATTTTGATACATGGACACTACATCAAATCAAAGATGTACAAATAGTTATAAAATAGATAATAAAAATTGAATAAATAATCAATAATGAATTATTGATTAAATTAATACTATAAAATCATTCCCTAGGTTCATATCTTCAATTCCATGAGTCGATCGATCATATGAACTCATGCATGCCTCATCGTATTCCATAAGTTGCTAGCTAGTAGGGAGGGTCTAATGTCGATAGATGGGAGACTATACCCTCTTTAACAGTGTATCTCAAAAGTGGAAATACATTATATCAACCAAATATAGAATATAATCCTAAAAATAAATATATCATAAGATAAGAAAAATAGGTAATACAATATCAAAACTGAATAGTATATATTCCATGACAATGTACGTTTCAAGTGTCAAAATGAAAACTCAAAAGAAAACACACTAAAACTCCCATGTGGGTTCCAATTCACTTATGGATCCCTCATCCATTATCTATACCAAATCATCCATCTAACATAGTTTCTTTTCACATATCAAGCCCTACATACATGAATTCTATTCAGGTACTGATCAACCATCATGTGTAGGGTGTGAGTAAAACTCAATAGAACACCACCTATGGTGTCTAAAATAGATCCAGTAAATACAAGTGTATAATGTTTTATAAGTAATTAAAAAAATTAATTATTTATAGTGTTTAAATATATTTAATTATCCTTTATTTTACAACACATATCCCATGAGTTTATGGGGAACACCAAATCCTAATACCTACATCAGTGTAAGTCTGTGTCTAAACCATGTCAATTATTCAATTTATAATTCAATATAACAAATGGTATTCCCTTATCTATTTCATTTTGATTTTAAATATGTCTAATTAGAACCCTTTTCTATGGCCAAAATTATGGGTCTAGGACTCCATGCCTAGGATCCAGTAGACTTTCAATGCATCTGACTATGCCCCACACTCATTAATTAGGAAATATAAAAAGTAGGATTTTGATGAAATAGACCATGTCCCACACCCTTTTATTAATTTATCACTACGATATATTGAAATATAAGGCCTTGCCCCAAACTAGGAAATCAAGTTATAGAAATTTTAATTTGATGTGTCATACCATTTCCCAAGAATGAATATCATAATAATTATATGTATAACTATTACACATAGATCACTTAAATCATAGTTAATCATATTTAGTATTCTTATAATATTTCTTGATCACATCATCAATTTATTAATTAAAATATTAATTATACACATCAATATCTTGAATTATTTCCAAAATTAATTGGTCGCATACATTAAATTAATTAATTTAACCATTAATTAATCACATTGAGAATTTTATAACCCTATAAATATCCATTAATTAATTCTACAATTATTTATTCATTTTAAAAACACAATATGACATATACATTTGAAAAATTAATTAGTGAATTCCCAATCTCAATAACCAATAATTATTTCAAAATATCACTACGCTAATTTTAAAATTATTTAGTTATTTAATCTACCAATTTATTAATTTAATGTAAGAAAAGAAATTTCTAATTAATAATATATATTCTTCAATTACATTTGTCAAATTGAAATCAGGACTTTGTTATTTGAATAACATACCTTCTACCTCAATTAAATGACAAAATATTACCAATGGAAGTCTCTAATTTGAGTGTTATAATGGTGAATAATGAGATCTTGAAAAGAAAATGATATCCAAAATTAAAGAATCAAGAACCAAAAATAAAAAATTTGTATCCTTCTAAATAGATGATAATGGACACTATATATTGAATGAATAATGGGAGAAGAACATAAATTCAATAAAAATTATCATAACCTATTAGGAGAGGTTTGGATCATAAATATGAGATTCTAATAACCACGAATGGAGTTTTTGATCATTAAATGTCTTTTGGTGTCCTCTATAAAAAGATAAAATGACTTGGTCCTAGTTCGGGTCGATTATGGTGAGTTTCAAGGGTTTATGTAATTTTAAATCTAATTTTTATGTGATTTAATTATCATTCACAATTTATCCCCTAACTATGTTCCTTAACTATGAATCTCTCCAAGGGGGTGTACATTTTTGTTTAATAGGGAACAATGTTTGAAAAACAATGTACCAACTGTATGAATCCATCTTACATGGGTTCACATGGATTACTAAGTTGGAGTATGTGATTTGGGGAAAAATTGAATATCCATTTTTCTTTTTAATTTTCTCAAATTTACTCAAATTTATTCCAAAAAGATTAAAATTATAAGTAAACCTATCCTAGTGTACTCCAAAGGGTTAAAAATCCTACATGAGAATGAGCCTGACACATCTCCAGAAAAAGTTTGGTTCTTATTATCTCTAAACCTTATAACATCATATTCTCAAACTGTATTCCCAAGGATCTCTTTGATTTAGAGTCGAATTGATTGGGAAACATAGCGAATATATCCGCTTATCCCTCCCTGTATTCCTCCTTAACATGGAAATGCTTCCATAATACTCTAACTATCATCATGTTCTTTCCTCGCAACATGTTTTCATTGTGACCCAACGCATGTATCTCATGCTTCTCAAAGAATGCATAAGTCTCAATCTCATAATAATACACATGGATCACATGATAAGGGCTTGATTGATCATACCATTGTTTCTATACATAAAAAAATCATGCATAGAAATGTACCTCTTTAGAAGAGACAATCAGTATGCCACTAGCCAGATTCACTCCACAACCACAATCATTCTAACGAACCTCTATTCGTGATTTGCCTACATTTATATTATATGGTGACCCAACCTTGGAGACACCCATATAAACACATTATCACCCTAATTAAACATTATTGGTCATTTTCGTATATAATCATATGATCAATGTCTACATTGAGATGTGGTTGGGTGCTTCTAAATCAGATAAACCTGCTCCAATGCCTCCTATATGAGACTTGGTTCTAAATACTCAGAATCAACATTCTCTATCCAAAATATGGGTTATCTATATGGACTACCATAAATATCCTCATATAGTTCAATCAAATTATTTCCCTGATAAATATTTTTATAGGAAAATTCCACAAGTTCCATGTGCTTCTCCTAAGACCCTAAAAAATTTAGAACACACACCTGTAGCATATCCTCCATCACATGTGTAGTACATTGTAACTACCCATTTAGAATGGGATATAAATATTTACTCCCCATAACATGTGTGCCATGAACCTTATCTAATCCCCTCCAAAAAAATAATTCAATCTGTGAGTCCTGGTTAGAAACTGTAGTATGTGGCGCCCCAAACAGACAGAGTATCTCCCAAACATACATTCCTCCCAATTTATCTATATAGATGGCCTCCCCAAATGATAAGAAATGTGATACCTTTTTTAAATGGTCCAAAATCATATAAATTGATTCATTCTTCTAAGTCATCTTAAGTAGACTAACCAAAAAATCTAGTGTAATGGCATCAAACTTCCATTATAGAATGAGAATGACTATATGAAAACACTAGTTCATTGACTCTCAACCTTCACCTATTGATTAGTGTTTCATCGTGTCAAAAACCCTACAATATATTTTTTCATGCTCAGGTAAAAAAATTGTTTTCATAGGTCCTAGTATATTTTGGTCACACCTAGATGTATCAACCACTAAGAGGCACAAAACTCATGCATTATATCCTAACGTATACTCGTTGGTTGAATAATCTGTCTCCTAACATAGATAATCTTATCTTAATATACACTCAAATTAGAAGGTGACTCTCTCTCAATTACAAACATTTATTATTATCATCCTTTATATCTCTAATCCATTCCATAAGTACTATCTTTACTGAAAATGATACGAGAGTCATCCTCTTCTGATTATCATAAATCACAATATGCACCTCAAGAAGTAAAGTGTTCATATTTCACTCAACACTAGACCTCAAAACATATTGAGTCTATATTTTCCTTCTCCAAGATTCATCCACATTTTCACCTTTACCGACCATATATGATTTCTCAAAATTGAAATACTTCATATACTCAACCCAAATATGCTAACTGAAATTTAGATATCACTACAAAAATCAATACTTCAAGATCATTTAATTTGTATACACAGTAAAATTTTCTCCCAGCTACTAATTCCAATAACACCTGAATGAATAAAAAACTATTCTAATATAAGTTCATGTATTGGGTAGTTATGATTATGTGACCTAAACTATCATGATCCATAAACCATATCCTGATCTCTCTATATTAACACTTTTCTATATTTGATTTATGAAGCTTCAAAAAACATTTTATACTCCTCACCAATATTATATAGTATCCGGAAAGTTTCTGATGTTAAGAGCTTCTTCAACTCATAGAAGGAATTATCACATTCATCTATCCTTTTAAAATTTATTCCATATTTGGTTAATCCAAAAAAGGGATATGACTGACTTGGAAACAACTTGGATGAATCCTCGTTAATATATTTCTAACATTAGAATTCTATGAATATCAAAAACATTATTTGGATTCTCACAAGAAAGAACATCATAAACCTTCTCCTAGTCCACATAGACATCTTCATCCGAGATGATGTGACCCATGAAGTATAATTGCTTAATTCAATTCTAACTGTTAGATAGATTTCTGTATAAACAGTGCTCTCTATGTGTTATTAGGACAAGGCTAAGATTTTTTTTTCTTGATCATCTTCAGTAATAGAGAATAGTAGAATGTCATCCACAAAGACATCAACATACTGATCCATGAACAGATGGAATATTGTGTTCATCAAGTCTGTAAACACTTTTGGGGAAATTTTCAGCACAAAAGTTCTTACGACGAACATAGAAAGACCATACCTACTTCTTAATGTAGTCTTACGTATATCTAGTGGTTAGAATTTCAACTGATTATACCCTAATATCAATTAAATCTTCCTGAAAACAAAATAACCAATGAACTTCTCAAATATATCTCCAATACATGGAAGAGGATATTGGTTCATCTTTATCATGTAGTTCATCTTTTGGTAATCTACACATAATCATAGAGCCTAATTGGCCTTATTTGGAAACAATACTGGGGAACCCCAAGGTGAAATACTATGATGAATAAACCCATTATCCACTAACACATCTAGTTGAGTCTTAATATCCTCAGTCCCTTTCAATTTCATTTTGTGTGGTGGAATAGAAAGTGGCTCAACCTCTAGCTTGTGCTCAATTGTAAAATCTATAGCTATATATGGTGGTATCCCTATGGAGTCTTTAGGAAAACATAATGAATCTAATCCACAATACATGGAAATAAATCCATATTCACACCCCAATCATCAAATAATTGACTTTCAATTTCGGTCATGAGCTCCCCCAGTTGATGATGAACTGGCCCTGATCATCCCACCTTGATATCCCACTCTCTACCGTTAATATAATTCCCACCCTTATGAGACATAATGGATACTACCCTATAATAACAATAAACATTATCTTATTATGATACAAACTAGTCCATACCCAATATTATTTTAAATCATGACATGTCAAGAATATTGTGATTCCACAAAAACTGATAGTCAATAACTTTAAGAGAATATTACTTGCAAAATAATATTTCTCAATATTGAACTCTCAATGGTGTATCTATAATAAACACCCCTATTATGAACTCCACAACCAAACTCAAACCATTCACATGTTTTTTAAAAATAATGGAATGGGAGGAACTAGTTTGAAATAGAGAACTGTCTATTATATAATGTTCATGAATAGTACATCTTAATGTCGATGATCTAGCCTCAATATAAATCAGTGGAGGAGGAACCTCTAGTAACTTCCTTGACCCACTTCATTATGATGTAGTTGAGCTCCCTATGCTTTACAACTAAACTGATTCAGATTCCTTTTTCCCAAAGTTCCATGTCCATAGCCTTTATATCTTTGGCTTGTAGAATCCCAACTGCTAGAATGATAAGGTGTAGATGATCCACTCCCTAAAATATAACTCTACCTCACTCCTCCATAAATACATGTATGTCATGGGTTCCTAAAAAACCTCTATATATGTCCCACCCTACCATTTCCTCAATACTCTACTGGTGTTCTAGTGAACCATCTATATATGTTTCTATACATACTATACCGGTGACACATCACTCGGATAAGATCCAGAGTAACTAAACCCTATGTATGGGTAATCTTCTTCTTATTTTTATGGATAATGTTTTCATAGTTACTGTTCCTTATCTAAGAAGTCCTACCTCTGAAACTTCCATATCTGAGCACATGTTCTCCACTAGAAGCCTCCGTTATGTTCCCATCTAATATTTAAGCATGATTCAAAACATCATAAAACATTATCAAAATAACGATATTCACGTGGGAATTAATTTCACATCTAAATTTATCCTGAACCCCTTTTTCCATAATAGCCTCATCCCCTTCCAATGATTTTATAAATCACTTTAAATCAATAATGCATCCAATATAGCCCATGAACAAAATATTCTCTTGAGTAAACCTCATGATCATAGAAGCTCACACATGCTTGAGCTTCTCATGATAAAGGTGAACCAATAATATCTCAAAAATTCCATACACTCTATATTCTCCAGCATTAAATCCTAATTTTGTATGCCCCACCAACACATTTTGTGACCACACAAAATATATGTAACTTATATGACTTAATTTTCAGTAGGGCTCACCAGTTAGTCATGTATAGTCTGAATAGACTAAATCTATAACTCATCCACCTTAGGTCCACTATATCTGGTGAAATTAAATTGGTCATGTAACCGAAACTCCCTTATCTATTCAAGCATTTTTTTCATAACCCTAAATGGGTCACATTGATTTAAATTCATGAATAATGAAAATTTATCTCACAACAAATCTCTGACTTCCTCAGTTAGAATATCTAATGCATTATCTTCCATTATTTATAGATCATCTACAACAATATCCTCCCATCCTACAATTAAAAAGAATCATTGTAGGTGCATATCTCTATGATTCCAAACACACACCATAGGACACACAACATATTGGAATCATGATTATGAGAAAATTACAATATGCTTTAAAAATTCTTTTCCACCATCCCTCGTCACATAGTCAGAACAGATGCGGTATCACTACCCTTAACCATCCAATGTCTAGTCCATTGTTACAAATGAGGAAACACATTATAATTATTCATGTTTCATATTATCCACCCATTTATTAACAATTTTCATCAGTTTTATTTATTATAATTTAACATTATTTACCTTTTTCATTTCAATTTCCCATGAATGGAATTATAATTCCTGTTCATAAACTAACCCAAAACCCATTTTCTTGTATGTTTATATAATTATGAATGTCACAAAATAATCCTTATTTCCTATAATAGTTCAGGAATACTCAACTTTCATAAATTTTGAGCCACAAATAAAATTTCCATAATGAGTAGAAAAAATTATTATGTTAAACAACAAGTGTATCACTGGGGGTGAAATATAAATAAATTCAATATCACACAACAATAACAACAATCCCATAATAGGTACATGGATTTTACTCTCATACCTGGGGATGATACTCCCACACTCAAGATCTCAACTAATGTATGGCTATTAATATTATGTATTCTATAATTCCAAAATAGTTTGAAAAAGGAAAAATAAAAGAAACTCATCTGATATAACTTTTTTAATGTCCCGACCTGGGTGCCACACCCTAGTTCCTTGAGTCGGTCAAAAATAGTACTTCATTCCCACCTATCCATATAAAAAAGGATACCAAATAACAGTGATGGTAAAATTTCGATAGTGGGAGACTTAACCAAATTTATCAAAGTAGGTAAAAATTGAAATACATATTAACAACCAAATACATAACATATTCAAAAAATAGTAGTACAAAAGGCTTCCAAAACTGGGAATAAAATACCAAAACCGGATAATATATAATTCATTTCAAGGTATATGTCATGTTTAATAATTAAAAATCAAAATTAAAGAGAGTAAAATTTCTCAAGGGGTCTCGAACCATGTCTAGATACATTAACCATGCTTCATCCTGAATCATCTAGCTGATATAGGGCGTTAGCCCCAATCTTGTCTTGCAAACATGAATTCTATTTAGGTGTAAATTAGACACCCCAAGTATGGTGTGTGTATAACTCAATAGGCCACCACCAATGGAATCTAAGACAAATATAGTCAATTGAATTATATTAATATCTATAATGAATAAAATATAATAAATAAAGTAATTAGAATACATTTATTAAATTATCCTTTATTTAACCACATATATCCTCTAGGATCTCGATGAATCCTAAATACCATACTTGATTCAGCCCATTACAGATTCTAAACCATGTCACATATTCAATTTACAATTCATTATAACCAATGGTCTTACCTAATCCATTTAATTTCAAATTTTATTATAGATAATTGGTACCACTATCGAATGTTGTAATTTTGGGTCTAGGTCTCCATGTCATGGACCCTATGGGATTTTGATGTTGCATACTGTATCCCACGCTCATTAATCATGATAAAACAGAAGTGGTTTTTTGATGTATCATACCATGTCCCACACTCATTAATAAATTTATCACTATAAGATTATGAGGCCTCAATCCATGTCCCACAAACAAATATCAACTTATCACTAATGGATTTTGATATAGCATGCCTTATCCAATGTAAAAGTATCACAATAATCACATTTATCACAATTACACATATATCACATCAATCGGGATTAATTAGAATTATCATTATAATCACATTTCATGACCACAATATATATTAATTATTTCAAAATTTAAATAATCACATCAAACCCTTCAATTAGTTCAGCAACTAATTTATCACATGAATTGCATTAATTAATCAGATCAAGAATAGTATAAAAATTTAAATCTTTGTCAAATAATTTGATAATTAATTATTAAATTGACAATTCCAATATCCCATTATTAATTCAACAAAAATTTATGAAATTCACTAACCATATATTCTATATAAATTCAATAATTAATTATTCAATTTGAAATCTCACATCGCCAATTTGAAAATTCCTTAATTAATTAATTTATAAATTAATTATTTCAATTTAAGAAACAAAATTTCTAATCTATAATTTAAATCACACAATTACAAACATGTAATTGTAATAAATATATTTTGATTCAATTAATAAATCACATGCTGCAATTCATTGACAAACAATCCCAAATGGAAATCCCCAATTTGAGTGAAATAACGTTGAATAGTGAGATATATAGTAGAATCCTAAAACCAAAATCAATGAATCAATATCCAAAATTCCAAAATATAGAACATATACAATTGAGGATAACATCCCCTAAATTATGAGAGTGTAGTAGATGAATAATTTTAAATAATTGATTTTATGATCCCATGTTGAGAGAGGTGTGGATCTCAATAATGGATTCAAATCACTATGAACGGAGGTTATAAGCCTTAGGAAATTCATTGGGATGCACTATAAACAAGAGATAATGACTTGATCCATTGCAGGGTCATTTTGGGTGAGTTATAATGGATTGGGTAATATTAAACATAATTTCATGAGGATTTAATTCTCATATGTACATTTTTTGGCCCGGGGCACACAATTTCCAATAATCATTCACCCAAACCCTGAACCTCTTCTCGAGGAGAAAATAGTTTCTCTTAATATGGTGCATAGTTAGATAAACCAAGTTAAATATGTGTGAATCCCCTCTTCTTGGGGTATCATTGTTTTCCTGGGATGGGGAGCACATTTTTTTCAAACTGTGTGCTAACCGTGAACATCCCTTCTTCCGTCAAATTTCCTAAAACATCAATAGAGAACTCCCCAACAAGTATCCCAAAAATAGAACCCAAAAATGGTAAATAGATAACCCATAAATATGTCCAATACAACATGGTTCCTTACAATTACATTATTAAAAACAATACAACACAATTATATTAAATAATATAATAATAATTAGTTTATTAAAAATAATAAATGGTTAAAATTAAATAGAAATTATTAATAAAAATCAAAAAGTGAAATTATAGAAAAATAATGATAAGATATAAATTAAAATATTTAGAATAAAATTAAATTTAAAAAATTAATAATTTTATTTGAGCAATTAAAATTAAATTAAACATTTTATAACTATTTAATAAATTTAAAAAATGTATTAAAATATATGAAAATAATGAAAAAAATACACATTAATCATTTGATAAACAAGAAAATAGTAATTATTAATTTAAATAAAAATAAATTACATGTTTTCAAACCAATAAAAAAATGTTTTTAATAATTTCATTAATTTAAAAATTAAACTACAATTTGACCAAAATGAGATAACAACTACATTAATGAAATTTTACTCATTAAATATACAGAAAACACACATACAAGATGTGGTAAAATGATTTAATTAATGGATACATTAAATTAACAAGAACTTATGAAATTTCTAGTCCTTATGTAATACATTATCACATTTAATAGTAAAACAATTCCCTAAATAAAAGTGGTGAAATTTAAAAAAGAATTGATTTTATTATTATAATCCCACAAAAAAATAATTTAAATACAAAAAATTAATTCTCAATTAAAAAAAATATTCTATGACAAAATTGTTACCATTTTTCCAAAATTATTTAAAATGAAAATTTTAAATATAATTTAATATATGTTAATTTTCAACAAACTAAAATTCAAAACATTTAATAACCCCTAGGTTAATATACTAACATAATTTTTGACAACATAATAAATAGACACACCACACCATCTAAAAGAATAAATAATAGACAATTAATGTGGAATGAACGAAGGAGTTCAACCAAGATTATGATTTTCATTTAATAATCAATTTGAATTAATATTTTATGAAAAAAATTAAAAACATCAAACAAGATAACAATCATATGAAATTATCCCATGATTTTACTGAAACCCATTTTTTAAGAGGAAAAAACGATTTACTCAAGGAGATACATATGGTAATAGAGATTAATCTTCTCAATGTAGGTTTACAACTATGAATTTTGAGGAAACAATTTATCCTGTAAAAATTACTCATACTCAAAAACTCAAAATTTAAATAAAAATTAACAATTTTTTATTCGATATTGATGAATTATAGTTTATCAAATTAGAATAACTCTTTGTTTTTCATCGATATACTTATATTCATTTTCAATAAAGTATATCGTTAAATAGTTTGTAGCTTTATATCTAATAATTATTAGATGAACACTTTTGGGGAAATTGAATTATAGTTCATTGAATTTATTTTCTTCTCTACTCATGTTGTCACGTTTACGTTAGTGTATTTTTCTGTTCAGTGGTTTCATTTTTGTTCCTATTGGGAATCATATTTATACTAATATACATATGTATGGGTAAAATTAGTGGATAGTTTCCTCTATTTATCAACTGATTTACTAAAAATTAAAAAGTCTGAAAATACTCTTATACATTAATAAAAAAAATTTATCCTTGGTTTGGATTGAAATATCTATTCTTAGATGGGTACCTTGAACATTATAAATCCCTATTGGATCTTTGGTTTTAAAGAAAAATTTTATATATCATAGGAAATGTAAGCATAGATTAATGTTGTAATAGATAATTACTTTTTTAGTTGTAGTGGTGTTTGATACAAATAATCTATCCTTTTCTTATTATATTAATGTTTTATTCACATTCTGCATCAAAATCAGACTTACACTATTCTCTTGTATTATATTGTTTTTCATGGTCACACATTTATTAACTTTTTTGAGTGGATGGACATAGATATGGGAGAATGTAAAAGACAGGGGACTCTAGAGTGATAGATGGAGAAAAAGTATGAACACCCTCAGCCCAGTTTCAAGTGTTGGAGCTCGAGGAAGAATAAATTATTTATATCGAGTATTATATTATATTTCTCCTTTTATATTGTTTCTATTTTCATATATATTTACTTGAATATATTTTTAGCTAAATTTCACTTGTGAACCTAATTTTTTTAGGGATTTCGTATTCGAGTGAATTGATTTTTCAATCCATCTATTTAGTTTCAGTTTTATATTTATGTTAGTACATATTTATTTATAGTGATGTATGTTTTCATTCTGGATATGAATTATTTTTACACTAATATATGTACCAAAAGGAGAATATAGTGAATCCATTTCCTTTGATCATCATTTGAAGAAATAAAAATTTGAAAGGTATTATGTCTGTCTTTTTTATCATTGAATATCATTCTTCATAAATTTGTTTTACCAAAAAAATAGGATTAATCAATATTCTTTATAGAACAATTGAATGGATATTAGGTGACTATAAATACCAATATTTTAGTCATTAAAATTATTTTTTAAAATTATATTAGGAAGAAAAAATGATTTTCAATACGATTAGGATAGTAAAAATCCCCTAAATTTCATTTGTTGTTAGTCTCTCCCTTCCTCTATCTACCAGTCTAGCATATCCCTTATTTAAATACGACAATCTCATTATAATTTTAACATTGTTTTGTTTTATTTTTTCCCCTTTTCATTTATTGGTCACACATTTCACATACCACCTCTATGTTGATCTGATACTCGTACTTTCTTCTATTCTAGTACTTAGTATGTTTTAAAATAATTAATTTGAACAGAGTTCAATGGTACTCAAAATTAACTAATTGATTAATTTATTGAATTCTAAAATGATATAAAAATACGAAATATGATTATAATAATAATCAAATATTACTAAAGAAAATGAATTAACTATTAAACATTAAATAAATATTTAATATATTAAAATGAAAAACAGAATAAATAAAAAATTAAGAGACACAAAAATGAACAATAAAATAATAAATGATTTGTTAAATTAAACAATTAATAATTCAAAAAACAATTTAATAATAAAAATTATAAAAAATTTAACTAAAACATGTAAAAAACCAAAATATTATAAAAACAATTCATTAACACATTCCACCCTTTGTTAACCATAATGTGATAATTAATGAAATTAATGACATTCCAAATAATAAATTAAAAAAAATACCAAAAAGAAGTAAAATAATAGAATGAATAAATTCCACAAAAAATTCCCCAAAACTAAAGATGATTCTTGTCCTCAACCCATATTTAGTCACATTCAATTATAGAATGATAATCATAAATGGAAATTCTGAAATTCCACAATGAATTGATTTTTATATTTATTTTCCCCCATAGATTCTACAAATTTGAATAAAGAAAATCACCCTCAATATAAATTTATTCTACAATTTTTTTTATATTTTAAAAAATTAAAAAATTGAATATATAAATTAGATTTTAACAGTAATTAATTATTATACAACTGAAATGTCAAAATTCTATTTAATCCAATTGAAAAAATCTCATAAATTAAGAGATCAAAATAAATTGACACACCACTGGATGGGGTCGAGTGAAAATTTATTTTTGTTATAAATAATCCATCCAATATTTTTATTAATAAATAATTAAAGTGGAATGAAATAACAAGTTCATCCTTTCTTAGGATATTCATTTTTTATTCCGTTTGGATTCATATCTAATGAGATAAATTCAAATTAAAAACATAAACGTAGATAATAATTGTATGTGTCACATCCATGACTTATTTTAATGTTATATTTTTCATTTATTTTCCATTATTTCTTGGATTTGGGGGTTTCCCATGAATTTTGGTAAAATGGTGGGTTTTTAAAATTTTGGACAAACCATGAGCTCTTTTCCAGATTTGAAAATAAATTTGGTTTATTTTATAACATCTTCATTTTTGAACATTCAACACCCATTATTCTTCCCAATTGGAATAACTTGTATATTAAAACCACCATATCAATTTTTACACAATATTAATCCATAATAATGATGAATTTAGGTTTTTTATTAAAGTATTGTGCAATCCCATAAGCCCATTTCCACATTTAAATTATTTTTTAATGTTTCTAATATCTCATTTTTTTCATTTTTTGTGTGATTCCACCTTCCTCTAAAATAAAACAACCAAATTCACACCCTCATTATCAAATTTTCCTCTTTGGATCTCATATCGGCCACTGGTTAGGGAAATATTTTTTAGTCTTTCTCAAATTGACCAGATTTAAAGAGGTAAAATGATTACTTCATAACATCTTCAATTTTCAATATTTACCCCCCATTACAATCCCCAAATGAACTAATACGAATTATTAGAGCCACTCTATCTATTTTGGTTACATTGGTAATAATATTTTTGTGGATTTGGGCTGATTTCTTCATATTATATCAATTAAGTGAGTTTCCTCTCATGTTCCTCCCTTTTTCTTAAGGTTTTATCCACATTTCTTGATGTTTTAAATTTTTTAGAATCTAGGGTTCATACTTAGGATATTATTTTGTGTCATTTTTGTGAAATATTGTGGATTAGGGCTTGATTTTACTTCTTTGGGGTGCGGTAGGGGTGCGATTAAAGTTTCTCACAACGGTTAAAGTTTTTTTTTTCACAAATGGAAGGTGACTCCAAGTGTGATAATTATTTTACAAGTTTGTTTTTCATGATTTATACTGTTATCATGATTCTATTCTATCATGTTGGGTGAAAAAAATATATTTGGTAGCATTTGTTAAGTGGTTTGTTTTTAGGTGTCATTTTGGTGCAATATTGAATATTTTTGTGTGTATTCCATTTTGGGTTCATTGTGTTTGTTTTATGATTCATTGAATAGTTTTATTAAATGATCTTATGTATGAAAATTCTGGTTTTATGTGATATTGGTACGATTTTGGACTTCAAATAGGTTTTTTATAAGGAATTTATTTGCAAAACACTATTACACTCCTTCGATTTGTTTTGTGATTGTTTTAAATGGCTTCTTGATTTATATAAGAGACGAAACTATGTTTCCAAAATTCTTTGGTAGAATTGGACTTTTGAAATCGTCTATTTGGATGTTTATGGGCTGTTATGTGATGTGTACTACATTGTAAGGGTTTTATAATAATTTTTAATTATTTTTTATTAAAATGTGATTGATTATTGAAACGTGTTGTGGGGAGTTTTTGTGTTAGTATGATTTCCCAATGAATTTGATTGAAAAAGGGATCATGTGACATGTGTGTGGAATTTTTGGTGTGTGTTTGACTATGAAGTGGTATTTTTATGTGAAAATTTTATTTCATGACTTGTGTAACTTGTTTGAGGAAAAGTGGGAGAACCCATGTATCGATGTGGGTGGACGTGTACCAGTATTCTAGTGACCCTTTTGGGTTTGGCTGATGTTTCACATATCATGTTTTATGATGAAAACACTAAAAAACTATTATGATGATGATTATGATTTTTGAAATAACAGAGTTATTTTTATTCTCCCTACTAGTGGCTCGTGTGTATGTGAATGAATATTTTTTTTGGTTACTTTCATCGAGATACGAGGTACCATGGACCCGCAATGAGTTTGTGCCTATTGGTTATTTCCCATTTATTTTTCTCATTAGATAATTTATACATGCCATTGATATATGGTATGTTTGGATAGAAAATTAATTATATTTTCCATTCTATTTAAATTTGTCGATTTCTATTAACTTAGCCCACATGAAGCTACTTTCTCTTCAGGTTACATATTTTAGAAAATATTACTAGCATTTCATGTTTACAAAACTTGCATGCTTTTTGTCTTATAATGATTTTCACATGAAATATTATTTTGGTGGTATCCTACAGGTCTTTCTATCACACTCTACTTACACCTTTGGGTATAATTAGACTTGGTAATTTTTTCATAGTTTGAGGTAAACTATTCAGTGCCAGTGGTTCGGGTTTCTAGTAGTCCTTCTTGGTGCAACATTGTGGAGATGGCTTAAGGGCGGTGCCCCTTGCCATGAGGAGGATGATGGGATATCCTATTAGACTTTGTTCCTTTTTTTAATAATTTATATTTGTTCTATATTATGTAATTGAATTCATATTTTTTTTAAAAGATGTTTTGGTATGAAAAATCCCGGATTGGTTAATTGGATTCATTCATTGTTTTATGTTTATATACACGGGTAAATCAATCCCACGTTTCATTTTTTGATACTTGGTCACTTGTTCTAGCCCTTGGGGATCGGAAAAACCCTTTGGGTCATGCCATGGGCTAGGTTTGGTGTCAGTATTGATGGAGACTAGATCTGGTTCGTGACAGTATGACATTCTCCCACGATTTTACTGAAAACCATTTAATTCAATAGGAAATAAACATTATTTAATCAAATAAATCCAATACGTATTTTTAATTAACCTTAATAATGTGTCCGAAAAACCATAAAATACGATAATGTTTATCATCCAGAATAAATTCCAATATAATGCTTAATAACATGAAATTTAGAAATAGTCCTTAATATTTGTCTCTGGGATATCTATGAATTATATTTTTCCACATTAAAAGACCAATCCCACACACATAAAACCCAAAATATCCAAATTGTTTACTCTAGGTGGAATAAAATTTAATTCTATTAAACATCAAAATTAATTTCAAATAGCCAGTTAATTTCCCTGTTTAGGGTTCAAAATATTGTTCAAAAATTACTTTTCAGTATCAAATTCAAAAACAGTAAAATGAAGAGGAACAATTACTTGATACCATGTTACAGTTCAAATATATTAATAGATAATTTCAAATAATAATCTTTCATGTTAATATTTTTGCCAAAATTTTAATCATTAATGCTACAAGATGAGTAAAAAATAACAAATTTACTATTTAAAGACTTCAAAATAGTGGTACTAACTTGAAGGTAATATTTTATAAATTTTGTATGTGATAGGGAATAAATTTAAAGTCCATAATCAATTATAACACCCCACATAGCAATATTTTGTTTAAATTTTTAAAAATAATAATAGAAATGTATAATTTTAATATTTAAAGCCCATATAATAGATATTTAAAACTTAATTATCATAACAAGAAACAACCACTTTATTTCACCTTAAAGAAGATCCCTAGATGGAAAAATTAACATCTATAATATAACAAGGATACACATTAATTTCATGACTTAATGATCAGTAAAAATAAACCATAGTGAAGAGTTGGGGAAGTGTTAACAAATTTATTCCTTCAAAGAAACATCGCATTCATCATTGATTAACACTCATCCACTTTTATAGAAGTACTAAAAGAAGAAACTAAAATATCATTAATTATTTTACTATAAATTCATCAAAATTAAGACATTTTAAAATAGGTGTTTGGGATAAATTTAGGGAGAGGATAACATTAAAGTAGAATAAATTTATTCAAATACAATATTCAGTGAAAAAGCTGAGAATATCAGGGATATCCTCCCATTATGTGCTAAATTCTATGCCCCTTGCTAGAATATATCCCATTAATGTGTTCTAGGCATGATCAATCAGTGAGTATGATTTATTACTAAGTAAATACAAAGAATTGGGTTTTAAAATTTCGTCATATTCAATCAATACATCAAATAATTCATCATCTTGAAAAACACTCTACAAAAAATATATATCCCACCCTAATCCTCCTTCAACCAAAAATATTATGAAATAAATTTTATTTAAAAGGTCCAAAAAATACAAAACATCACATATGAATGTCAAAAATGACCAAACACACTTTCTTACATCCTCGCCCACACTCTCCCTCACAATTGTGTCATTCAATAATCTATAATTAGATTATGAAATTGTTGTAACTTTCTCAATATGAATCTCATTTTTACTCCAATGAAAAACTTCCCTGGGTGATGTATGGTATTTTTACTCAGAATCAACTAATAATTCCTCAAATTCATGGACATTAAATTCATTATCTAGATAATGAAAATAAGTAGGGATCGGCTTGTTGTCCACATAAAAAAATATTCCATAAACTTCTAAAACACACTCTCAACATTTTAAGAATCATTATCTTTAACCCTAATATGACCAAATTATATAACATACTTAACCAAAGAGTTATAACTCTATTATATAGCATCATAAAAATCATAAAAAAATTTATTCTTCTGTGGTTTCAAATTATAGGACACAGGATTATCGATAGGAACACATGCAGTTTTTAAACCATGAACTTCTTCTTGAAAAACTCATAAAACCTGTATTTTGTTTTGCGGAAGGAGAAATTCCTGGTACTGATCAATATAGTTCCAAATTTCATCCTCAATTATACATATACAATCCATCTCAAGTGTGTGCAAATATTTGAAAAATATTCACAAAAATAAATATTAATATATCAAAAAATGATTTCATCAAAAGAAAAATTATTATTATTCCTATTATTCCATAAAAAAATTTCCACATCCACATAAATAAAATTAAAACTTATCACAAGTGGTTACACATTGAAATCATGTAACTCCAACAAATTATCAATGTCCTGAGGAGTCACTTTATCCTTTTAGATTTGATTTTTTTGTATCTATATATATGTAACGTCGACCAAAAATGATTGTAACCTTGTTGGTGGATTCCATTTCCTCAATATTTAATTTGGTTCGAAATGAAAGATATCATATATTTACTATTATGCCGTCTACCCTACCATATTTTTAAGAAAGATACCTATTAGAAATGTGTAGGGCCACGTATGCCTTTTTTATATTTTTAAGACATATCTTTTTACTATAAGGTAAGAAAAATTTTAATTCTCCCACATAATTAAGAAAGTAATGTAATCTATTCACTCCCACATATCATACAAGGGATGAAAATATATATTGAATATTTTAGTTGGGGAAGATTTATTTTTTGGATTTGGGATCTAAACTCCTCATTAATATTAATTTCCGAGCTCTCACCCCAATCTATCTTACTAGCCAAAAATAATTTATGAAATTTCATATATGATATATTTTTATATATGGATTTCACAAAGTCCTTGTTGACATTAAACCATCTTAATACATTATGAAACATACAATATTTATGTTCATATTTCTTTTTATGGATTTTTCAAATATAAATTTGAGGTTTATAATTTTTTCAGGACTGCTAGATTGTTTTCCTCATCCTCAAACCTCACATTATTCAAACATTATATAACTATTTCCCACAACATTATCCATTTTAATTAGGTTTTTTGAATTTATTGATCATGATTTTAATATTTCTAGACACCAGTATCAAGAATTCTATAATGGTAGGTTATGAAGTTATCATTTTTAGATCATCTAAAATATCATGTTCAATATTACATGGAAAATCAATAATATGTTATTGAGGTTTTATAAATGACCTGGTAGTTAGAAGCATAAAATATTCATAGATATTCTTATCAGTGTTACTAGGTAATGTTACTTTGTCTCTTCATCCTTTTCTAGAAATCTGACCCATTTGAAAATAATGATTTTGAATTATAAAAATTTTTCATCCCTATATAAATCATGTCTAAATTTTTGGGAATATGAATCTAAATTTTGAGAATAAAATATTAAAACTAGTGGTTAAATCATGTACGAAACATACACATGAGAATTTTAGTATTCATAATCATAGTAGTTTTGAAATGAAGGTCTATATTATTTTTGTTAACAATACTAAATTATTATTTCAACCCACCATGTTCATTCTATAATAAGAATGGATGATTATAATATCAAAAATTAAAATGATTCATGATTACTTCATTGAAATCTTGTTTTCTATCTTTCTAATCATGAAATATTTGACTATCCACATAAATCATAGGAATATAAAATTTTGGGAAAATGATAATGACCATACATCCCATAATTAGTTAGAAATTCGCTATGATAATTGACTATAACTAAATTAGACTGAAATTAGTTTTAGACCTATGGATTACAATATTTCTTGTTCTTTTAAATTGGTACATTTTTTATAGTTTTTCCAAAATTTGATTGAGTATAACCAATGTCAGATCTAAGAAATCACCTCTACAAAATTGATCAATAATATTTTTTATATCAAGATATACCAATATATAATGTATCCATAATGATATGTGGGGTAACTTAATGATTAATAAATTTTCATAAGAGACCCATAAACATATACCGTTATTTTTTTTTGAAAACATTAAACCACTTATTCTATGAATCCATTTACATTATTTCTCAATTCATTATTAGTGTCCCTAGGATAAAACATTGTTAGATTGAAATTAAAATATCATTCCCATGTGTCAAACAATTACTCTTCTAAATTTTGGAACCAATATAGTAAATTTTCCATCGAAAAAACACTCTACTAGTGATTCACCTAATTAAACACATGTAAGGGTAACTTTTTAATTCCACCATAAAATTATCTTAAGGATTCTAATGAATCATCATAGAGTTGTCCATTAACGAAGGGTAACATGGGTGGGTGGGATTATTTCATTTCATTAATTTAAAAATTTTGGGATACACATATACTTGGAGGATTAATTTATATATTTATGTGATAGAAATATATAATTATATACTTCTCATCAATTTTAATTATAGGTTGAGTTTCTATAATAATTCAGAAAATCCTTGAATATAAAAATTTTGATTTTGCATTATATATTTTTCTATCTTAAGGGTGGTATAATGAATATTTATCTCTAATATAAATGGTTATCATTAATAGGTAATATTTTACCATGTTTTAATTGTAATTCAAGGTAAAACATAATAAAAAATCACACATAAGTGGAAAACATAATGTATTTTTTGGATGATTTGTTTGAATTTTTTACAGTTTAATTTTATTGTATTTTTCTTATAATTTTTAAATATTTTGTCACATGTTCCTCCAATAGAAATAATAAAAAAATATTTCCTTAAAATAATTGACCATAAAAAATTTAAATTTTGAAAAAAAAACTTTTAGTCACTTGGTATGAAAGAGTATCGATTTTACCTAGGAAGACTAAGAGAGGTTGTTTGACCAATAAAAATTATTGAAAAAAAATATGTATATAAGGATGTTGATGAATTATGGTGTGGAATAGAAGTAAAAAAGGTGATGATAAAGTGACTTAAATAAAGGGATGTAAAAGCTAAATTTAATGGAAATTGGATTGTATGAGTTTTAAAAAATATCTCTTCTCATGAAATGAAAAAACTGAGAAATTTCAAATATTATATTAAGGATGCCTCATCTAGTGAATTTTCTCAGGTACTAATGTTTCATTCTATCAATTGATTAGAAAAATAAATTATTCTTGGAGAATAAAGTACTATAAAATATTTTAATTGAATTACTTTAGTTGATGTTAAATTAGAAATGGAATTTTCATCTCTTCACATGATAGTACATGATGACGGGATGAAAAGATATTCAAGAAGAATAATAATGAACAAAAAAACTAGATTAATATTTGAACTCTAACCTAAATTAAAAACTCTCTCTCTAATATATTGATATAATGAAAATAATGAGAATATTTTCAACATACAATGAAATTAAAATATAACATCATCTATTTATATGTCACTAGATAAGGAATAAATTTGATGAAAAAAATAAATTCACAACACATACCTCGATTAAATATCTATATCATGAAACATTAGTGAAATGTTACAACTAATTCTATACCAATATGACTAAATATATTCATTTACTCTTGATTAGAGAGAAAAAAATTAATGTAATGAAATAAATTTCAATCAATAATGAAAATAAAAATTAGAACATGGGAGGTAAATAATATCTATCATAGTAGACTTTCACTCCATATCGAGTTCCATATGGTTTTTCATTTTATCCTCTATTATAGTGTATGTCTTATATTCTCTATAATATTTTCTATGCATATCTCGCTTTTTAAACAAGTCTAATCCTGAATGAATTCTTGGTTTATTTCTAGAAAACTAATAGTGAAATAATCACCTCCTAAAATTGTAGACTCCCTAGTAAGAGTGATATTTTTAGGATTATAAAACATTTATTTAGTGACTTAAAAAAATCTTTCCCTATATCATAAATAGATACTAGAACTTATCATGTTATTATGATATTCCATCTAGCTTAAAATTAATTTATTTATATAACTCCTCATGGATATTAATTATGAACATTTTTTAATGTGTAGATTACAACAAAAATCTTCCATTAACTACTTTTCGACCTTGAAAATAAAAGAGGAATAGATATACAACATGGATCCAACTTGACTACTTCACAATACCATGTAAGTGAACATAGTTCAGTCTCAACTAGTGTGGGAATGAGACACTAGTTATTCCAAGAATTATTTTTAAGGATAAGTAAACTAACATTATCATTAAGACATGTACATGGTATGAACTTCTCTAGAAACTCCTCACTGAGGGAGTTGGATAACATGAACCCATCCCCCATCCTCAATAATATTTCTACATTCCATCAAAATGACAAAAAAAACATTGTTCTAATTTTTCATTTACCATAAGAAAACCAAATCATTTTTGTACCATTTAAAATATGAATAAATGGATTCATATCCATGCTTTGGTGACAGTGATTTTTCTTTTGTGGTTGGTAAATACAACTAAAACATTACTTGTTGAAGGCTTCAATAACAAATTTTTGAATTATGTCATCAATGGAAAAAAACTTCCCTTTAATACGATTAGAAATTATGAGATGGATGGAATTGGCATGCTCTTCTCTCAATATTCCTATCATCAGAACACATCAAGAAATCTATGTACTCTGAATGATGATGGTTTCAATTGCTTAACATTTTATGAGAAAACAATATCCATTATTGATTTTAGTCAAAAAATGATCAAGAATATTATATTAAGAACTATGACCCTTTCATTAAAATCAGAATATTATTTAATATATATTCAAAATCTATCATAAAAGAGTTGTTTGATATGATGTAATAAGGTGTCAGAAATCAGTCTGGTTCATCTCCCTCCTACAATAGAAACATAGATAAAACTTTTGTATAATAATTTACATTAGAATTTAGATTTTATGTTGTCAGTTGGGTTCATTAGTGGTGGTTTGGTATTATTATTTCAAATCAATAATGATTTTTCATTATTATCATTGGATCAACCATTTTTATTATTTTTAAATCAACAAACTTAGTATATGTCATTTTTGGATGTCTCCTATGTGACTGACTTTGGGAAATAGGATATGTGAATCTATGCTAGGACTGGCTATGTGATCACCAATTAAAACATTCTACATAAATCTAATGTTGAAATGGAAATGTTATTAATGAATTTTATATCTATGACCTTATAGGAATTTGAATATGTTTCTTCCTCTTTATATCTATTATGTGCGGCTGGTTTTCATATAATTACTAGAAATTTTATATCTAATTATTCATGAATAAACAAATAAATTATTAATTAATTAAAAATAGTAAAACAAAATTATAAATAATAATTTCATAATAAATTATTTTAAGGAAATACATAAAAATTAATGTTTAAAAATAAATTTGTAAAAATAATTAACAAATTAACTACGAGACAAAATAATGATAAGATAAGAATTAATAGAAGTGAAATAAAAATAAAAAGAAGAAATTTATAAATTACTTAATGAAATAAATTTATTTTTAACCATTAATTATATAATTAATCTGTAAATAATAAAATGCATATAACAAAAAAATAAATATATGAAAATAATGAAGATAGGATACAATTAAACATTTAATTTAAAATTTTAATAAATGATTAAAGGAATGATCAATTCATTGTTTTAAAAAAATGATGATCAATTTTATTAATAATTTAAACAATATATAGATTCCACTTTAAATTGAGCTTAATATGATTAAAAAAATAAATTTATTTGAGGGATTAAATACACAACAAAACCAACAAAAAATGTGGTAAATATATTAATTATAGGCCACATCACCTTCTAGGGAGTTAAGTTGGTCACTATGATAAAAAACAATTACTATTATCTAAATAATCCATCTCCATTTTCCCAACAGATTTGATGCATCTTGAAGGTGGTGACGTGAGTATAGGTGGTGGTCTATAAATAGTGGAATCACATTATCCTTCATCATATATGGTTTATATATTTAGATCAAGGGACTATTGTGAATATCATAGTGCCTCTATAAAAAATATCATTATTTTCCTCTACCATAATTATGGTGGGAACAAGATAGATGTGTCCCCATGTGAGATCATACACTAGTGGGTAAAGAAATTAAACCATCTAATGAGAAATAGGATAAGCATAGAGGTAGATTGATTTCAATTTAATATATACACTAGGAATGTAGGGATCATTCCAAATTGGTGATGATAGTAGAAAAAGTTGCACCTCTACCCCCTAGTGGGATGTGTGTCCAATAAATTTTTCCAAAATATTATGTGAAGAGATCCAAAAATGGGACAAGTTTGGTTAGGAAGGCCTTAGGAATATTTGAGTCAAATTTGGAGTATCTACACCCTGATTCCACTATTCATGTTCTCTAATAATCTTGTGGATATTGTTAATGACTCTAGTAGCAGATAAGAAATATATGAGGCTTACTTATATGGGGATATATTTTTTTTGGGTGCGATCGAAAGGATAAAAATCTATGTTACTTCCTAGGATTGGCATTTTAAAATGAGATATATATAGTTTTTCACATGATGTTATGGGGATGATGAGACTACCACCACTACTTTACTAGGGATGTTTGGTGTAGTTTTTTGGAAAAAAATTCTACCAATATTTCTTCCCATATTGTGCTACTTCTTGATATTGGCACATAGGGTTCCATAGGTGAGGAGTTATATGGATCCCATGATAACTATGAATGATCTTAGGGGAGTGGGGAGTTCACTCATGAAGAATAAAACCTAACAACGATCATGTTTGATAAGGTGTGTTTTTTTACTCTGTCACTTGTCTTTAAATTTCAATATTATATTCCTTTGTCAACTCTAAGCCATAGTTTCTAATCATAATGAAATTTATTGAGGAGATATAAGGGGCCATTATTTAGTGTAATGATAGAACCTCAATTGGTACCAGAGATAAAACATAATTCTTTGTTAATCATTACCAAATGGGATATCCGCCTTTGGATCATCCCATATGGGATGTTCTAGGCCCTATAGGACTCTCAATCATCTATGGGGGGCCTCACACCAGCTTTTCAATGGTGAATCAAGATACTAATAGGGTTGGACTCCAAGAGTGTCTCCTTATTGAGAACCACATGCCTCTAAAAAGTGTAATTCCAATATTTTCATGTTTGATTCTCTCAAATTCATTGATAAATTATTATCTCTATTTCACTAACATTTTTTTGTCCTATATAGCTTTTAGCCATGTTGCACTAAGATATCTAGGGGTGGATTTCATTTTTTCGAACTACATAGAAGTGTCTCTAGTAGTGTAATTACCTTTTGAGGCTTAAGATGTTGACATCTCCCAAATACTTTCCCCACGTATTCCATTTTTCATTTTTTTCATAGTTTATATTTATATTGATTTATGTTACAAGATAAACTAACATTCCATCCTTTGTTTTGAATAGTGTTCTAAGCAGTTCAACCTCAATTACTAGATACCGATGGGGGTGTTGGGATGAATTCTCCAAAATCTGGGAAAAACCATGGTGTTCAAACCCTTGAATTCACGTCAACTCTAAAACCCTAAGGGAACACCTCTATATAGGTGAATATGGTTATAGTGGAGATGGTTCTCAATGCTAGCAGATATTATGCAACTAGTGAATCATTGAACCATGAGGTACCTCAACTGGAAATGGATCCTATACCATATAAGGGGATACCTATGGGGTCTACCATTATGGTCCTTTAGGGTTTATATGATTATGTTCCATTACCTCTTGAGGAACTAGAAGACACCAGGTCTAATGTCACCAAATTGAATCGCATTTTCAGGAACATTTCATGTAAAAGTGTATAGAAGTTCATCACCGTCAACATCGAGGTGGAATAATATAGACATGTGTTGTACCTATGAAAATAGTTGGAAAACTTGGTGACTAATAATGTGTATTCACATTCTCCCCATAAATTGGACTATGATTACGTTTTTGAGAAGGTGTGTGAAAAATCCTTAATAATGGATGATTCGTGGTACATGGAGAATTTGGGGGTACCAAAGCACTACAGGTAGCTGAACAAGAACAATCATAGCCATAAGAACATTTAAAAAACCATATATCCAAAATCAATACCAAATTGGAGATCATCAGCCAACTAATGGTGCATTTGGAGGTGGTCGAGGCTGAGGTAGTGGGGAAAACATATCTTCAGGTCGTGCTCTAGGTTGAGTTGGTTAGAGAGTTTATCTATATCAATGAGGTCCACCAAAAGGATTAATCAGCATATCTTATTAGGTATAATAATTAACCATAGTATACCTAATAAAGGTAGTCCGTGACAGAATTCTATAACACTTAGGCTCATCCTTAGGGAGAAACTCATTTCTATATGACAAATAATGGGTAGGGTTTGATCTATTGATGAGCATTCAGACTATAACCCATTTTTTTTAACATGTTTCATTTCTGGTCATTTTTTATAAAAATAAATCACATTAACTATGATATAAATAATAAGTCCATAAAATCATGTGATTCAATCTTGGTGTGAGAAAAAATGGTCAAGTAGAAGACCATTCATTTATACGATCGTTTCATTTGTGGAATAAAAGGAAGTGTTTGTAAAATCCATTAATTGTGTGGAGTTTCTAGAGTAAGAAATCATTGGTTAGAGTGGGGAACTCCAAAAAAATAAATTTCATTCCATAATTGAAGTGATTCACAAGTTGAGTAATACATGGGGTATTTTATTCTACATAAACAATTTGGGAATATATAAAACATGAATCAAGATTTCAATGGTTTTTAGAAAAAGGATAGGTAACTAGTTGATTGAGGATGACTGTAGACCAGGTTCAGAATGTATATTGAACTATTATACATTGGTGAATATGGAAATAAAAATTATGGCGGACCATTTAAAATGTCTAAAACAAGGGATATATTATATTGACATTGAAGTTCCTTCGAGTAATTATACTAAGAAGGAAGGTGGACCACTTTATCAAGAAATCATTTCCATTTTAGGCCCCATTAGAATATATTAAATGGAGTGGATCTAAATTTAGTAATCAATCATGTATAAGGTGATCTCTAGGGGATGTTTAGATAGTCCCAAATGCTCTTGGTATTATGAAACATTTTTTTTAACCTATTGATTGGGAATACGAGTCAATGTTAGAGCCATACTTTCGCTAAGATGGAAATCTTCAATGTTTTCAAGAAATTGTTAAATAAATCATGTGGTATGTTCAGAGATAGGAATCTATGGGTAGAGTGTTCCTCTCAATTTAGGGCCAAATTTATTTAATGATTTTATATCATTTAATCTGGATTGAAAGTGTATTGTTTATCATCTTTCTATAAGATCATTGAACCCAATGAAAAATTTCAATAAGAAAATGTCTTTGTTGTCATTTAAGGCCATGTAGATTTTAGTATGCTCCCACACCGATTATTTTCATATGGTTAGGATTTATGTATCACAGTTTAGTTTTGTCATTATGACATTTTAACATAAGTGAATGGATATTCCAAACTTATAGGTAGTGGTATACATGAAAAGGGAACACGAGGGGTGATATTATAAAAAGGACCCCATGAAGAAGTGGTGGCTGAGGATTCATTCCATCTTTAACTAAACATTTGGGTGTACTGAGAAAATCTATTATTTTTTTGGCTTAATGATAATACCTTCTCAATTTTTACCACATTCATTATTTCCCTTTTTTCCAAGGTCGAACGGTAACATGGAGGGTGAAATTTTAAAATTATATCATATTTCACCTATGGAATTACAAACTAGAAGAAAAATTTTACTCTTTCCATTGGCCTATTTTTCATATCATTCATACCATATGGGTAAATATTTATAAGCTTATGTAAGGATGGATAAATAATGTTTAAAAACATTATGTTTTGACTATGGATCATAGATTATGGTAATATAGTTATGATCATTTGAAAAAAAACCTATGGTATGTGGAGAATTATAAAATAGACATTATGTGAGGTCTATTTATACCCAATACTTCACATGTTTTAACATGTATTTTGTTCATATTACATAGATAAACTCCGCTGATGCACCATAATGGCATGGTATATATGAAGGCTCTTAGGTCCTATATAGTGAATTTTACATCACAACATTGTGCGGGAAGAGATAATATTTTTATCTTGTCTTGGTATGTGAGATCTAGGATTTAACAAAAATACCACGGAACTGGGAATCAAGCCACACACTGTTCTAGAAAATGGATTAATATGAGACCAATGTCAAAAGGGTTAGATGATGACATGTTATTAAGGGATTAATGGAAGAAAAATTAGTTCCCCAAGAACCGTATGTGAAGAAAACTATATTTATAATGTGTTATTTAGGGGGAATGTTTAATGCAGTTTAATATAATACTAGTTAAACCATGGATACAACCAATTTAAGGCTTTAGATATCGAACTAATGGGAAAATGTTTTTTGGGCATGTTAGTTTTTCTCAAAAGTAATTAATGAAAATCTATAGGCAATGAGATGTCCATGGAAACCTAGTTTTACATGATACACCCCTAAGACAATTTTCACATAGTGTAACGTAATATTTCATAGTCTATATGGGGTTGGTGAGATTTTTTCTCCACCAACGGCTAAGAAATATTTCATATATAGAGGGTTTGAGGGTAGAATTATTAGCAAACATTATCTCATCCAATGATGGTATTTACAGGATGTCTAGATGATGAGGGTATAAGAGTCACTACAACTACCATAGGACTAGAAATAAATCCACATGATGTTCATTAATGTAATGTTAAATAATTCTAATGCCAAAAGTGGAGGAAATCCTCTAGGGTGAGGAAGAGAATATGATTCTATATTTTTAATTTTTGTACTAAAGGATACAAGTTATATTGTTTATCTTTACGTAGATCAGACCAATAAGTTGTTGTTTCATGTTTAGATTCATGGAGATTGGACGGTGGGGTTGTATAAAGTCTATGGTCTTGATTTATTGAGAAAAGGGATATTGTCTCTTAAAGAGGAATGTGTGGCAACACATAGAAGTAACTCAGTGAAAGGATAAGGCTTAGAAGGATTTATAACATGGAATTTTATGAGATAATATACACACATTTTAATGTAATGATTCATGAACAATATTTCCTAGATTTGTGTCTTATTGTTTATACCTTAGAAGGGTTTGATATTAATTTTAGTAAACACATGTGTATCATAACTATTCATGGATAAAAATTATATAATGACACCAAAGACCATATGATATATGGTTATTATGAGAAATAACGAAATACAAGGATTTACACTTAGGATTGGTAATCCTCATACTAAATTGTAGAGTGTGATATAAGAAAAAATAAGACAAATTGGGAAATCCCCTTTGGTTTCGACTTTCTTCGTCTTCATGCATGAGTGTACGGGGGAATAACACCATGGTTTTGATACCCCAATAGAATAAAGAGAGATTAAAAGGAAGGGAAATTGTGACATAGGATATTTATATCATGAAAAATGGTAATTAAGGGATGGGAATGACTATGACCATGTTAGAAACATATAATCCAAAACCACACTAGTCAAGGATATGGAGAACAAATGTAGGATCAACTATTGACAATGTTTTAAACACAAGAACCATCACCTGCCTCCATGGATCCATCATTGTGTGTTCATAGGACTATAGGTAATCCAATGTAGTTTGGAACCATTTGTGTTATTTTCCTTATTATATATGTAGTGTTGTGAGGATCTAAACTGAGGAAGGAATGAATAGTGGAAGTGAAAGTTTCAAGATTCTCAATTTGAATTTAATTAATTTGGGAGATATTACTCAATGCACTCAAATTCACATGGCAGAAAATTTTGAATGAATGGATTGAAAATTTTTGTAAGGTTCAAGACCCTGTAATATGTTGGAAATCAGTACGGGATAAGGATATAAGATCAAAGAATAATTTGGAATCTTATTGAATAAGTAAAGAAGCCGCATATAGTTCATGAACATGGTGTAGTAGGTGACCAACCCTTAAAATAGGTTTCCCTATCATGTGGGGGTTCGATTTATTGATTAAGTTCACATCATGTGAAAGGGAAGTAGGGAACTCAATTTATCCTCATTTAAAAAATATGTTGATCATGCAGTATAATTCCATTTGGTGGGGTCATTTTTCTGCTACATTAAAATATTTTGTAGATTTGATTGAGATGGTATTTCTCTAGGGGAATAACACTGATGTTGAAGATAAAATATGGTGTCATTGGGGGTATACAAATGGAAAAACCTAAGAATGAGTATATCATCCCATGAATATATATATAAGGTATCTCTCTAAATCACTTTAGGAATACCATTCTTTTCATGTAGCGAATCCCAGGGTCATTGAATTGGATAAGTTCATAGTTTACTGTGTTGTGCATGGATAGTGGCATATGTGGAATATGAATTGATCATTTCATAATTTCATCCTCATGTTGGGACATGGGTGAATATCAAACTTCTAATAGGAATGGGGAATATGATTTTTTATTACAATATGGGGGTGTATGGGATTAATGGGGACATATCATGGTCTTGTGCCCAAGGCTCACTTGGTGTTTTCTGCCCATTTCTGTTCATGGGGGGATAATCGACCTACTTTTATGATAGGGGAGTACTATTGAATCTTTCATCTTCAGAGGCCACCAATGTGGACTCTTTGGTGGTTTCCTAATGGTCGTTATATATTGAGTCTTACACATGACACATAAGTCTTCTCATGCATGCTTCATAAATAATTATATTCATCTCACATAAAGTACACTTTAGTTTAATTCCATGGAGGTCAGATGATTTTATCTTTTTTTTTTCATATACATGGATATAAAACTATAGTGTGGGATGATTGTATTTTCATGCATTAAATAATATATCAGATGTGAATAGATGTAATGGTTCATAAAAATAGTTAATATGATATCACCTTAGTGGATAGTTTATGGATTATTAAGAGGATATGGGGTCTAGGTTTCACAATTTATCCAGTAGAACTAGAAATCATGCCACATGTAGTTCTAGAATGTGTCATGGAAGGATACCAACACTGTATGGTTGATATACTTTCAGGCATATATATTGACTCTTCTCATATTTATCAGCTAAATAATCTAGTGATTATTAAAATGGGTAATGCTATTTATTTTCTCCATATGCTATAGATATTAGGATTTATAGATTAATGATTTATATCTTGGAATAAAGGGTGGATAATTTGGAGTAAAACATGAGTAACCCCATTTTGGTGGTACGTTTGATATGTTCTGTGTCCCTGGTTATCATTAAGAATGCACAATTAGAATAGAAATTATGGATTTTTTGTGGTTCATACCACTTGATTTAAATTTTTTGTTTCTTATTTCAAGGTTTTATGGGTGTCCTAAGAGCCAATAACATGTCACCATAAAGGAAGGATCATATGCATATCTTTTTATTGAACACTCACACCACCAAATTTTGATGTATATTCATGTTATTAAATGCATAGATATCATATTGTTATGGGGAATTCAAACCAGAAAAATAGACTAGTCACCTCATTTTGGTCATGTTTTAATAATAAATGTGCATAAAATCAGTAGAATATAATCTATTATATTTAGCATATTTTTCCTATACACTATGTAGTTTGGATTTTCCTTAGAATAATTCAAAGTCATCGTCTGCTATGGACCAATGAAAGTACTAAACATTTCATGAAAATTCTTGTTTTTAAGCCCTATCATCACCAGTAGGATATTAGGGATGGTCTATATTAATGCCACAATTTATCTATATGTATGTTCATGGTATCGATAAGTGTGGTTTGACTATATTATTTTCAGGGAATAAATTGTTTTTAGCTCAGTGGAACAATTCCCGGTGTCTCTATCTATGAGAATTTTGTGGGGAATCTGAAATGAATTCATGATGTGGATCATCTAAAACTATGTTATGACAATGTTTGAATCCCTTTTAGTGGAATGGCCTACAAACACATTGCGATGATGTCTTTGGAAGCTGTAATGAAACAACATTGTTATTATTATTTTTGGGTATGGACCCCCAAAACCATGTAATCATACCAAAATGGTCTAATAGTAATTGGTTGTATGAATATTATCTTGGGGATGGTCAATGAAATTAATATAGATTTGGGATGCATGATAGTTTTAGGTGAAATCAATACAGTCACAAACCATGGTGGTCTAGAAGTATCCCAACATTTGGATATTAGGATAATGCTTTAATCTTGTTTTATATAACCCAATAAACCCAATAAGTACCTCTTTCTTGAATTATGGAATATCTATCCATTTGATACTATAATTAATAACCACATTGATTCAACACTAGTTGAGGGCACTCTCAATGATGGGTCCATCCCAAAGGTTAAATATCACTATACTCTAATGGATTCACTCTCACTCATACCATTCATGAGGGATAGTTAGATGTTTGAAGAACTCAATAAAGGGAGTCATGAAATCATGAGTTTCATTAACTATAATTTTGTTTGAGGGAACCTCTACATATGTGTGGAATGCTGTATTATTTACATTAATTACACATCATCCGATGTGATAAGTAGAATGACCCTTTGATGTTATACTTGAATTTATAACTCAAATTGGTTAGGTTTACAATCGATGATGCCATTAATTCCAATGCATTATGTTGGTCATTCGGTGATCATAGAACATGAGTCACCTTCTCTTAGGAAGGGAACTATGTTATCAACACCTGAGTATGCTCCAGTAGGGGTAAATGTTCCTTTTACTTAATGAAATGGTGTATATTTATCAACATTAAGTATAACTCAATGTAATCAATCACATATAATAGTCACTACATATTAACTCATTTGTATTCTCTAGTTGGGGAACATGTTACCCTTCCTTACATATTTTTATGAAAAGACTGGGTATGGAGATATTGAATTTCTTTGAGTGATGAAGGAAATTTCAAGGAATTCCATGTTAAATTTGAGTTATTGATCAATCTATCAATTGGGCTATAGGATGAACCCTCAAAATTCATATTCAAATATAGAAAAATATGATCCACATAGAAGATAGACTCATTGTAAATGTAAACATCTAGGTTTTTTTATAGGAGTATGGTTCACTGCTTGGAAATATAACATAGATTATACCCTAATATCATTCTAGGGGGAACCAGAATGTCAACCAACTATATAATAAACATCTAACATTTTAGTCACATTTCATGATGGGGTAGATGATAATGGGTTTTATCTAATCATTACTGGATTCAATCTATATCTCATGGTGCTGCAAAAAATGATGTAAATTCTAATATATGAAGACAAATCCATTAGATATCTTCTCAATTGATGAATCTCTAGTCTTTAAGTCTAGTAGCATAAAATTGTGATAATTTATTTTTTTCACGAGCCTATTTGGTTTTTGATCTAGGAGGGAACCAAGGGGATATTCCATGGAGTTATCATAATGGACTATAGGTTTCCTTATTATTTTTGGAATTATTACAAGAGGTTATAAAATATTTTGGATAATATCCTTGAAAAAATTTATGTTTTATTTCATCAACTGCTGTAAAATACTGGTCATTATGAATCATTATATAGGATTACAAGTTCATTCCAAATTCAAAATTAATTGGTGGATATAGGCCAAGTGTCCTTGAACGACTCACACCTCCAAGAATATTCACAGAGAAATCATATTACTAATGACATTAACCTTTTCTATATCAATCTGAATGCCTCTATTTATGAGGATGATACTGAGATATTTACTAGAGGTGGCCCCAAAAAATAATTTTGTGGTTTTAATCTTCATATAGAGGGAGCATAGAAATTTGAATACTTTCACAAAATCCTTGATATTGTTCTTCTTCTATAAATATTTAACCATCATATTATCCATATATAAGTCCACCAGTTTCCTGAAGAGATGATTAAACATATGGTGTGTGAAATTCTGATTTGTTTTCGTAGGATTCTTCACACCAATTGAAATTGCTCGATATTAGATGGTTCCCTTGGGAGCTCGGGAATTGGTGTATTTATAAATATCAAAGTCCATATGGACCTAATTACACCTAAAATATTCATCCAAAAAGGATAGTACATGGAAACTAAATTCCAGAGTAATTTGTAGCTCTCTTAATAGGAGTGTAAAATCATCCTTCAAGAAATGGCAGTGGAGGTCTCTAATGATGATGGAAAATTGATCTTCACATTTTTATTCTTAACTGGGATAGTGTTGGATACCCACATGGGGTACGTGACCTACCTAAAAAATATATACTTTATCAACTTATCATCATTTCCCTAAAAAATTGTATTATGGGAAACAGTTTATATCCTAAGGAGTATTTATAAACTTATTGTATCCCATTAGGGGATATTGAGATGAATGACCTCTCGAGGATTGAGACCAGAAATTTACTTATAGATTTAAGAAAAAAATTCGTTATGTTGTTCTATGAAATTTTTTTAATATCTATCCTCCTTCGTATGCATGAGTGCACTAATTATTTTCAATGTTTTCTATTCCTCAATTTAAATGATAACCACGGTCATCTCATCGATCATAGTGGATACAAATTCATTAAATAGTATAGGAGACTCATTTTAATCAACATTGTTGTTGAAAATATGTTGTTTGGAGGCAAGAGGAAACTAGTTGGAATTTTCAGACCCAAGAGAGGCCATATTAGTCATGGAAACATATTTAAGGGATTTAAATATAAAATTACGAAGGATAAAAAATATGATGAGCCAATATCACATTCATTATGAACATGATGCCCAAATTTGATATCAAATCCATGATTTCATGTGGACTTCCAATGTTCTATCCCTAATGTGTGGAATGTCTGTTGGTGTCATATATCACTGGCTATGTGGAAGATCCCTTAGTATTCCATATGAATAGTGAATTATGGTATCTGAAACTCCTGACATGTGTTGGTGTGTGAGGAAATTAGATATAATTCATTATTCTTATAGATGATCCAATAGATTCCCTTTTTGAAGTCATGTGCTCCATCTGGTGAATTCGTAGAATGAATCAATCTCTAAAATCCACCAATAGATCCAATTTTGTAGCTTTTAGACCATTGGGGGTGTTTATATACACAACTTCATTGGTATAATGTTTTTTACCTTGCCTTCATAGTATTAAACATCTAGCTAATGGATCACTTAAGAGTTAAATAGATAAGCATCACCCTAGAGTATCACTCATCAACTTTCAAGAAATTATTTTGGCAACTGATGTCATGAAGTGGGGACAACTATATACATATGGAGCTAGATACTTCCCAACATGGCATTTTATGTGATGTCCTATGAGACAACCATAATCAATTTTTATACAACTTGTAAACTGAATTGGTCTTCTTTTTTATTTTTCTGCTAGTATTCTACTTTCTCATACGAATCACATAAATATTTAGGTTAGTTGGAGTTAGATAATCTTATATAAGACCCGACATGTAATGTGTATGGGTTTTAATGAAACCGGTCTCAATGATCAATTTCCACCAGGAAATTTAAAATTTACACACAATTTAATTGGATTATGACATACAATTGATAAATGATACAATGTATTGTGGGGATTACATCCTCGTAGGAGAAGTAAGTAATGACTTGAATTCATCCCACTTAGTCTCCTCTATATATTAGGCCTATGTGCGATAACCCTAAGTCTGAAACTATTGATGTAATTTTGAGGTCTCGATAGTGGTCTTACACATCCCTTTTGATAGAATGATTTGGTATAGGATTGAGATTATTGCCAGAATACGGATGAGGTGTTTCAACAAATAATGTTTCTTTGTAAACACTATGTCCCTTATTACCAAGGTATCCACATTTAATGGGATAACAATAGTTTCCATTAAATGACGAACTTTGGCCTAGCTGGTGCTGACCATATTCCTCTACTGACTGGATGGTTGAGGATAATGATTAGGTGGATAATGGTGTCCAATAGAAATCTGTGGATGAGTAAGATGATCTTGTGGTTGTGTCACATTATATACCAACACATTCGATTGTACAGGAAATCCTGATAAAAACCCCATATTGAATTATTCCTACTAAGATCTGTGTGAGGATTGATTTCTATTATTAGTTATAAGAACATATTCCTCTAGTGAAACAGCTATTACATCCTTTATGTTGGTGTGGTTCCTACCTCCATATGAAGGCATCAACAAGATACACATGATGGGAAAATAGGGAATTCCTCATCAGTGAGTATCAATGAATGATCAACCATAAAGAAAACATTCATCGACGAATATTCATACTCTTCTGTGATGGAATTCTCTAATACATATTGAATCATGGTATATCTCCCTATTTAGGATACTAGAAGTCTCTGTGAGTGCATTATAGTTTTGGAATTTAAGGTCGACTCTAATTTCCCTAGTCTCATCATCACATATTCAAATAAAATTTAGATTTGATCAAAATTTATGAGTTTATTGTAGTGGGAAGGGAAACCATAAGAGGGTTTTGGTTTTCAAATGAAATAACATAATGGAAAAAACATCCACATTTTGGGGAATTTAATTATTGAAATTATATATTCCCCCATATGGGTCATATTTTAATTATCTGGGTCATTGTCATATATATCATGTTCAATAGACTTTTCATCCACCTAGGTTGGGACATTACATAAGGTTAACAGTCCATGATCTACCTATTATTCAATATAATAACAAATATTGATAAATAATCTTGAATGGTGTTCCTATGATCCTTATTGTTTGTTTAGTAGTTTAAATGATCAAGGAGGTTTGATTCCTTTGAAATGTTTATTTAGAGATCTTTAGAATATCCTTATCCAAATAGCATATGATGTTTCTCGATACTTAGAGATCCTTGATGTAGTGTGACTTAATATTATTCGCTTAAAATGGAATATTGGGTAATTTACAATAATGGTGGACTTGGGTATCATTTTTTTAGAATAGCTGTTCAGGATGATGTTGTGGTTGATGAAGAATTTTTTGTAGAGGTACCTTAAGGTCGACCATTCGTGGGTCCTCTATCTAATTAGTATTAGTAAATTATCCTTTTAGATAATTTTTCATGGGTGTTAGAATATGTAAATAACACATTTTCTTTTATTAGTTCAATAAAATTATTCTTCTAGAATACAATGACTTTCTAAAAAAATTATAAAAACACATATATTTTTCATAGAGATGAGGGGAGTAACCATATCTTGTTTTAAATTCTAGATTAATATTGTTCACAGCTTCTCCTCAAAATGTTTCATATCAAAAGAGTACATACGACCCTTCCATTGGGGAAAAAAGATATAAATTCACTTATCAACACTCTTCTTGTATTTGGAGAGTTCAAAAATATTGTTATTGTGAATGTTGGGATCATATTGGTTGAGGTGCTTCATTTATAGAACCTCCCAATTGGTGATGGATAATGGGGAATGCTAGTTGAACAAAATAGTGGTTGGCCCTTTTATAGTCATGAAAAATAGTTATTTTTTAGTAGCCTTCTTCTACCATAGGGCCCCTATCATCGGTATAAAAAATGAGGTGACGTGAAATATGTGTTATATAATATTACCCATATCATTGAATGGAGAAAATTTTAGACAACCACCTTCTAGAGGTATACGAATTTTGAAAACCCATGTTTAGATTCTGTTATTTAAAGATCATAGCTTATTATGCTTTCAGTGCCTCAACAAGGGTGATGAGAGAATCTATAAAGTCATCTTCGTGAGGGTTACCAGTCACCATTGCTATGAATAATGTAACATCTATTTTTTCCAGTCCTGACTTATGATTCAGTTTTATGAGAATCATTCCCCTGTTCTCGAGTTCCCTGTTTGATGGCTTTCTATTTTTAAGTGTTTCTTTGTCTATTTTTTATCCCATGGTTGATCCTCAGTTATGTCAAGAGTTCCTGAAGAAATTTTGGGATATTTTTTTTCTTATTAGTAGCATGTTAATGGTTGGGACATAGTTTGGTAAATCATGTGGTCATAACCAGATAACTGTATATCAGGTGGTGGGTTTGAGACAAATCTACTTCATGGTCTGCACACAACTAGTGAAATCATGTGTGTTTTTCATGCGGTAGATCTCTTTTTATGAAGTGGCATCTACATGGTTTCCACAGAGTGTTATAAACAATGTGTAAAAAATAGTGTGAGTTTCCTAGAACATAAATTTATTTAAAACCATAAACTTCCCCTTCAGTATTTTGGACAAATATCCCTCTTCCTCTCCCACTCATCCCATTAAACCCAGTGATGTATCTTCCATATTCATCGAGCCTCCCACCACCCCATATGGGGATTATAAAATCATTTCGTCATGGGTTGGGTTAGATATTCATATTAAATCCCCTCATCTATCTTCCCACTTCATTCATCTTCTATTTATTTTTTTCTATTCTCCCATGGTAATTTTTACTAAGGGTTTGGTTTTATAGATGATTTATGTTGGTGGTGTTTTTTTACATTTAAGGGTTCTCATAGTATATATTGTATCAAGGAACCTCTGTGGTGTAGTTTTGGGCATGTGTAGTTAAAGCTCCATACTTTTGAGGTAGGATTCCATTTGCACATGGAATTTTAATGTAGCATTATTTTGTCTCATGCTATTCACACTTATTTTGATTTACTAATACTGATGTGTGATCCTTGGATTCACAATTTAGTTTGAAAGGTGTCATATTATTCAATGTTGTGTGATAAATATAGATGATTTGTCAAATAATACACACCTAGTGTTTGATTAAATTCTCCGTTGGATTTTAAGGGTGATGTGTGATATAATATTCATGTTTTGGGTTTGAAAATAAATTTGAAACATGAAAAATGTTTTTTGGGGTTCCTTGTTTATTTTTCCAAAGTAGTATTGGTTTTTATAAAATAATTTGTATTATATTTTATAGTTATTTGTCAGGTATTATATATTAGTATCCCAATTGAAATTTAATAAAAATGGTATTGGCATTAAGGTGTTATGTAAATGTTGTAAAATGGTTTTAAAATGATTTTGAAAAGTAAAATGTTTTTCGACACCCTTTATGAATGGTGTATTTGTATCCTTGATAAAAAAAATTTTGGATAAAAATGATTAAATGACCATTTGGAAACATTGTGAAAATTGTGATGGTATTAATTATGTAATCCTCAATTGAATTATTCTCATTCATTCTCTACATTTAAAGGATTTTATTTCCTCATTAGGGAATCCTCTTGATACATTGATGTTGATCCTTGGTATGGACTCCTTGTGTTCCATTTGTTGTAGGGAATGAGATCAGTCCATGGAGTGACTCGGGGTGAGTCCAACTGTAGTACTATTATTATTATAATATGATTGTGATTGGATGCTCTACTAAAATATGTTTCCTCACCATCTTTATACATGATAAATATGAAACTCAAATAGTGATATAATTTTCTAAGAATGATTTCTACATTCTATAGGTTATTAAATGTCTAGTGGCTCAAAATTGGTGGATATATTGGGATTATTGCTACTTGATTTTCCCCTATGTGTTTCCTAAGTTAGTGTAGCTAGACGTGTTAGGCCATTTTGATTTCATCAGCTATGGAATGCTACAAGGGATGGGTCTCATGTATTTATAAGTTCTATATTATTCATGATCTACTAGGTTCCCCCATGTCTGTGAGCACTTAGCTGCTTATTGTAATGATTGAGATACTTGTGTTCTAATTTCAATTATACTTATTATGGGTGATTTTATTGTTCTAAAGTGTGGTGATTTTTTTAGAATGCGAATAATTTTCTTCTAAATGTTTCATGAAAAAATATCAATGAAAAACCATTTTATTCTCACTTTTTCTAATCGATAAAAAATCATCACTTCCCCATGAAAAAGTTCTGGTATCACAATAAAAAAATCCCAGATTTGTAAATGATGATGGGTAATGTTCCATACTTTTTTATGAAAAATGTATTGAATATATTACCTTTATAAATTCTATTTAAAACTTTTCAGTTATAGTTCATTTATTTAAAATTATTTTCATTGAAAATAGAGTATCGTGCTCACCTACATTGCTTTGATACTCACACCTATAGTTTCCTTTTTTTAGCCTTGTTGTAGGTTTTCATCTTCAGTTCAGTCACTATGGGAAATGGTTGATCTTTGTGTTGGAGGGTGGCTCATGGGGTGACATGGAAGTCTTTTATTCATCCTTCTAAGATGGTTTTATTGTATAGTTGGTTTACATTTTATCCCCATCAAAATAATGTTCCATGTGGTATTATATATGTATTGGGTTGTTCAGTTTCTTTATATTTATTGGTTTATTTATTTATTATTGGGATAAATCATTACCTAATGCACTCAATTGGTGCCCAACACTGGTTTTCTCCCCATGGGGATTGACAAACACCTTTCATCCAAGCCATGGATTTTCATGGGTGGCCAATTCAAGGGTGACCTAGGTTGGTTCATGAGAAAATGGAATAAAAGGTGGAAAACTCTTAAAGTACCATGATTTTCAAATCTCCCTTTTATTACTTGTGGACGCCAAGGAATACTGACTAAGATTTTTGGGACTCGATTGGTAGTTCTAAAAGTGCATTGTGAAATCTTTATCATTCTGATCCTTTGGTTTCTCATGGAAGTCTGGTTCTACATTTTTTTTGGTCATTAATGACTGTTTTTTGATTGGGTTACAAAATCGGGAGTTGGCATAATATTCCCTAGGAGGTCATACGACCTAGAAAGCCATGTGAAGCCACAAGGCAAGGTCCAAGAAGTATATGTATGTTGGTGGTGTGTTTGGGATATGTTTGACAACCATATAGTCAAGTCATCCACCTATACTAGTTCCCCCATGTGGGAGTCATTGAGTATTCATTGAATTATTAAAAATATATTTGAAAAAATTTATGTTGGATTAGTCAAAATGGGGCTTTAATGGTAATGGATGAGATTTTGGAAAGATATAAAAAGGTATTTTCATAATAAACACTATGGAATATTTAAAAAAATGATATTTTATAAAATGACCTATTGAGAATAAAATTGAAATGATTTTTAAGGAATTTAGATCTTATAAACAAATCATAGAGTCTATATAAAATGGATTTATGATTTTGAAATTTTTCAAATGAAAGGGAGTGAGTTTTTAACCAAATGGTTATTGAGGAAATGATATTTTATTAATTCCTAGAATTTTTATCAATGAAATGAAAATGAATTTTTATGGAAATCTATGGGGCTTTCTTAATGTTAAAATGGTTTGATGTGTGGAATTTCAAAATCATTCTTAAATCAACATTTAATGTTATTATGGAAGGTTCATGGTTTTTTAATTGGGTTAAATTACATGTTTTTAAAATGGGGATGTTTTGTTTTTTCCTTATTGGTCTCATCAGTTCTCACATACATGGTTGTATATGGAAATATAGAAGGATCCCCGTTATGTTATGGTGGATTGCTTCCCATGGTGGCATGGAAATGTGCATGTGAGTGAGAATCTATGGAATTACAATAGTTAATTTATACCTGCCATGATTGTTTTTAAAATCAAAATTATTTTCAAAATGATGGTTTGGATGTAAATAGTTTCTTGTTTTACTATATTCAAATATTAACACATATGTGGTGTTTGATATTGAGGATCTTGATTGTTGAGAAGGCCTTTATATAGATCTTGGATTCCTTTTTTTCCAGTAATATCCCCCATGGAGCTTAGACGAGTGATCATAGTATGACTATGGTTGATTCCATATTACTGGGATTTCTAGTTAATCATGTTATGGATTTCATTATTTAATTTCAGAAGCTAAAACCACCTCCCTTTTATTGGAAAAAAATGGATCCTCTTGAAAAAGAAGAGTGGATGTATAAAATCAATAGGAACTGTATCCTCATTGAGTTTTCGGAGTTGTTTTAGGTTATGATTTGAAATTTCATACTTGAAGGTTCGTTGTGGATGTGGTGGAAGTCAATATCTCAAAATAAGCCTTGTGAAGATCTTTCTTGGGTGTTCTTTAAGGACTACTACATCCATTAGTATTTTTCTAAGAAACAAAGGGTAAAAATGGGGATCTAAGTATATTTATTTGAGCATGGTGGGAGATTTGTGGTGGATTATATCTTTTGTTTTAGGGACCATGTTCTCAACCTTTCAGAATATGTCGTATATGATTCCATTAGAGTATGGCATTTCATGGTTGGGATTCATCCCGATCTATAGTTGAAGGTGTCTAAATTAAATCTAACATCATTTTTTTAATGTTTTATGGCATGGTTTTTATTTTGAATCCATGATGGGTGGAGTTCTTGAGGTGTTCCTCCCTATGTCAATCCTGAGAAGTAGTGGGTAGAATTCTATGGAGGTTATGAGAAATTAATTGAATATTGATGGAGAGGGTTATATAATTAAATTTCCTTGGGATCTTCCATCAACTGATTCAGGGAAATAAATTTTGGTGCATTATCAGTGTAGAATCTAGGTAACAATAATCTATTGCGTCTAAATGCCACGACACCCAACAAAAATTGTGGAAGCCTGAGTCATTTGCAGTGGTTTTGTCGGGGTGTCGCTAGAATTCATCGCGGATCCAAATCTCATATGTTATCTGATGTTTGTAACTTGTTTAATATTCATTTGATGTATTATCCCGCCAATATAGGTATTCTTCTATATTAGTGGTTATTCTAGTGGTGTTTTGGTGTTTCAAATATAAGGTATGTTGTAAGTATTTTGAAAAACTAATGTTGTTAATGGAAGTGTGGTTTTTTATTTCATAAAATATAGTTTTATTTCATTTATATAATCGGGTGATGTGTTCGTTTCTCATGGGCTTATAAATTCGTAAATGTGATGCAAGATAAGATTTGACCATCGGAGCTCCGGACATCAGTCTCAGAGTGAAGTTGCCACATAGTTAGGAATTTGGAGGGTGCAAGGAGTTTGGATTCCATTGTGTCCTCTATGTACAGGATTGAGACGTTAAAATTTTCTTTTTGTGTCTTCTTATAGCTTGTTGGTAAGCTGTTGTAAAAGTTTTTTGATCTTCCTGTGTGGAAATGGCTCGGTTTCGTTTCATATTTAATTTATATTTTGGTAGTCCTAGTGGGTTTCTAATTCAAAGATAACCACCATGGGTCTCGTTGAAATTTATCCTAAGAATCTGTTGGGTGCTAGCAATTTTCTAATGGGGGGGGGGAGTTCAATTGGCCCTCCCCTAAATTTGTGATCTACGTCTTTTATGGTTTTGGGGTTATTCCTAGTGAATTTTCTATCTTTTCAATTCATTTTTTTTCAGTCCATTTTTGGTTTGGGTAATCATTTGGATTTTGTAGAAGGTCCAATGGTCTTGTTCCCAGCATAGTTCTATAAGATGTGTTATTACCCTTTTATTGGTTCCTGGGTATGGGTTTTGGGTTACTCTATTATTTCATGAAATAAGAATAATATTAGTTCATAGTGGGTAGAAATTTCATTTGATTAAAAGGTCAGACTGTGTGGTTATTGAACCTTGCGTATTGATCAATGCATTAGAATTTTTGGTGTCATTCTAGGGTTGAAAATATTTTTTTGCGGTGTGAATTGTCACACCTAGTTTTTGAAGTCTTTCTTTTTTATTGGGTTAATTGAAAATCCTTTCTATGTTCTAGATTTCCAAGTCTGAAAGGGGTTGACTTCTGAAGTGATTCATTGCCTAGTTTTTATACCAAGTTCGATCCTCAATTTGCTCTTGAGTTATTCAAAAATAATTGGGATTTTTGGCATGGAAGTGGCCTGTGTACTGTTAGAACACAGTTTAGTAAACCATACGATCTTACCTAGGTAACCTCTTCCCTAGGCCTCCCACCTCATTCTAGGGTGATTCCTAGTGGTTTTAATCAAGGGTTGGGCTAGATCATGAAGTTAAATCACCTCATCTCCTCTCCATATTCCCTCATCTTCCATTTATTCTCATGTTTCTCTTCTCCCATGGTCATGTTGACCTAGGTTTAGGTTTTCTCTTTGATTTATGTGGGGGTTTTCTTCATTTAGTTTTTATCTTGGTAGATCATGGAACTAGGATTCATGGTGTGGTTTTAGGCATGTGTAGTTAGTGAACCATGAATTTGAGGTATTTTTCCCTCTACACATGCCTTTTAATTTAGGATTTATTTGAGTCATTCTTATTCACATATTTTATTATTTAAATATTGATGTATGATACTTGGTTTCACTGTTTTGTGTCAAATGTTGTGTTTTATGCCTTGTTTTGTGATAAATATAGTTGTTTTGTTAAATACTTCACACAAAGTGTTTTATTAAATGACATGTTGGATTTTATGGGGGATTTTCTATATAAAATGCATGGTTTGGGTTTGTTAATATATTGGAAACATGAAAAAAGATGTTTTGGGTACCTTGTATAGGTTTTCCAAGTTGTTTTGTTTTTCATTAAATAATATGTAGAGGATTTTATTGTGATTGGTAATGTATTTTCGTTTAGTGTTTGGATTATTATTTTTTATTAAAATGGTCTTAGCCTAAAATTTTGATTTATAAATTTTAAAAAGGTTTGTAAATGAATTTAAAAGTAAAATGGTGTGTTTACACCCTTTATGAATGGAATATTTGTATGTTTCATAAATCGTGGTATTGAGAGAAATTCATATAAAGGATAGTTTGGAAACATTGTGAAAATGGTCACGGTGTTTATTATTAAAACCGCTTTTGAATGATTCTCATGCCTCTTCTATATTTAGTGGATGTGATTTCCTCGTTTTGGAATCCTCATGATCCAATTTTGGAGATCCTTGGTACATAATACTTATGTTCTATTTATTCTATTGATTGAGATATGACCTTGGAGTGACTTTGGGAGTGGCATACTGTTAGATTATTATTATTATATGATTGTGATTAGATACTGTTAGGAGTCAGTTAGCTCACCCCATTTACACGCCAGACATGGGAACCTTGCATTGTGATAGAATTATCTACGAAAGACTGCTACACTGGAGAGTTTATGGACGGTATGGTAGACCATAGTAAGTGGATATATGTGGTTTATTTCTATTTAATTTCCCCCTCAGTCTATCCTGATTTAGAGTGATTGGGAGTGTAAGGGAATTTTGATTTCATCATGTGTGGCATTCTATAGGGAATGGGTCTCTTGTATTAGTATGTTCTGGATTATTCACCATCTTCTAACTTCACTCATGTATGTTAGCACTTGGCTTCTTGTAGTGATGATTGAGATACTTTTGTTATTATTTACATTTCCTTTATTATGTGTGATTTTAGTGTTCTCGTGTGTGGTGTTTTTATGGAATGTGATGGGTTCTCTTATAATGGTTTTATGAAAACATTTTCAAAAACAATATCTCTTTATACTAATTGTTTAATTTGAAAATAAAAGCATCACATTTCCCTTGAAAAAGTTATGGTATCACCATTGGTTATAAAATCCTAGTTTTGGAATAGAATAATGTAAATGGTATGTATATTTTTTGAGTAAAATTTGTATAAAATATTACTTTTATAAATTATATTTCAAACATGTTGGTGATGTTTCTTTTATTTTAAAGGAAGAGCATTGGGAATAGAATATTGGGTGAGCCTGTTGAATTATTATACTCACTCATATAGTTTCCTCTTGATTTTAGACATGGTAATGGTTTCTAGCTTGTGATCAATCTCCATGGGAAATGGTTGGTCTTTGTGTTGGAGAGTCACCCATGGGGTCACAAGGAGATTGTGTAGTAATCTTGTTTGGTAAGTTTTATTGTATAGTTAGTGTACCTTTTGACCTCATCTATATGATCTTATAGTTTGTATTATTTATGTTTAAGGGTGTTTGGTTTCTTTCAATTTTTTAATTTTGTTATTTTTTATTGGTCAGAATTTACCCATTGTGTACTTTGTTCATGCTTAGCATAGCTGTCATCCCTTGGTGATTGTGGATTCTCTTTAGCTGATATCATAGATCATCTTACGTGATTGGTTTAGGGTTTCCACTGGTTTCATCAGGACAACCTGTCTATTGGAGCTCAAGGTATAGTAATCATGGTTCCATGGAGGGATATTTTACTATAAAATTTTTTCTAGCAATTCATATATCATGTTTTTTTTCAAATCCGTTGATAACTACCATGATTGGGTGTGAGGGTAGCCAATTTTAAACTGTATGAGTGCCTATAGAGAAATGGATACTTATCAAGATGTGGGACAACGCCCCTTCTGACATCGTCTCACCCTATGTGTTCTTGAGCGATGAGATCAACAATATTCCTATTGTATACCTCAATTTCATGGATCAAAGTAGCCAACATTTCATCCAAATTGGTCTCTATCACAACCTTTAATGAATCGATGAGTTCAAAAATTATTTTCAGTTTATAAGATGTCGACCAGTGGGTAGTAATACCACATTATGGGGGACTCTTGATGCATGACCAATATCTCTACCTATGGGTGTGGTAACCCACTAGATTTTATACTGAATATTTGGTATCCCTTTGAGGAATGTTCTCCCTATCATACATAATGTTAATAGATAATTTTTTTATTTTTTACTGTATTTATTGTGATGACCTTCATATTTGCGATTGTCAGAGAGAATATTTTACTATTAGCATTTGGGACAACCTGGTGGGTCCTATTTTTTCATTAGAAGTGGTATAATTTATTGGGATCTGTACCTTACCTAGCCTCTAATCTACTCATATTGGGGATTTTTAATTCATTATTCATTGTATCATGATGTGGGTCATGATGTTGGACTACTTGAATGTCTTTCGATATCCATATGATTTGGGGATCTAAGACACTATTGAAACTATGATATCATCCCTTTGAATATATGTATATATGGACTCATATTTCTCATACCTTATTTATTAGCACAATAAGTTATCCTAGTGGTTTTTCATTTTCATATATATATATATATATATTGATCTAGTATTCTACTTCCTTAGTGAGAGACTTCCAAATAATGTGATTCTAGTTTTCAAGTGGTCAAAAAATAAATACCTGGTTAGTGGCTCGGATCTCCTAGAAAGTTTCCTCATGTTCGTTATTGTAATGACCCGACTCTTGGAAAAGGTACGGATCATTATTTTTTCATTCTAATCGTTCCTTTAAACATATTTAATGCGTGAAATGTCCTAAGGAAGGTATGTGGAGTGTCCGGGGTTTGTTCAGAGACCGGGAGTTTGAGAAATGGACTTGCAGACAGGGGCGCACGGCATGCGCATGACTTGCGCATGGTTTGGAAAACAGTGTGGTTGTTGGTCTGCGGATAGGGAAGTGTGCATGGTTTGCACATGGTTTGGGTAAACAGTGCGCCTAAATCATACGTCTTTTGTATATGAGGCAGGGGTGGTGCGCACGGATTGTGCACGGTTTAGTAACCCGTGCGCCTAAACCGTGTGACCCTTTTCTAGGTGAAATTACAACTTTGACCTTAAATATCTTTTAAGCCTCAATCCCTTCCTCTCTCATTCCAGTGGACAGAACCTGAGTCGAACTCCTCCTTGAGCTCCCAAACCCTCTTCCCACTCTTTCTCTTGTGTATTCTTCATCCGGAGTCTGATCTTCGATCCGTCGAAGGCAGTGGATCACCCAAGGTATGGCTAACCTCACACACCCCTTTCTCCTTGGAAAATCTTGCCTTCCATCTAGTTATTTTGATGCAGGCTCATATGACATATTTTTAGGGTATCAGATAAGAACTCATATCTCTTCCAATCTACTACGAATATGAGGTCTACATTGATAGAGCTTACTACTAAACTCTAAAGTAGGTGGTCATGTGCTCTCCTTTTGGGTTTCCGTCTCTTTGAGTTTATATTGTTGAGTCGTGGGTTGTCTTTTTCCAAACCCCTTATCATTATTTATTTCTTCAAGTATAGATTACCCGTGTGGTATAATATTGATGAATCTAACATTGTTAGGGTTCTTAGATGAGGTATGGACCGGGTGTGGTCAACCATAGGTTGTATGCCTTGAGATTTGGCCTTTTCATGCCCTTGAACCTTAATGATACATATAAAAATGACATTTTCCATGTTAGGAAAATGAGATGACATTGTTAGAGGTCGTCTAGGATGATATTGCTTGAACCCCTTGAATGAATTTAAGTGTATGTATTCCATTATTTCTTATGTGATAGTATAAGATGGATATTCCATGCTTTGCTAATTTGAAATGATATAAGACTGATTTTCGTATGAATTGTGATGTGAATGGTTATGCCATGCTGTGTTGACATGTTTTGATAACCTGTGAGTGGGTAGGAAGCATTTCTACCCTGAGCCCGATGAATCTTCGTGTGTGGGCAGGAGGCATTCTTACCCCTAGCCCGATGAGTATCTGTGTGTTGGGCGGGAAGCATTGTTACCCCATTCCAGATGAATCAGTGCTTGTGGACAAGAGGCATTCATACCACATGCCTATATAACCATGAAGATTGAGAGGAATTACTACCCCACACTAGCTACAGTGCTTGTGGACGAGAGGAATTCATTCCTTGGGCAAGAGATGATTATTATAGATGTGAGAATCCTAGATGAGAGGCATGCTTACCTCGTGCCAATGATAACCTATATCTATGTACTTATACCTCAGGTGATTGTTTAGACTACCAGCCATGAGCTGAAGCAGGTAGACCCGCCAGGTGTCCTTTCGGAACCTGATGGGGAGGATTGTTTATTTACATTGCTTTACTTACCTGTAGTATATTACTCATTTTTGCATGAGAAACCATATTTGGATTACACGTAGACCCCGTTGGTGGTGGACTACTATGACTTGTCTCACACACTACCCGGGCGGCCTCCTGGGCACCAGTGTAGACTTTACTGCTGCAGGTACCAGTAAGGGCAAAGGTCCTACCTTAGGATTATAATACATGTTTGATCTTGATGCAGTTCCAGAGAAAAGGATCGAACTTGGCTAGTGATGCTCATGGACTACTTTTTCTCGTTTTGTATTACTGTATAGCATGCTTGTATTCTATTTCCTTTGTATCATCATTTCATGCATCCATTTTGTATCAGACACAGTCTATGAGGCTCTTGTTTATTGATCAGGGTTTTTACATACTTCTGTTCTTGGTTTTTATGTTTTCCTTTTTCTCCTGTTTATCCTTTAGTTGTGCTTCCACTATTTTATTTTCTTTGTTCTATTCCACTATGTACTCTGACATGGGGGTACAGTCTCCCCACTGACTTACCATTACACCCCCGCTGCTAGTCGGCATCCCCTGGCCTATGGGGAGACGAGCCATGGGTCATGTGGCCTACCAGGCTCGAGGCTCGGGATTAGGGGCAGTCGGGTCCGAAACTTCGCAAATTGGTATCAGAGAGTGATGTTATTTCATAGTTACTTTATTATTTTGCGACGATAGACTTGGAGACTAGAAATTATTAGGAACATAGTTATAAGCCATGCTTGGGCGTCGCGAACCCTTTTACGGGGAAAAGACCAAGTTACCTATTATATGTTGTATTGATTTTTCTATTTACTGTTGATATCGTTTCACCGTTGGGTGCTTCACATGTTTTGTGATGTTATTGGGATCTGAAATTTTGGGTTTTTTATTTCATGGTATGACCCGATGAAATGAGGGTTATGCATTAGAACATGCATCACGATAGGCACAATATTATTAGGCCATGCATCCTTCCATTCCATGTTTAAATTTTCAGCGAGCATTTTCTGTTGTTTAATTTCCATTCTTGTTTATATGTGTGCCTCTATGCTATCCCTTCATGTGTGTTGTGAATTGAAATATAATGTGGTTTTAGTTGGTGTCACTCTTTGGTTCATAAAGAGTATGGGCCCTTATGGATTGGAAAATGACATTCCAACTAAACCAATATTTTTCCTAAAAAGAAATATAAATTCATGATTAGTGCTATTAAATGAGAAATGACATACAAGTGTGTGTCATCTTTCAGTTCATGAGGAGTATGGGCCCTTATGGGCTGGGAAAGGCCATATCACCGGATTAGGTTTGTTTTGAATAGTTGCAGGTCTTGCAACGTTTTTCCTATGGGTGTAACTAGGTGATCTTAGGGGTAGGGAGGCATAGTACCTATACTAGATTCTAGAGTTCAACCTTTATTTTGTTGTTTTATTATTTTGAGATGTTAGGTTGGCATTGTAGCACCATGCCTCCGAGACATCCTTGAGTTGCGCATGCGGAAGGCGGCGGGGATCACATTCCTTAGGTGGCGGGCCCCGAGCCTCCAGTTGATCTTCTTGTCGAGCCACCTATGGCTCCTCTTGATATTCCTGAGATGGGCGCTGATGCCCAGTTCTGTGAGAGATTCTTGTGTTTGATGCAGATTCTGCAAGGGAGAGTGTGACCTGTCCCGAGTATGGTAGAGTTGACCCACGAGTTTCAGTCGCAGCATCCTCCTACATTTACGGGAGATGACAAACCACTTGCTGCGGAGTCGTGGTTGGAGGCTATTCTGACCATCTTCGAGCATATTGAGATGCCTCCAGAACAGAGGGTCACGCTCAAAGCTTATATACTACATGGTTCATCCAGGAGGTGGTGGGATGTCATCACCCAGTCAGGACAGCAGAGAGATATGATCTGGGCTGATTTCTAGACCGTATTCTACAATTATTTCTTTCCCATGACATTGAGAGATGAGAGAGATAGGGAGTTTATGAATCTGCAGCAAGGGACCATGGAAGTCATGGTGTATTCGTCATGTTTCACTGAGTTACAGTGTGTTGTTCCTAACCTATCTGCTGCTGATCTCACAACTACTAGGCGTTTTGAGGATGGGCTGTGTTATGCCATTCGTTCGTAGGTTGACCTGTTCAGGTTGGCGACTATTTCAGAAATTTTCAATCAGGCTTTGATCTCAGAGAGGAATTTGAGAGAATCAGACAGTGTGAACCAGGGTGGTTTGACACCTAAGGGTTCTATTGGATCTGCTTCTAGGAAGAAGCAGCATTTTGAGGACTCTCATGGTGTGAGTATTGGTCAGACCCTTTTATCTGGTGGTACTCCTATCTGTCACCAATGTTGGGTGCTAGGACATATGAGGAGACAATGTGCACAAAATCCAGTGGAGTGCAGAGGTTGTGGTAGGATGGGTCATCTTCACCATTTCTGCAGGACTTTTCCCCCAGGGCCTAGTGAGCAGGGATCTGTACCTACTCCATGATCTATTGATGGATCGACAAGATCACGTTAGTCAGGCAGCTGGAATACTGCCGCCCGATCAGGTCGTGGCAGCAGTCGAGGTAGAGGTAATCAGGTTCATAACTCTTAGCACCAGCGGGGCGGGTCTGCTCAAGGTAGCCAGGCAGTGACTCAGGGCCGTGCTACTGGCCAGTTGTATGCAGTCGAGCCTACGCAACCCATATCTTGATTATTTTGTGGTTGTATTTTCTGGATGATATATTAGTCTATTCACGCTCAAGACACGACCATGCAACCCATCTTGAGATCATGCTGAATACACTAAGATAACATCAGCTTTATGCTAAGCTTAGTAAATGCCACGTTTGGATAGATAAAGTTCACTTACTAGGTCATATTATTTCTGATTCTGGAGTTTCAATTGACCCTAAGAAAGTGACTACTGCAGTTTTGTAGGAGCAGCCCAAAAACTCCTTTGATATCAAGAGTTTCTTGGGGCTTTCCAGATATTATAGGCGTTTTATTCATGATTTTTCACACCTAGCAGCACAGCTTACAACTTTGACCAAAAGGGGGTGATATTCCTTTTGTAAAAACCTTGTGAAGTATCTTTTCAGGAACTGAAGGGCATACTAGTTATAGAACTGATACTGAGCATGCAGGAGCGTGGAAGAGCTTATACGATATTTTGTGATGCGTCAGTTATCGGGCTTGGAGCTGTCTTGATATAGGTCGAGCGATTCATTGTGTATGGTTCTCATCAGTTAAAGGCTCATGAACAGAATTTTACCACACACGACCATGATCTCGCAGCGGTTGTACATTCCTTATGCTGTTGGAAAAACTATTTGTTGGGAGATCATTTTGTGGTATTCATTCACCAAAAAAGCCTCGTATATATCTTCACTCAGCGGGATCTAAGTCTCAGGAAATGCTGGTGGGTCGAGTACCTGAAATCCTTTGATTTCGAATTGGCCAACACTCCTAGGAATGGAAATTTAGTAGCTGATGCGTTGAGTCAGAAAACACAGTCGCAGGTGGTTCAGGAATCTAATGAGGAGTTGAAGCTGATGGAACTATTTTCGGAGAAGCACGTTGAGGTTCAGGAGGGTCAAAGTAAGAATTTTCTCTCAGCCATAGTGGTGACATCTACTCTTTTGGAACAGGTCAGGGCAAGATAGTTATCAGATCCAGAAGGCCTTGTTCTATGGGAGAGTGTCGCTGATGATTCCACCACAAATTGGACCGTGGATGAGGGTGATACTTTATTGTTTAGTGGGTGTGTATGGGTCCCAGTAGACATCAGAGTGGAGTTGATGAGGGATTTTTATGCCTTAGCATGGGAAGTTCACCCGGGCATCACCAAAATGTATTGTGATTTGCGATGGCAGTACTGGTGGCCTAGAATGAAATAGGAGATAACCGGTTTTATCATGTGTTATTCCACCTGTCACCAGGTGAAGGCGGAACACCAGCATTCGGTAGGGCTTTTGCAACCATTTTCCATTCCAGAGTGGAAGTGGGACGATGTTTCTATGGACTTTGTAACTGGTTTACCCAGGTCACCTCATGGGAATGATGCGATATGGGTTATCGTCGACCATCTAACAAAGGTCACACATTTCTTCCTTGTGTGAGAGAAATTCTTGGTTGATGACTTGGGAAGACTGTATGTCAAGGAGATAGTGCTCCTTCATGGAGTGCCTCATTCTATTGTCTCAGACAGAGAACCTCATTTTACATCTCAGTTCTGGAAAGGTTTACAAAAGTCTTTTGGTATGCATGTACTTTTGAACACGACCTATCACTCGTAGACAGACGGACAGAACGAGCGGACTATACAGGTACTAGAGGATATGTTACGTGCATGCGCTCTTGATTTTGGACTTTCATGGTAGAAACACATCCCTCTTTTTGAGTTCAGTTATAACAATTTCTTCTAGGATACCATTGAGATGGCTCCCTTTGAAGCCTTATATGGTAGGCATTGTCTCTCTCCTTTGTTTTGGCTCGAAGTTGGGGAGGCAGCTGTTCTAAGACCACGTCTAGTTCAGGAGACTACAGAGCAGATATAGCTTATTAGGATGTGTATGTAGACAGCTTAGTCTAGATAGCAGTCTTATGCTAACAAGCATCGGCGACCTCTTGAGTTCGAGGTTGGGAACCGAGTTTTCTTGAAGGTCTCACCCAGGTTGGGGAAGAGACGTATACTGAAGCAGGGTAAGCTTTCACCGAGGTTTGTAGGACCATTTTAGGTGATGAAGCAGATCGAGCCAGTAGCTTACCAGCTTGCACTTCCGCAGAGATATTAGGACCTACACGATGTTTTTCATGTATCTCCGCTACACCAGTAGTTTTCATATCCGACTCATGTTTTCCAGCCTAATGATTTTGAACTGGATGTGGATTCTTCCTTAGAGGAGTATCCAGTGCGAATTGTTGACTGGAGTTTGAAGACACTCCATGGCAGGTCTGTTCCTCACATACGGGTTCAATGGAAGCACGACCGGGTATGGGACGAGACCTGCAAGTGATAAGCTGATATACGTTCTCAATTTTCAGAGCTTTTCATTGATGACACCTCAGTACCCTCTGAAGGCCAACTCGGGGACGAGTTGCTTAAAGGAAGGGGAGGTTGTAACGACCTGACTCTTGGGAAAGGTACAGCTCGTTATCTTTTCTTTTGAATATTTCCTTTAAGCTTGTTTAATTTGTGTAATGTCATATGGAAGGTTCGGGGAGTGTCCGAGGTTTGTTCGGAGCCTGAGAATTTGAGAAATTGACTTGCAGACTTTGGCACATGGCCTGCGCAGGGCTTGCGCGTGGTTTGGAAAACTGTGTGGCCTTTGGTATGGGTAGAGGGATTTGGGCAGGGTTTGGGTAAACCGTGTGCCTAAACCATTCAGATTTTGATTATGAGGAAGGGGTGGTGTGCACGGATTGCAACCGGTTTGGTAAACCATGTGGCTAAACCGTGCGACCCTGTTCTGGGTGAAATTAAAACATTTACTTTAAATATCATTTAAGCCTCAATCACTTCCTCTTTCATTCCGGCAGACATAACCAGAGGATAACTCCTCCTTGAGCTCCCAAACCCTCTTCCCACTCTTTCTCTTTTGGTTTCTTCATCCGGAGTCTGATCTTCGATCCGTTGAAGGAAGTTGATCACCCAAGGTAAGGCTAACCTCATGCACCCCTTTCTCCTAGGAAAATATTTCCTTCTATCTGGTTATTTTGATGTAAGCTCATATGCCCTATTTTCATGTCATTGGACTAGAACTCAGATATCTTCCAATATACTATGAATCTGAGGTCAATATCGAGTGAGCTTACTCGTACAGCTCTAACATAGGTGGTCATGTGCTCTCCTTTTGGGTTTCCCTTGCTTTGAGTTTATATTGTCGAGCTGTGGGTTTTATTTTTCCAAACCCTTATTTGTATTGATTTCTTCATGTCTATATGACCCGTGTGGTATAAGATTTATGAATATAACCTTTTTAGGGTGCTTAGATGAGGTATGGACTGGGTGTGGTCAACCGTAGGTGGTATGCCTTGCGATTTGGTTTTTTTCGCCCTTGAACCTTAATGATACGTCTAAAAATGACATTTTCCATGTTAGGAAAATGAGATGACTTGGCTAGAGGTCGACTATGAAGATATAGAATGAACCCCTTGAATGAATTTAACTGTATGTATTCCATTCTTGCTTATGTGATAGTATAAAATCGATATTCCATGCCTTGCTAATTTGAAATGATATAAGATGGATTGCCTTATGTATTGTGATGTGAATGGTTATGCCAGGATGTGTTGACATGGTGTGATATCCCATGAGTGGGTGGGAATCATTTCAACCCCAAGCCCGATGAATATCCATGTGTGGGCAGGAGGCATTCTTACCCCGAGCCCGATGAATCTCTGTGTGTTGGGCGAGAAGCAGTGTTACCCTATCCCAGATGAATCAGTGCTTTTGGTTGAGAGGCATTCATACCTCATGCCTATATAACCATTACAGGTGGGAGGAATTACTATGCCACACCAGCTACAATGCTTGTGGACTAGATGCATTCATACCTCGGGCCATAGATGATTATTAAAGTTGTGATAAGCCTGGACTAGAGGCATGTTTACATTATACCAGTGATAATCTATATCTATTTACTTATACCTCAGGTGATTGTTTAGATTACTAGCCATGAGATGAAGCAGGTAGACCCGCCAGGTGTCCTTCTGGAACCTGAGTGGGAGGATTGTTTACTTACTTTTCAATACTTACATGTATTATATTACTCTTTTTTGCATGTGAAAACTTATTTGGATTACACGTAGACCCCATTGGTGGTGGCATACTGAGACTTGTCTCACACCCTAACTGGGAAGCATCCTGGGCACCCGTGTAGACTTTACTGTTGCAGGTACCAGTAGGGGAAAAGGTCCTGTCGTAGATTGATGATACCTTTATGATCTAGATGGAGTTCCAGATAAGATGACCGAGCATGGATAGAGATGCTCGTGGACTACTTTTGTTCTCTTTTTTTATTACTGTATAGAATGATTGTCTTCTATTTCCATTGTATCTGCATGCCATGCATCCATTTTGAATCAGACACTACCTATGAGGCTATTATAACTGATCAGGTTTTTTCCTTACTTCTGTTGTTGGTTTGTATGTTTTCCTTTTTCTCCTGTTTATCCTTTGAATGTGCTTCCACTTTTTTTGTTTTTTTGTTCTATTTGGTTGTGTACTCTAACATGGGGGTACAATCTCCCCACTGACTTACCATTACACCCCCGCTGCTAGTCGGTAGCACCCGACCTATTGGGAGACGACCAGGGGTCATGTGGCCAACTGGGCTTGGGGATCAGGATTAGGGGTAGCCAGGTCTGGGCCATCACATTTATACATTGGGGTTTCTAGCTCTATATCACCTGAATATCCAATTGGATTGGGCTATTAAACTAGTGGTCTCAATGATGTGAACCTTCTATGTTTCTAGCTTTTGGAAAGATAGGGTGTTACATGCCCCAATCCTAACTAGAAAATTATAGATACTTCTCTTGGTGGGAGAAGATTCATGACTATATCCATGTTGAATGGGGTATTTTTATCCCCTATATACTAGGAAATAAATTTTTCCACAATGGATTTGTCTATTTATCACCATCATCTCATGTATCTAGTTTAAATCCTAACGTATCTTCTATATATGAGTTTGGGGTCATGATGAGGGAAACTAACAGTGGTAGAAGAAGTTTCACTATGATCCCCTGGAAGAAGGCTAGATAATATTCCATATTCATTTACCTATAAGTTGATATAGGTAACATATATTACTAATCATTAGGGACGGTTAGCCTTAGTAAAAGGGATTATACCACTAGTTATGAAGGTTTGGGAAGTTTTGTTCCCTTAAACCCAACCTCTACCTCAGTATCTAAGAACTCTGCAACGTTGTTTCATTTACATCATGAATAGCTCCGGAAAGGTGTGTTTTATTCATGTTTGATTCTGGAAGGGTCATAGGGACCCCTTCCATATGAACCATAGTAGGCACTATAGGTATTACGATGACAATGATTTTTCCCTCCATCCCTCGGAAGTATCTTTAATTTGGGGGAAGCCTTTATCATGAGGGGGGCCTCTATATTAGTAGGTGGTGTTTTATAAAGGACTCTGTCATGAAATATCTCTTTATGGGGTTTCCAATGAATTATTTCATGGGTTCTTATTCTTGGAAATTCAACCCAATGTTCTTAGTGGGCAGTTTGGGTCTTGGAACCAATTAGTAAAGGAAATAACTTCCTAAGAGGGTTTTGGGATGGGATATAAAATTATAATGATGGAATGATCCTTTCTAGATGAATGATATCTCTCCCATATAGCATGGTTTTTACCTACTCATAGTATCAACACTAGGTTCCACATACCAAGGAATGCGGAGTGGGAATGTGATCTAAAAACTTTTTGTCATAAGAAATCAGTCATCGTTATTGATATGGATGGATGGGATCCATCCTGTGTTGTTCTCTAGTGGTGATATCCATTCATGAAACTAAATCATCCCCTACCTCATTGAAAAGGGAGATTAATTCATCAAAAACATCCATATAGAGGATCACAAGATGTTATTTTGTAAAGACCAGGTGGTTCTACAACCAACACGGATAATGGGGGAGGAGGTGTCAGTAGGGTTTCAAGGATTTAATGTCCTCAAATGACATATCCCATGTTGGTATGGCACCTTTTTAAAAAAAACCAAGTAATTATTGACTATTTGGTTAATTATCTAGATGGGGGATAGAGAAATTGAACCCAGTAACCACAGATGTGATGGATACCTTGGTAAGGGTATAGATTTATGGAAAGTTTTCACCGATATACGTCCCACCCTAGGCCTTTTGTCTATGTATCATTCAACATTTTCATTTTAATTAGTGATTATCTTGTATGGATTTATTTTTCAATATAGGTTTGGTGAAATTGATTCCTAATGTTACTGACATTATTTTATTCTTTTCAAAATGGATTAAGAATCAACATTGATAATCCATCAAACTAGAGATGTCCAACACCATTTAATTTCCCCCAATTACATGAGAATAGATTATTATTTAGATAATTCATTTATTTAGTGAGTGTTGATTTCAAATTTTTGTATCCTGTAAATCCTAAACATGATGGATCACAATCTTATTTATATACTAACACCTAGATGATAATAGGTTCACAATGGGTTTTAAAGTTTGTTTTCTAATAATTTAATTGGGGTGTACATTGAGTGTGATTGTTCTATTTTACATCCCTAACTCTTCTGAAGTGATTTACTAACATGGATAGGTAAATCCTTCTCCAGGGTGGCCTTTTGGTTTCCATAGATTCCAACATTACAATGAAAGTACGACTATAAAAGAAATGTTTCTAATTTGAAATCCATCATTGAAATATGATGGTGGAATATTGGTTCCTAATTCGATGAATTCCTCCTTAGATTTTATTCATAGTTTAGGTCTCCTTCATTGATTTAATTAATTCTCGTCATAATAATTTCTATTTCCATCTCAAGGTTGAATCCCATTAATTACACTACATATATAGTGACAAAGAAGTTACATATTGCTGTCATTGGTTTTGATGGTGGACACATCTAGAAATTAGTAGATACTGGGTGACTTGGGAGCCTAAAAATTCTTACACTTTTTGTGTCGATGTAATTTATTGTGTCTATGGTATTAGGTTTTGGAAACCATGACTTCCCATTACATTTACAATTTATTTTTCACTCAGTGTGTATGTATTTGGAGGATTATTTCCTTATGTATACTATGTCAATGAGTTAAAGTAAGTGATTCCATGAAGAAAATATATAGGAGTTAACTAGTAGGTGATATGTTCTCCCATGAATGCCATATATTGGATATCATATATTCATATCACAATGTAATGCTAAAATTTAACATCGATACCTAATGAAATTTTAATGCGGCTTAATTTCATAAGACTGGGTTGTTTAGATTTTTATTATAAATTATTATATCTCAAACATAGTGAGGACTACACCAAGGGACTTAATGTTGATGGATATAGGTTTACAAAATTATTTTTCCAAACCAGGAATTGTTGGACTTTTCACGGGTGGATGTCAACATCGGGGACTACATGTATACTATAGAAGTGATTTTTGGATGGAGCAGGTCATAAACTCTACCATTGGGAGGTGTCACACGGGGAAATTAAGATTAGGGTGCCTATGTTTTGGATATGATAAACAGTTGTCCAATTTTTTAGTAGGAAGCTATACATGAGGGCTGATGATATGGGTCATGCATGTGTTTAAGGTGTATGTGAACTTACATTGAGTAGGTGCATGGTACCTGAGAACCTAAATGTTTTGAAACTATTTTTGATAAATTGAATATTTTTGTTAGTACATAATATTTTTTTAAATCACTTCTATTGTGCACAAAAGTAGAGATTCATGCACCCTTGCAAATATCAAAAGGACATTCCATTGATATTAGTGGAATATGTTTCGTCATCTTCAAGTGGAATTCTTGGATTTGAGTTTCGTGAAGTTAACTCATCTAGAATTCACCCACAGATAAAATAATGGATCTTTTCTGTGGACATATAAAACATTATATATGATTCTTTGGGCCCCATGTGAGATTAGTGATACATGTTCTAATCATCTCTGGATCAATGGAGGTTTGGAGTTGTATGAGATTAGGAAAGATTGAGTTTTTTGAACGAATGTCAATGATTTTACCTCCATAATTCCTTTATCCTATTGAACAGTAATTCTATATTTATATTCAAAAGTTTTTTATCTAAGTGAACAACATTTGGTGAATTTCACAAGGTTGAACATTCCACCCATCCTTTACCACTAGTGAGGGTCACATAAACATGTGATTGGTTCCACCTTAACCCCACAAATAGTTTTCAAGAACACATCAGAGTTGTGTGAATTGTGATAATGTTTCACACCATGGTCCTATTAAATATTTTTTTCATATAAATTTACCATGCATCATTTTTTTCATGACCATTATTAGACAAGTGTGTTTCAAACCCAAATAATAATTCAAGTGAAATGCCCTAATATTACCAACACTCAGTCCCTAAATTTAGGGTGACCCATTAGTTTATGGTACAAACACCTTCATGACTATTATGGACCTCCTCTGTAAGGGAACTACCTTTTCATGCATCATCATTTGGATTATCTTCAGTAATATCTATGATATTTCTTCTATGACATTTAGCAATTCAAAACAAATTGGGGGTCATGTACCAGACATTGAATGGTAGGAGAGACATTTTCATCTTTTGTGGGTTCTTATCCGGCCATTTTGTGATACTCTTTGGATTTCAGGGTGACGAATGACTCTAAGGTAACCCTAGTATGACCTTTCTATATGCCTCTATCCCAAAGGACATGTATCATCGGATGAGGTAGAAAGGTAAACCTCACTATTGTAAATTATCACAAGATGAGAGATCATCATGGTCTAATAGATGATAATTTTATCTAAAAATTCTTCAATCCATGCTGGCAGGGTATGATCCCATATTATTGCGGTTGATGTGGTTATTTATTCTCTCTTAATCTCATGAATTGCAATGCAGGAATGATCTAGATGTGGTTTTGGGTCTATATGTGAAGTGTTTGCTTCTGTGGACATAAGATTTTCTCTTTGATTGGCCTCAAGGAAATACACCTAGATATCTTCAGTTTCCAAGATTATGAGCTTTTCAATATCTTTCTCCCATCATCCCCAATGCTTTTGAGACATACAAGAGGTTAGTTTTTTCCAAAAATGTCATATCTCATGAAATAGTACTTCATTTGGATTCCGTATATTGATGATGACAATTTAGGATTCCATTTATAGTGGGTTCTACTGAATGGGATGTGAGTCAAAGTGTTGATCTCCATGTTCTCCATATCCATTAATATGAACACTAGATGATGAATCAATGATGAGGAAACATAGTTTGTGCAATTCATAGAGGCATTCCAATTCAAGGTTTTTATTTTTATCCTTTCTAATCATGGATGTTGTGCATATAAGAGATATTCTAGGTCGATTAGATGGCGGAGAAACCCTAAAAATTGATGTGGTCTATATACCTGTCATAGCGCACAATTTTAATATTAAACTGGAAGAGAGTTTTCCAGACATTTTGGTGAATGTTTTGCATACTTTTTTCTAATGACACATTTTCAATGCTGAACTAGATGTTTTTGTGGTCCAGAACAAAAACAACATGTCATCCCCTTCTAGTTGTCTTCTCATGAGATACATATTATTTTTGTTCTTCTACTTTGGATTCCCATAAATATTTTTCCCAACTTAGATGATTTTTGATGATTTCTTCATTACTTGCATGAATGGTAATGATTTCATTAATGAGTTAATGATGTAGGGGTGGCTCATGGGATGAGCGTGGCCCTGTCATGTCTTCTAGTTGAGAAAGGATGTAACTTTTGATTGACTGGGTTCATAGTTTATCCAACCCTATCCTTCCATGTGCCTCAGAATATGAGTGCCTTCTGTATGTTAACCAGTGGGGGGGACCTTTTTATCAGTATGAATTTTGACTGTGGGGAGGGCCTTCGAAATTAATTCCTTGAAGGACATGGTTGTCATTGTGGTTTGATTTCTTACCACAGATAGAGTTTAAATAGCATATACCATAGGGAGGACCTTTATGGTGGTATGTAGAAAGGGGATGAATTTCTTTTTTCCCGGCGTCATAAAGGGGAGGACCTTCACAATGACTGCTTTATGGAGATTACTACCATAAAAGATCTAACTTCATGGAGAATATCTATGGTGTTTATTTTGGGGATTACCTTCAGGATGTACTGTAATGAGGTGGGACCTTCTCTTTCCTTTGTGTCAAAGCGGGGAGGGCCTTCATAGAGGATACCATTGTGGTGAGGACTACCATGAAATCACGACGTCATACTATTGAGAGAATCATATCTACAATGTATTCCCTGAGAAGAACCATCATGTAAGACAATATCAAGGGGATGTAATTATTTCTATATGATCTTATGGTAAAATGGAGGGATAACCTAACACACTTTAGGAGATAAGATATCGTGATCGATTGTTTGTGGCCCCCAGAGTAAGCCCATGTGGGTTCTCTAAGGAGGACCTTTAGAGCAGCTGGTTGCAACACTATGGGAAGCACCATTTCCACTACTACCGCTTCCATAATTTTTTAATGGATCAGTATGATATTAATCCACTATTGATAGATTATTTATGGTGTTATGTATCCTAGCTTCGAGTAGAGATAAATCAAGAGTGTGCTCTTCATTTTCCAGCTTCATTTTTCAATAATCATTTTTGGGCTCTATCTTATGGCCAACTATGGCTACATGCTATTTATAATAAAATTCATATACGAATCGATATTTTTTAGTTCTCATGTTTTTTTTGGGATTGGATGATGAACATCGTGAGTTTGGGAAGAGATATATGACTTCCTCGGGGAGTCCACCATGTCAGACATGTGTCACCAAGTTGGAACAAGTGTTTGTTACCGATCTTATTGTCCTTGATTCACGGTATATGGCTATCAACCCACACGGACTGGATTAGGGATGCACGTCTTCTATAGAGTAACCAACCTATTTAGTGGATAAATCACCCCACCCTAAGAGATGGGATCGTGGTCTTGACTCCCCTCTTTTTTCATTGATGGGATGATGTCTTGATAGGTTTTGAGGATATAGTCTGGAATTGTTTTTTGATCATCCATCATTTCCAGGATGTGTAGATATACACCATCGAATGTAATGGTTATAAGTTTTCATTTCTATGTTAGAGAAATAGTTTTTCCCTGATTTTATCCTCTATCTGTTGATAATGGGTATTAGTAGTTCTCATGTTCCAGGTACTGGAATGAGTCTTCTCTTGAATTGTATCACGGATATGCTGACTACTTTCTCCAGTTTCCACCAAATTTGACTGGTGGACGTTATATTTTAGAGTAGGAATTTATGTCTACTCAATTTCTCTAAATTTTTCTTTCTGGATTGATGTGAATCAGCAATAATTTGACTCTTCTTATATCTTCTTTCAACCATATTTGGCTGGTGGGATTGATATTGGTCGGCTGTAATTTGCATCTGCCTACTAATTTCAAATGTATTTTACTGGTGGGATTTGTTTGCATTGGTATTGTTATATGAATACCCATATTTTTCTCCCATCTTTAGTTAGTGGTATTGTTATGCACCATAGGGAACTCACACATATTTGTAGATGGTATCCATCATATTTGGATAATGGGCATCTTGTGAATTAGTAGATATTTTCGTCTTCCTATAATTAACCACTCTGTCAGCATGGGAGGATTGGTAAGCACATGCAGGAATGTGTGTTTTCTCGTATTGTGCCACCCTATTTGAAAGGTGAGATTCAAAAAAGAATGTGGGGATATGTATCTGCTCATAGATTTTGGATGTATTTTCATGGAGGGATTTAGAAGGGATAGCTAATTTGTATGTATACTCATGATATGCCACCATGTTTTTATAAAGGATCACTTCATCAGGAATGAGGGTAATCAGAGCTATTAATTTGTCATTATACACCCTTGTTGGGAAGCCTGAGGCACCCACGTCTATTGGAATTCAGCATGCGACATCAGCATGAGATCCTCTTTAGAGAAATGATATTGGGTTGTATACCACAAGTTGAAACATCATCTGGTAGGATCCCTCGCTTGTGGTTCATGTGTAGTTGGGATGAAACTATTGATGTCTATTTCATCTACCTCCATGAGATAAGGGATTTATTCGTTGTTACATTTTAGGGATAGGTTCCTAAAATGATTTGATAGGGCCAATGAAGTCATGTTATGTTGGATTTTAGGCCGATACTAAAGAGGTGGTTGGTGATATTTCAATTATTGGAGGGCCTTCTTTGAAACCTCCACCATGGGGAGAGTATCATTTTGGTTGTACACTTTTATTCATATGTTTGAAACCTAATGTTGAAGAAGCATAGTAGGTGAGAGGGTCCTTTTATTTTTTAGGGGACATACCTACCTGTGTGGTCATTGACAAGCGTGTATGTGAAAATAGTGCGTTCTCTATCTATTTACTAGGTTTGGGGAAGCATTGTGTATTACTTGCAATTGATATAACATATAGATATAACAAAACCACATCAATGTAGCATCTATTGATCACATGTATAATTAATGATCTTGCATGGACCAGTTAATTTTGAATGTAGAAGGGGATTGCGGTGGATTAACTCACAACCTTGGTTAAGGATTCATGTTGGGTAAACCTTTTTTGTTTCATCCAAAGGTGCGTGTGTCAGGGAAAACAAAATGGTCTTCCAGATAAAAATTATTTTCTTGTAGTAATATAGAGTTTCTAGTTAGGTTCACTATTTATATTTAATCCCAAGGTGCATGTGTGTGGGAGAACAATATGATCTGATGAATAACATCTAATTTCATGTTGTTATATAGAGTTTCATGTTGGTTTCACCATTTTTTATACCTGATTCGCACCATACCATTTTTTTGTGGGGTGAGATTGTCTTATTGGGACTGGGCAGTATATCCTTTTTATATTGTGATAGAGGTACCTCATTTTTAGGATCCTTCCATATTATTGAATGGGGATAGGTGTTTGTGAAATCAAAAAATGTTGGGTGGGAGGTTCTTGGATGGTATCCATGGGTATATTCATGGATCCAGAAACCCCCAATGACCCTTTTATCTATGACTCATGGATGTTCATTCCAAAGGGAGACACTAACTGGATGATGATTTGAACAATAAATCTTAAGGACTCCATTAGTTAAGTGGTTTGGAGGTTGGGATCCTCACAAAAATTTGAGGGCAGGGGATAATTATATATTCTGAGACTGTCTTATATATATAATCAATGTTCATATGTTCATGAATCATTGGTTAATTCCTATGACTAGGCTTGAAAATTACCCCTATATTGAAAAATCAACCATATATATACATGGATCATGAATTACTGAAAAGATAAATGTTTAATCCAGGTGATGAGGAATTCTTGATATTATCGCCGTCTCGAGGGATTTAAGTCTTTTATCCCTCTAGATCGAATCCATATGATGGGATTATTATTTATCCTCATGTGAGGAATTTAAACCCATGCAGTTTAAAGTCTCTTAACAAGAAACATTTCCTTTTATGGTCACGTGAAGAGGAACCATCCATAAAGTTTAATGGACTGCGTCTAAAACATCTACGCAGAGGATGCCTAGTCAAGATTTCATGTGGGACCTACACCAATGCTTCCTAGGATAATCAAGTTATGCATGGCATCCTTGGTGGATATGGATCTACAAGTGATATGGCCCGGTGAACACTAAGGTGACATGGGTGTTGGGTTTGGACCTCAGGGAGGATTCCTATGTATCCCAGTTAGTTGGGAATCAAAGCCCTTGTAGTGAGGTTTATGTTAAGTATTATATTGTTAAAGAGGACCTATATTTGGATGTGTCTTGTCTAGGATTATACAAAAAGGGGATTCCTTATTGATCTGGTGGGGGTTTATTAGGGCTGACTTTTGTGGATAATGTCCCTAGAGCTCGAACCATAGGATGGAATCCAACATTTCCTAATCAAATCAATAATTATAGTTCTCAAAGATCACTTGGGTGGGGATTACGCATGGATGTTACCCACATGAAGGGATATGGCTGGGACTTAAACCATAGAGGAAGCCTTTCAAGAATAGTCACATAAGGGCTTATACCTAAAGTGGGTTACTTAATAAGGTAGGGGTTTATTATGACTAACTTTAGAAGAGAATGTCCCCTGAACATGGTCATTAGGAAAACACCAAATGTATCTTCATCAAATAAGGATTTAGAGTCTTCATATATCATTTTAATATAGAGTTGATTTTGTGATCATCTTTATCCTCTAATCCCATGTGATTCATGATCAATGTGAGAAACAAGTGGAAGAGGTAGATCTGGAATACCACACACCATTCCTTATATACAAATGAAAAAGGAGGAAAATAGAGGAAAAAGTCAGGACGGAAGCTCAAAAAGAGAGATAGGGGCTTTGAATATAAAAATTTACTCACCCTTATTAATATCCATGATATTCACATTTTTCAATATTTTTGTACATGCCCTGGGCTGAGCCTGAGAGAAGAAGGAGTGTCGCATCTTGTAGAAAGGATATGGGGTCACCTGATGGGGGGTACACTAAAGCTGGTTCTAGGAAAGGGGAGAAGCATTGATCCTCAAAAAAAGTAAAGTAAGGTATGATCCATTTTACTTATCATTGTCCCTCATTGATTGAAAAATTTAGTGACTACCCATGATCCGTAGAAAGGGGAGGTTAACAATAGTATCCAATGGTTGGACACTAGTTAACCATTGGTATAAATACATAGGAGGACGTACTGATGGGCCTAATGGTTTTAACATATTGGTTAAGGGGATTTTGGAAGAGTCCTTGGCCTCATGCGGATATACCGGTTAGTGGATGAGACATGGAGGGTGTGACCAGCATGGAAGGACATGATCCAAACTGAAAGGTGGAATGCCAAATAGAACACTATTCCAAGTACTATTTCTTCATGTGGGTTGGGACCGCTCCATATAGTGTACTTCAATGTGGGAAGAGGGGTAGGGAGTGTACCAATGTTCTATATGGACTTGGTTGTGGTCCATGTACTATACTTTTATGTGTCCTGAGTTTCATCCACATACCGTGGTGGTCTCTGGAACTGGATTCCATCATTGTGGCGGAATGATAAATGGGGTAGGGTTTCATTCGCATAATGATTTACTATGCAGTATGCTAGATTGAAAATGGGAATTGTTTATGTAGTTTGTGGGATGTCCATCCTTTAAAGGAGTATGGTTTGTTGTTTTCCAATTTTTTTCATAGTTTTCTGATAATATAATCGTTCCTTATTTTTATAGTTCACTGCTTGTTTATACCCGCTGGAAACCATTCATGGTTCCCTGTTTCATTGATCTTTTATATTCAAATTCTTCCATTCCTAAACACCATGATATACAAAAAATCCATCCCTCTTCAATTACCCCAATAACACCTTTTGTAGAGTGCTAGGAAAGAACAATATGGGGGTGACTTCAGACCATTTATGAAATCCCATGGGGAAATCATTCGGCCCACAAACAACTTGGTCAACATATATTTGTGGTGTTATGGTTCACGACAGAGGAAATCACCTCATCAAGCTTGTGAACAATTCATTTCATGTAATGTCTTCGAACTCCCCTTGTATTTGAACTGATTTTACAGGGATGGTGTTGTTGTCATTGAACTCAATCATGTTTTCTCCAATGACATGGTTCATGAGGCTGTGGTCTCCAAATGGAATTTTTCCGGCTCCATTCCACCAATGATGTGGTTCACAGAAGATAGGTGTTATTATTTATTTATTCCATGAACATTCTAGTTCACTGGAAGATTCATCACATTCTTGAATTTCATTGGATATCCACACACCATTCAATTCTCATGAAATTACATCCATGTAGGATTCCTAGAAATCAGTATGCAGAACTTTTGGTCATTTTCCAAATTTGATTTCTTAAATCTTATTTTAAAAATTTCAATTGAACCAGAAACTTATTCCTTCATCAAAATTGGGGGAGTATTCCCTCCTTGTAGTGTTATCAAGACTATATATACTCATATAATGATTATGTGTTATATTTATGATATAATTGTACTTCTATAGTTATAATATTTCATATACTTTCTTACATATCATTATTTAGGGAATATGATAATGTCTTTCATTTGTATCGAGAACTACCACCTCATGAAGTGTTATGATTTATTTTTCAAATAAATATTAAATTGGAGGAAATCGGGATTAATTTTACCATTATATTTTACATCAATTACATAATAATATTTCTATAAATGTAATATATCTTATAATTTATTACCTTACCATTGATTGAATAAATGATAATGTCATTCAGGTGAACAACATTCTACCACCTATAAAAGTTATGTGATTCATTTTTATTACCACATCACACGAATGATAAGTGTACGGGTATTTAAAATAAATAATGTGACATTTATGATATTATTATAATAAAGTAATTTTAAAATAACACATACCATCCTTTCAATCATAATCATCCAATATTGAAAATTTTACTCAATGATATATATGGACTACGGTCTCCATGATTGTAACATATATCATTTTTCATAACCATATTTCATGGTTCTTTTTAAATGTATACATTATGGATAAAAATTATAATTATTTAATTGTTTCCACTCTTGGGATGGTGAAATAATAGTTTTATTAACCTTCTTCGAATTGATATGTGATTTTGAATATATGAACTGATTACCATAAAAATGTATGAACTATTTTTAATTAAACATATATTGATAAGAAATAAAATTAAATTTATAATAAACATGAAAATTTTTCATACAAAGTTAAATAATTAAGATAAGTGTATCATTTATGATGATAAGAAACATAGATGAAAAATCTAGCTCGATGTAAGGGGTATTTCTAGCCCAGGATTATGTTTGGTTTATAACCATTCTCTCTCCAAATAACATTATCTACCATTAAATTTACAGAATGATTTGAAATTATGTATATATTTTCCTCACAAGTACAATTAACTTATTCTCCCATTCATTTAAGGGGTAATGCATTCCTTATATTCTGTTCTCTAATTCCATCATTTTGGAATTTACTTTGATTATGAAATGAGACAAGATTATGAAACCTATTTTCATTACACATCTCATTATATTATTAGGCCATATTATTTACTTACTTTATGTTGAACACATAGATCATTGAAATGTTATGTTGTCTGCACCCATAGAGTGCTCCAATATATTGGGTAATGGTTTAGTCTCATGAGGTTTCATATAAGGGTTTATTGATAAAGAAAAATCTATATGGGACGTTTTCACCATGTGATATTATATAGAAAGTTATCAGTGAATAATTTTTATTTCATGTTTTACATTTCTTCCACATTTAATATGTTACTATGATATGATCATACCATGTTCGATATGTTATTCTTCTATGTGGTTGATCTTGTGCGTTCTCTTTTGTGATATCACGTTATATAGGTGTCTCATATGGGACTTATTATTATTATTATTCCTTTCCTTGGAATTCAATGTCAAAACCTGACCCATGCCAGGGCTCATGCTACAGCTACCCCAATATAGCCTCTATAGTCCAGGGGATGGTGACTACTATTGAAGGAACAACAAACTCGAGGAGGCATTTTCCTAAGAACCTATACACACACTCACAACCAACTCAATGAAAAAGTGCAGAGGGAAAAGAAACAAAATATACAATAATGAAATAAAGAAACCACATAAATTCATAGACCAATAAATAGTACATGTATACAAATGTAAACTCAATGTTAATGGGAATAAATACATTCCCAACCAAAAAATGTTCCCCAACCCGACAACAGGAGGAAAATTAAAATATTTGGGAGAGCCCCTCTCATGAATCTCAAGTCATGAGCAATATACACGGTCCAAGAACCATGTAACCCTAGATCCTCTAAAGCCATGATCAACATGTATATCATCCAAAAGGGCACACCATGTGTAGTAAAATCCCATGTACAGGTGAGTGTATGAATACATAGTGAGATTCCCCAAAGGCTAAATTTTGAAGCAATAGATATACTCAAGAGAGGATTAGTAATAGATATAACATAAGAAGACCATAGTAGTAATGAGAACATGGTACAATAAAAATAAGTGCATCTCAAACCAACAAGAAATTGAGGTAACCTAATCCAAACACATGGTTCTAGAATCAGTGATAATATTAACATCTTGTTGATTATTCACTAAATAGAGTAGGAGATTAGAATTGTCTGACCATGATAAGTTAGACACGGAAAGAACAAGGAATACCCTTTGCGTCTTTTCCTCTCCTAGAATGGGAGTATCCAAATCCCAAGGGGAGGGAACTGGAAATAGGATATATATATATATATTCTCAACCAAAGAATCCAAAACAAGGGACTAAGGGGATCTCTATCTCACTAAATCAGGCCAGGAAATGTGAGTATCCAACAGTTCCAAAAGTAACCACCATTGATTCCTAGCATCCCAAATGTCTTCTCCAAACTGCAAGTCAACGAGGTTCAATCTTCACACATTGATACTATCCTCTTTTGGGTGGGAATTTCTCACCCTCACGGTTTTAGGTTGCCTCACAAGGGCATGTTTGGGTGGGAAAAGTGCCTTTCTTTCTAGTGAGTTCAAAGGTACGTCAAAAGATGTCTCATCATTGATTTTTAAAGTCAATATATTTCCTCAAAGTCGATGACCCATGCCTAGCCTAGCTGGAGGGAGACACTCTAGTGTCTTCAAGGACCCAAGCCCAGCCCTAGAGGGTTCCACTCTACTATTATTGAGGACCCATGCCAAGCCCAACTAGAGGGTGAAACTCAGAATAGGGGGAACCATTCCCTACCCAGTAGGAGGATTCCACTCTAAAGATTGTCGATGACCCATGCTTAACTCAGCATGAGGGTGCCACTCAGAAAATATCAAGTAAATACACTATTCATCTTTGTTGAATGGTAACTCCCAGAATGATCATCAGGAACACCACTTCACATCCTAGCTAATGGGTAATCTAGGTACTTCTCTAGTGATTCTATCTAATCACAACCATTGTCGAACCTCTCCTAGAATAAGCATCATTCCCAAAACATCATGCATTTCCTAAAAATAAAAATCTCACTCAAAACGTCTCACATCATATGTTTAAATCCACTATAGAGGGAACCATTGCATTCCACTATGAAAAAAACTTAGGAGAGGCTACACACATGCCAAAATCCATGTTCAAAATAAAGAGATACAAGAGATATAAGAATTTGTAATGTATTATATGGAATGTGTTGGTCCAACATGATGTGTTACCACACATAAAAATATTTTTGGTTACCGAGATATTCTTCGTTACTAAACTACAATTATGTACCCCTCATCATGTTTGTGTACTCCTACGGTACATGACATGCATAGCCAAATAGGATAACGAGAGCATAACGCTCGTCATTAATTTCAAGGTACAAAAGTGTAATTATGATGTTTCATCTCTTTAAATGGATAAAAAACATTTTACCCCATATATTCATACATATTCCCCACTCTCACTAGATTAAAGGTTATCCTAAGACATGGGTTTTCTTCAAACAAGTCAAAAATATCTCAACTGATTTTCATTTCATGTTTCCACATTTACTAAGATCTTGAATAAGACAGTCTGCATCCAAATGGTTCACTCCATAGAGATCCATCAATTAAAACATGCATGATCACCTATTTATTCACCCCAAACAGGCATCTGATGGAAAACAGGTATATCACTACATTTCTCCCGAAAGATGTCCCATGGGGCCCAGACCTCGATCCCAAAACAAATTAAAGTGATCAGAACATTTTGATTCCCTAAACAAACACACATGGTGGACTACTCATTTGTAAAAAATGGATAACCAGTGGAAAATTTGTATTTCACCGGAACACATGTGAAGCAGCCCTCGTGGGGTCCACACATCAACTTTATCTTGACAACCTAAAAGTAATCTTGAAAATTTTTCACTAAGAAAAGGGTTGAACCACCGTTTAAAGTGTCTCAAACAAATATCCTGATTCAAGGATATGTTTGATAAAATATTTCAAAATAATAATAATTAAATTATTATTACTAAACTTAGGCATTTAGTTTTCCCAAAACCTAAGACAAATACTTAAAAGTCCCAAATAAATCTTAAAAGGCCCTTCATGTTGTGGGGTACACATGTCCACACAGGATGCTTCATAGGTAGCCCAACCCAACCACTATGACCCTTCACACACGTCAACTTCCAACACTAACTAGCCCTCATGGATATCCCTACACTACTCATGCATCCATGCGGCGTACCTACGAAGCATGGTTCCTGGTCCCCCCCTCGGTCGCTCGCCACTTTCCCTAATGACCTCGTTGCCCTGCATGTCTATCACATCAATTTCCTCCAACACTACTGGTCTTACCATTCCACCTAGTCCCATGCCATCGGTCATCAAATCTGGCTCCCACCATTGCTTCTTCATAGAAACCACACTATATGTCCGGCTCCCACATCTTCTCCATGGCCAACCGCTGCCTTACGCCACCACCAGCGGTTCGTCTCCGGTGGCCCTTTCGAGGTCCACTGTGATTACACCGAATGTCAGAAATTTATTTCAGACCTATCTTGGGGAATCTCAGAACAAGATCTTTATATCCATGGTTTTATATCAACAATTTATTGGTGAATTTATGCATCCAAATATAAACGCCCAAGAACTTGAATAATGGGTTAAGAATATATGAAAAAATTGGTTTTCTAGGGTGGATTAATTGTCATGTTACTGTGGCCATCCAAAATGATAATCATAACATTGATAGAAATATGAAAAAAGGTTTTCAGATTAAAACAAGATTAAAAACTCAAAAATAGATGAAAACCTACCTTGATCAGTCAGTTTATCACTACCGATTCGATCATTGTGCTCCATCTTTAATCCCCTGAGGTTTTAGTGGAGATCACTCCTCGATACAACTAATTACATCAAAGAATGTTCTATAGAGAATAGATGGAGATGGAGCGAAATGTAACGGCCTGAAATTTTGAATAAATCTTGTTTCCTAATTTCATGTGTTATTTTATTTTTATACTCAACAAAATTTTTTTATTTGATAAACATGATTATAATTAAAATGAGACCAGTGGGTTTTGAATGTTATATGACCATCGGTCAATATGACCACTGTGAAAAAAAATGTTTTGATTATTGTCTCTAAATATAAGTAATCTTGGTTAATTATTATAGAAATAAGATTTGATGGCGTCACCTAGTAGTCTTGGACCGATCGAAGCCCATCTAACAGAGCTTGGGAAGGAGGTAGAACCATTGGGTTTTGCTCTGGACCAAACCCAAGATGAAATTCATCATGTGAAGCTAGAACAGAATCACCTTCACGAGAAGTTCAAACTGATAGAAATTACTACTCGAGCAATGTTGGCTGAGCCTCCCTCGGACTCTCTCACCTTAGCATACCTTACACTTAGGTCATATTCTGGTGTGATAAGGGGCTATGTAAGAAGACCGTAACTTCCTTGTGTAATCCTTTTTTTAAAATAAAAATTGGGATTTCTTCGTATGATGATGTTTATGAATTTTCAAATGACCGGATAAATATAGTATGCAAATTTTTGATGAATTTTAGAAAAAGGATATTTTAAAAATGTTTATGTAAACCTTAAATAATTAAAAATTTGTAATGATTTCCAAAAAATGGTCTTCTACAATTATGTTCAGTACAAAATTTGGAGTCTAACAAGATCAACTTGATTTTTGATGAATAGTAAATTATGAATAGTGATTTTATGATTTGGATTAGTAATATGACCAAATGGATTAGTAATCTCACTTAAAGAAAGTTTTAAAATAATCCAGGCACCTTGATTAAGTAATGTGATTCAATAAAATAGTTAAATAACGGTTTCATAAATTATTATTCAAGTATTAGTTTTTTCGGGTGAATAGTGTTTTTTAATTAAAAATTAAATTTAAAATATTAGAAAATTATTTTATTAAATGGATTTCATTTTTGAACTCAGAGCACTGATATTATGTAATGGTAATTTTTGGGGTTTTTTCTGAAAAAATGAATTTTTGGTGAATAGTGTATTCATTTAAAAAATAAATTAAAAATATTTAGAAAATTATTTTTATAAAATGGAGTTCATTTTTGAAATCAGAGCATTTATATTTGATTAAGGTGAAATTTTGGGATCTTTCTGTGAAAGTTGAATTTTCAGTGAATAGTGAAAATACAGTTTTAGGGTTTCAGTATGTTTAATGACATCATAACTGTGTCATGATGATGTCATGAGATATATTAAGGGTTGGACGGCCAAGGGTGATGAAGTATTGTTTTGGGGGGCCCATGTGGCCTAACTCCATGGTAAATGCCAAGAGAGAGCACATGAGTTTGAGAAAAGCACATGTGAGGTGTCCCTTGACCATCAATGCCTTGTCCCCTCACTTTCCCTATAAATACCAAGCCCTCATCTCATCCATTCAACTCCCCACTCTTCCCCAACGATGTTTTGGTCTCATTACCTCCCAAGGAGTCCTCCCAAGGTGCCCCCAATCCCTCAAGGTCCCAACCTTTTAGGTTTAAGAGTTACATTTTAAGGTAAGGGATCCGACCCCTCTCTTTCTTTTCAAGTGATCTTTTTATGTCATTTCTTTTATGCTCCATGTTCTTATGTTGGAGGATGTTCTTTTATACTCCTATTACTGCCCTTTTTATGTTCATATAATGATAGATCCCCTCTTACTCTCATTATTTTGATTTATGAAGTTTTATGTGGCGCCGTTATGCTGCCGAAATTTTTGTAACGGATTCTTTCTCCCCTCTCATTTTTCAAGATCTATTTTCATGTAAAGTATTTCATGTTCCTTTTTATTATGTTGGGGTATGATCTCTAAATTTATCATACTGATATTTTATGATCATACGATGAGAGACCCCATTTTATCTCTTCAATTCAGTATTTTCATCTTTTAAGTGGCGCCGTTAGGCTGCCGAATTTTTAAGTGGTTCTTCACCATTCTCATTTTGAAGTTCTACTTTCATTTAAATTCTTTCAAGTTCCTTTTCATTATGTTGGGGTATGATCTCTATATCTATAATACTGATCTTTTATGACCATATTATGAGAGAACCCAATTGATCTCTTCAATTCAGTATTTTGAAATTTTAAGTGGCGCTGTTAGGCAGCCGAATTTTTAAGTGGTTCTTCACCCTTCTCGTTTTGAAGTTCTACTTTCATGTCAATTCATTCAAGTTCTTTTATATTATTTTGGGGTATTATCTCTATATCTATCATACTGGAATCTTATGTTCATATGATGAGAGACCCTATTTGACCTTGTAAATTCAATTTTGTTGAAGTTTAAGTGACGCCGTTAGGGTGCCGAATTCTCACAAGAGAAATCTTATTTTTTTTCTTCCTTTCATGTTCTTCATTTCATATGGTATATTTTCAAATTTCATTACCATGTTCTTAAATACCTTATATTTTGTCCCTATACTGTTTTATGGGTCATTTATGAATGTTTGACCCATGTCCCCTCTCTTCTCAATGTTTTCTAAAACCCCGACACATAGCTGTTATGCTGCAGAATTTTCGTCTCAAAGTGCCTATCTCTAATTTCTAAAAATTATTTTATGTTATAAAGTTAATACTCAAAGATCTTATTTCTACATAGGTATTCACATATATATCAAAATGTTATATTTTAAATTCTGGGATTTACATACATGAAACCCTCTTTCCCTTTCCGTGGGATTAAAGTGACGTAAAGATCATGTCTTTAAAGCAGTTTTTAAAACGTTATGATAATGAAATGAAACCCATTTATTTTATGCTATATGGTTTAATTATGAAAGTTTTTATGATGATATATGTGGCTCACATTATAATAAAGGCAAAGTTAAGGGTGCGCCCTGATAGCGCTCCAATGCATTGGGTAATGATGTAACCACTAGAGATTACAATTTTCACGATACCTTGGTGAATAACCATGGTAATTTTCAAATGACACCTTGGGGATGGACTTTGGTGATATGTTCATGATTGTCTATGTTAAACGATGTGGCCACATCTTCAAGTTATGAAAAATTTTATTTTTATTATGATGTATCTCATGATTTCTTTCTCATGCCTTAAGATCTTTTCATGTCCTTATTGAAGTATCTCAAGTTCACATGTAAAATGTTTCTCTTGTTTCCCTTGCTGGGCTTTTTGCTCACCCTTTCTTTTGATGTGTGTCTCCAAGTTATGAGATGCAGTAATGAACCTAGGATGAAATTAAGGAGAAGAATTTCAAGTGTTTAAGAAGAGTGTTTTTTTGTTCTTTTCATGTATTATGTTCCTTGTTTCCAAGACACTAAACCTTAAAGATCATCAGTTACGTGTAATGAGATGAAAGTTATGTTATAAAAAGACGGGATGTTATAGTTGGTATCAAAGGATGGTTTAGTTATTTGTGGAAATTAGGATATGCAAACTTTAGGAAGAAGCCTATAGAAAAGTTTATATATAAGAAATCTTCCTAGTATTTTGGTGAGTATTGAGTAAGGGGTTTCCATGAAAATAAATCCCTGTCCGGATACGAGCAGGTAGAGGTGGCTCTGGCACAGATGTACATAGGGGTAAAACCCGAAAACACCGCTTTGAGCTAGACTCGAACGGGAACTGGAACACGACAACGGGCCTTGCTGCACTCTTGGTTACGACACTCCCGGGGGATATGCTTTGGTAAATTCATAAGCTTACTATGAACCATTGTTAAAGGAACAAAGATAAAATAAAATAAAGATTCACATAAGAATATATGATCATGGATAACCTAGATTGGAACCTAGGGGATCACAAGTTAGGGTATACTTTTCTTCTACAAGTTATCCTTATATGCTTTCAGTTCCTTTTCATGATTATTGGCTAAGTACTTAAGCCCCTAATTATGCTTTCTCTTCTTAGTGAATGGTGGGAAATGGAAGAACATGTCCCAACAACCAATGTGATAGGAAATGCGATGATTGTCGTATTAATATGACAGGGATGATTAGGGGATTAAAATATGATTTTTATTTTGGAAGACGTTCACTATTTTGGGGACCCTATATGATCGAGGTAAATAGATTACAACAGTATTTTCATTGAGGAGTAAGGTTGACTTATATTTTGAAGAATCGATGAATTTAAGGTGGACTTATTGTAATTTAGGTTACTTATGGGAATGATTAACCTATCTTGGGTTAAATATGTTTAGGTTAGATACTTTTGTTATAAGATGTTAGGAGTGGTTAATGTTGTTTGGAGATGAACAATGTAGTTTATTTTGGAAGACTATGTTATCAAATCCTTCTTGTATTTGGGTTTCAATCTTAGTTTGGATTATTTTGAGTAATTTTAAGGACTGTTATTTATGGAATGGACTGTGATGAACTTTGGGTAGTACCATGGAACTTTGAAGATTTAAAAGTAGGTTCCATTCCTATGGGATTCGTTCTTTTTGAAGAGTTATTTTACCTTACCCTTTCGGTATTTGGGATAATTTTTAAAGATAAAAGAAATAGATAGTTAATCTTTTGTGGATTATGTGATTCTCTAGATGATGATTCTTGTGTTTTGATGAGACCAAGTGGTTTTGAATGCTCATCGTTTAGAGAAAAGATTAGTTTTGGTAGAAACTTATTAAAGTATGAAACTCTACATGAAGATAGATATATTTCCTTATGTTTTTGTTCTATGTTGTAAATGAATTCCTCAAAGTTATGAAAAGGAACGTAAAACAAAAATGTTGTTGGTTTACGTTTCCTACTAGGTAATCAAAGACCACTTGCACACAACATAATTTTGGGATTTTCTGGTGGTTAACTTCCTCCTAATCGTGTCTTCTATCACTCTCCTTTAGGACGTGACCCTTTGTTTTCTCCTCCATGTCCATGTTTCCTACATGGAATCCTAGTATGAGTAAACTCGGGTGGCCTTTGTACTCCCTTTTCACTCTTTTAAAGTAATGGTGTCATTGACTCTTTTTCCGATGTGGGACTTTCAATGAAATTTCAAAACCCAATTTTTAAAAATTGCGAGGACGCAATTTCTTAAGGGGGGAAGATTGTAACGGCCTGAAATTTTGAATAAATCTTGTTTCCTAATTTCATGTGTTATTTTATTTTTATATTCAACAAAAATGTTTTATTTGATAAACATAATTATAATTAAAATGAGACCAGTGAGTTTTGAATGTTATATGACCATCGGTCAATATGACCGTTGTGAAAAAAATGTTTTGATTATTGTCTCTAAATATAAGTAATCTTGGTTAATTATTATAGAAAAAAGATTTGATGGCGTCACCTAGTAGTCTTGGACCGATCGAAGCCCATCTAACAGAGCTTGGGAAGGAGGTAGCACCATTGGGTTTTGCTCTGGACCAAACCCAAGATGAACTTCATCATGTCAAGCTAGAACGGAACCGCCTCCACGAGAAGTTCAAACTGATAGAAATTACTACTCGGGCAATGTTGGCTGATCCTCCCTCGGACTCTCTCACCTTAGCACAACTTACACTTAGGTCCTATTCTAGTGTGATAAGGGGCTATGTAAGAAGACCATAACTTCCTTGTGTAATCCTTTGTTTTAAATAAAAATTCGGATTTCTTCTTATGATGATGTTTATGAATTTTCAAATGACCGGAGAAATTTAGTATGCATATTTTTGATGAATTTTAGAAAAAGGATATTTTAAAAATGTTTATGTAAACCTTAAATAAATAAAAATTTGTAATGATTTCCAAAAAATGGTCTTCTACAATTATGTTCAGTACAAAATTTGGAGTCTAATAAGATCAACTTGATTTTTGATGAATAGTAAATTATGAATACTGATTTTATGATTAGGATTAGTAATATGACCAAATGGATTAGTAATCTCACTTAAAGAAAGTTTTAAAATAATCCAGGCACCTTGATTAAGTAATTTGATTCAATAAAATGGTTAAATAACGGTTTCATAAATTATTATTCAAATATTAGTTTTTTCGGGTGAATAGTGTTTTTTAATTAAAAATTAAATTAAAAATATTAGAAAATTATTTTTATAAAATGGATTTCATTTTTGAACTCAGAGCACTGATATTATGTTATGGTAATTTTTGGGGTTTTTTTCTGAAAAAATGAATTTTTGTTGAATAGTGTATTTATTTAAAAAATAAATTAAAAATATTTAGAAAATTATTTTTATAAAATGGAGTTCATTTTTGAAATCAGATCATTGATATTTGATTATGGTGAAATTTTGGGATCATTCTGAGAAAGTTGAATTTTCAGTGAATAGTGAAAATACAGTTTTAGGGTTTCGGTATGTTTAATGACATCATAACTGTGTCATGATGATGTCATGAGATATATTAAGGGTTGGACGGCCAAGGGTGATGAATTATTGTTTTGGGGGGCCCATGTGGCCTAACTCCATGGTAAATGCCAAGAGAGAGCACATGAGTTTGAGAAAAGCACATGTGAGGTGTCCCTTGGCCATTAATGCCTTGTCCCCTCACTTTCCCTATAAATACCAAGCCCTCATCTCATCCATTCGACTCCCCACTCTTCCCCAACGAAGTTTGGGTCTCATTACCTCCCAAGGAGTCCTCCCAAGGTGCCCCCAATCCCTCAAGGTCCCAACCTTTTAGGTTTAAGAGTTACATTTTAAGGTAAGGGATCCGACCCCTCTCTTTCTTTTCAAGTGATCTCTTTTATGTCATTCCTTTTATGCTCCATGTTCTTATGTTGGAGGATGTTCTTTTATACTCCTATTACTTCCATTTTTATGTTCATATAATTATAGATCCCCTATTACTCTCATTATTTCGTTTTATGAAGTTTTATGTGGCGCCGTTAGGCTGCCGAAATTTTTGTAACGGATTCTTTCTCCCCTCTCATTTTTCAAGATCTATTTTCATGTAAAGTATTTCATGTTCCTTTTTATTATGTTGGGGTATGATATCTAAATTTATCATACTGATATTTTATGATCATATGATGAGAGACCCCATTTGATCTCTTCAATTCAGTATTTTGATGTTTTAAGTGGCGCCGTTAGGCTGCCGAATTTTTAAGTGGTTCTTCACCATTCTCATTTTGAAGTTCTACTTTCATGTCAATTCTTTCAAGTTCCTTTTTGTTATGTTGGGGTATGATCTCTATATCTATAATACTGATATTTTTTGACCATATGATTAGAGACCCCAATTGATCTCTTCAATTAAGTATTTTGAAGTTTTAAGTGGCGCCGTTAGGCTGCCGAATTTTTAAGTGGTTATTCACCCTTCTCGTTTTGAAGTTCTACATTCATGTCAATTCTTTCAAGTTCTTTTATATTATTTTGGGGTATTATCTCTATATCTATCATACTGTAATCTTATTTTCATATGATGAGAGACCCTATTTGACCTTGTAAATTCAATTTTGTTGAAGTTTAAGTGACGCCGTTAGGCTGCCGAATTCTCACAAGAGAAATCTTATTTTTTTTTCTTCCTTTCATGTTCTTCATTTCAAATGGTATATTTTAAAATTTCATTACCATGTTCTTAAATACCGTATATTTTGTCCCTCTACTGTTTTATGGGTCATTTATGAATGTTTGACCCATGTCCCCTCTCTTCTCAATGTTTTCTAAAACCCCGACACATAGCCGTTATGCTGCAGAATTTTCGTCTCAAAGTGCCTATCTCTCATTTCTAAAAATTATTTTATGTTATAAAGTTAATACTAAAATCTCTTATTTCTACAGAGGTATTCACATATATATCAAAATGTTATATTTTAAATTCTGGGATTTACATACATTAAACCCTCTTTCCCTTTCCGTGGGTTTAAAGTGACGTAAAGATCATGTCTTTAAAGCACTTTTTAAAACGCTATGATTATGAAATGAAACCCATTTATTTTATGCTATATGGTTTATTTATGAAAGTTTTGATGATGATATATGTGGCTCACATGATAATAAAGGCAAAGTTAAGGGTGCGCCCTGTTAGCGCTCCAATGCATTGGGTAATGATGTAACCACTAGAGGTTACAATTTTCACGATACCTTGGTGAATAACCATGGTAATTTTCAAATGACACCATGGGGATGGACCTTGGTGATATGTTCATGATTGTCTATGTTAAACAATGTGGCCACATCTTCAAGTTATGAAAAATTTTATTTTTATTATGATGTATCTCATGATTTCTTTCTCATGCCTTAAAGATATTTTCATGTCCTTATTGAAGTATCTCAAGTTCACATGTAAAATGTTTCTCTTGTTTCCCTTGATGGGCTTTCTGCTCACCCTTTATTTTTATGTGTGTCCCCAGGTTATGAGAAGAAGTAATGAACCTAGGATGAACTTAAGGAGAATCATTTCAAGTGTTTAAGAAGAGTGTTTTTTTGTTCTTTTCATGTATTATGTTCCTTGTTTCCAAAACACTAAAACTTAAAGATCCTCAGTTCTGTGTAATGAGATGAAAGTTATGTTATAAAAAGATGGGATGTTATACGAAAGGTCTTCTAGAGAAAGAATATATTAGGCCAACTCTAATCCCAATCTCTCAATCTTCTAATTTTAAGATGTCTGCTCATTGTGAAATCTGATTCTGTCGTTTCCTCTTATGTTATATTCCACCTATGAAAAAAACAATATTTTTAACATAACAGAAGTCCCAAATTTCTAATCATATAATACATTAAAAAGTTCTTCAGATTGGTGTTCAGGATAAAATATTTAAATTTAATTACATTATTTATAGTTTGGTCCTTGAGAAATTTTTCCTACATAATCCCATGCTAAAAAATGTTATACACTGCCTAGGGTAAACACCACTTTTTCGACTCAATGGTGGCCTCATATTTTTTATGAGTGCTACCATTGAAGAGATATCCCATTTTTACACAATCATTTTAAAATAACAAATAATAATTTTGTATAGATTATTCTGAACATACTAGGCCTTTGAATATCATGTCATCTCTATTCCTAGATTTATAATTATAAGAGTAAATATTCTAATTTCTTACAGTGAGAAAATGTGTCTCTAAAAAATTAAAAGCATAAATAAATTTTCCCCAAAAGGAAAATATAGGGAAAAACTGGGGATACGATGCTCACACCTGGATCACCTACTTCCATGTAAACATGCAAGTTACTAGGCTAGCAGAACATACAGACCCAAGGGATGGTATGTCCTCATAAGGTCTGGTCATGCTGGTGACGTGCATAGAAATACACATGTATCTCCTCAACTGCGACATGTGGAAGACATAATGCACTCACTTCTACTATTGGGTGGGTAGGGTATAATGATATTAAATCTCACCATCTGCTTGAACAATTTTCAATGGCCTAAAAAATCTCAGGTGAAAATTTCCATTTCCATCTGAACCTCTACATCCCACATCACGACCAGAGTCATTGTTGTCCCTAGAATAGGGTCTCCTAATTCCCTCCTTCATAATATCCATCTATTGAATAACCTATGTAATTGTGGTGACACATTATTTTTCAATCGATTCCTCTCAAACAAGACTATCTTATACGCTTAGAAGCAAAGGGGTCTATATCATCAGCTGAAGAAAATTGTACCCTCTTACTCAACTAGGTTCGGTTGCAGGGAAGCTAACAACTCCAAAATCTCCCACATCAGGCAAGACCGGGACTTCCTTCTAAGGTAATCATGTAATGGCCCGGACCACTCCAGTCCATTACATTGTAAAAATTTAATGTGGTCAAACACGACGCATCATATAATAATAATTTTTGATGAAAATAATTGATAATGGTGCGGTGAATTTTTTGGTGTCAATTAGATTAAATGGTTTTAATTTATTCTTTGTGAAATAAAATAAATAAAATTGATTGTATTTAATTCAATGAGCAGAGGTTCGTGGTATATTTTTGAATTATTTAAATTTTAATAAATAATAAATTATGTGTGTAATGGGCATGTAGTGGGAGGCTGCTTGGCGTTGACGTAATGGTGGTCGGACATGGTCAATGTGATGAACGTTAATAATACTTATTATTATTAATAATAACTGGTGACGAGTTAGTAAATTTTAATTGGGGATTTGTTATTATTGTTATATTAAATAATTATAATAATAAGGTTCACTTAAATTTTGAAATATCCACTAATAAAGATTTAATGAGTTTTAAATTTTGAATTCAATGCAACGAGATTTGAGATATGAGGATCAACGAGAGATGTTATTATTTATGATAATTGTGTTAAAAAAATAATGATAAAGGTTTAAAATGTGGGTGCACCATGTGAGTTTTGATGGGAGGAGATCATGCATGTTTGTTTGGGAGGTTTAATCATTATTATTGAAAATAACAATGAAAAAAGAATAAGAATGGAATTAATGGTGGAAAATCAAGGGAGGCGTGACCTGATTGGAGAATAATGAGGTGCCACTTTTGTTGGGGGCGTGCAAATTTTGAGAAAAAAAGGATATTGGAGAGAGAGAAAAAGAATATGAGAAATAAAATTAAAAGGGAAATAAATGGAAAAGGGGGAAGTATTGTTTTATTCTAGCGTGCAAGAAGACTCAAATCGTGATTGATTTTGGAATTATGAAAAATAAATCAATAATTGATTAATAATGATAATAAAATATTTTTATTTTTTATTTTGATGATAAAACACCTATTTGTCTGGAACTCCTTCGGGCAACCTCTGTTTCAAGAACCATCTGCGGCAGTGCGCCCCGGATTCCGAGACGGACATTCCAAGTCCAATATTTGATGTCTTTTTTGGGTTTTTGGATCGGGAACCTGAAACACTTGTGAATTAATAGATATAATAATATTATTAAATCTTCGACCCGTCATAATTCTCACGTGCGACGTCCGATTGACTTCTCGTCAGTGGCGATGTGATCCTATCATTATTATGATAAATTCATGTCTAAGGATGGATATTAAATTATGGTTCGTGGCTTGGGTTCACAAAACACCCCATAATAATAATATTGTTATTATTACGGGATCTTGTATCTATCATATCTCCTTCATACGGTGTTGGAATGGTGAACCATCTGTGACATTGCAACCATGAATTTAGATGGTCATTTTTAATAGAAATGATGAATAACTTTTTATGACTCATGACTTGGGTCAATAAAACACTTATTATTAATTGAACTTATTATTAATAAACGCAATGATATTGCGTGACGTGTCGTGTGTTGACCAGTCAAACAGTGCAACAGTTATACGGTCACGTCCTGTATTCATCAATACATGTTTCATACTGTTTTACCTATTATTTTCTTATATTAGAGAGGGTCACGTGTTATTTATGGACCCCTCTTATTCTCTACACGGTGACGCTCCCGGATGACACAAAAGCATTCCTCTTATCTTCTTCATCCAGACTCCGATCATCGATCTGTCGGTGGCTGCGAAATCGTGTTGACGAAGTGATCTTCATTCACCTCATTCCATTCCCTCTTCTTCAACTTCCTCTTTATAGTTTCCTACAAAAGATATTACTGATATTTTACGGGAATGACGCTCTTCGACAAACGTCATCTTAATGTTACGTTCTACCCCATTCTTATTCCTTCCTCAATCTCCTCTTTCTCTTCCTCCTTGCCATGATATGACAAGTTAAACCTTAAACAATAATGGAGTCTCTCTTGGTTGTTAGTGTGGTTTCACCACAGTGTTCATGGGAGGGTGTAGTCGTCAGGAAGAGTTATCGAAATCCTCGTGGTGGTTGTTCTCACAGAAGGACATCAAAACCTATTCAGGTAGGGATCATACCATCGTCTCTCTCTATCTTTTGTGCATCATGTGGGGTGGGTATCCACATGTTTTCATGGGATACAGTTGAACTAGTAAATAAATATAATCACTGGTTAAATAATAAGTTTGGGGATATTTTATTGATATTGTTGTTCTATTTCCATCAATGTTTATCATTTGATTTTGTTGTGAATTGAATAGGCTTATGCCTACTGAAAATCATGGTCGTTGGGGGCCTTTTCTTGCACAATTAAATGATTCCATGTTTTTTGGGATTGTATTGTAGATATAATTTCATAGAATGTGTAAATTGGTTCATCATGTAATGTTGGATGATTAAATGAATATCTGGAACCCTTGTATGATCACCCGAGATAAACTAAATGAATGAATGAATTTGTGGGTGCTAGTTGGGGTTTAATTATGTGAATGGGTGTTTCATGGGTTGTTGTGGAATGGGAGAGCAATGGGGCTATGATTGGAATGATTGTGGGTTGGCGTGTATGATATGGTCGTGATGGGAAACGGAGCTGCGATAAATAGTATCAAGTGGATGATGATGCCGTATGTGTATTGTTTCCGATGTGTTTATGGTTATGGTGGTTGGCAGCAGGGCTGCAGGGATGGGTTTTTCATATGAATAAATGTGGATGAGGTAACTAAAAAATTGTGGTCCATGATAGTTGATTAAATACATAAAATCAATGGAATTGATTAGCTGATAGAAGAAAATTGTATTGTGATGCTTGGGTTTTCCATAACTTTTTAAGGGTTGGCTGGGATATGTTTTATAAATGATTGATCTCGTTTGGTTGTTGTTAGTTTCTCGGTAGTTAAGGACGTGATAAACTAAACCTGTTGAAACATGAAAAGCTTAATGGGGGTTGAGGTTGTTTATTGCGTGCATGCTTTCAAGGTAGTAGTGTCGAGGCTTGTGCTCATATCTATTTTATAGAAGCCTTATGATGGGATGAGTGGTTGATATAATTATATAAATCTGTCTGTTTTATGTTTCTTTACACACCCCACCCATGTTGAGCACTACATGTCGAACACCCATGGGACAGGGGGGGGTGAGATTCTCAAACATCTAAAGGATGGCTGGTTACTTTTCTTCCTTGTGCTCTCTCTTCCAGGTTCTATAGTACAATATCCTTTGTGTAGGTTATGAATGATGTTTCCTAATTGTCTTCGAGATGAGGATGTGATATGTTCCTAGGTGTCTTTGGGATGAGATGTGATGTGGTTCCCATGTGTCTTCGAGATGAGATGTGGTTATGGCCGAGGATTGAGTGCCGGTGGGATACTATGATGGCCAAGGATTGAGTGCCAGCAGGATACTATGAGATTCATATGTCCAGGTTGTGGCACTAGCTCGAGATTCGTATGGACAGGTTGCGGAACTAGATCAAGAAGAGGGGGAAGCATCAGAGCGTTTGGTGTGAGGGATTGAGCAGTATTCAGTGGGAAGGTGGTGCGGGGTACCCATACATTGATAATATTACTATACTACTCTATTGACTTTTGATATTTGGTGAGTGTGGCTTGTAAGGTTTCGTGGATAGATTCCTTGCTAGGATTTGGTTCTTTATGTTTTCTCATGAGGCATTCGGATGTCTCCCCACTTGTGCACGAGAGATTTAGGTTTTCTTACTGAGTATACTTGTATGCTCACCCTATGTTTACTTTCAGGTTTTTAGGAGGACTCTAGGGACCATGAGGGACCTTGCTAGTTGGGCATTGGAGTTTTGCTGGTTACAATTTTTGCTTTTTTTTGTATAGTACTTTGGAGCTTTTCTTGTACTTGTAATTTTGTTTCACTATTGTATAAAACATGCATAAGGGTTTGTTTTTGGGTTTATTTTCATTTACTTGTTCCTTTTTCTTTTGGTGTCTAACTTATCCTATTTCCTGATCTAAAATAATTAAAAGATTAATGCCTCCCATATTCGTGAAAACTCATACACTTGGTGCTAGTGGCCACTCCGGGGCCTATAGGAGGTGGGACTCGGGGGTCCTTATCTCCCTTTCACCATTGCCAGCTCAGGAGGGGCATCTTTTATGGGAGGGGGTTGTGAAAGAATGGTATCTGAGGCTGATGGTAGAGAGATAGGATGGAGTCTGGAGTTAGGAACACTGAGGATTTCATGGGATTGTAGGGAAACAATGCTGGATGATCATGGTGCATGACATATGCCAGGGATGACCGGCTAGGACACGGGATTTTAGGTCCCCCTTGATCTGATTCAATGACTCTGAGGTTACCGAATGACCAAGTAAGACTACATTTATTGCCAGGTGGAGTCCCTAGGAAAGCTACATGCATCATCATGATTTGTGATTTACGTGATTGGGGGTTCTGGGAAAGAAATAAAAATAAAATGATAAAATGAAACCTTGAGAAAATTTCCTTTCAACTTGCGATTAGGGGTTTTTTGTTTACCGTATAGCTATGGAACCTATACATCATTCCCGGGTGACTCGGGCAGTGGAGGCCCAACATATTCAGACAGTAGATCAGCTGAGGAATGACCGAGAGGAGAAAGACCACTTGTGGAAGCGCACATTTCATTCTTTCACGTGACACAGCTTGAAGAAGTATGAAGGAAGCACTTCGGATACGGAATAAAAGAGTTGGTTGGAGGAACTTGATATCACCTTTGGGTTGATCAGGGCTCTATCAGAGTACTGGGTTCCTCTATCAGTAAGCCAGCTATGAGGTGCGGCACATTAGTGGTGGATGCTTTACCCTGGGGAGGGGAATGAGATAGAAGTTCTATGGGCCAACATTAGGAAGGAGTTCCACGAGGAATTTATTTCCTTAACAATGAAGGCTGAGAAGAGGCAGGAGTTGCTGTCTCTCCTACAAGGAAGCATGTCAGTGTGGGAACTAGGGGTTAAGTTCAAGGATCTCCTCTATTTATCCCGGAAACACTTTCCGAATGAGGATTCCCGAGCCAGAAATTTTGGGGAGGCACTTCACTCATCAATTGGGTGTGTAGTGATCCCTTTCACATTACCAACGTACCTAGAAGTACAAAATAAGGCATATATAATCGAGAGGATGCGCTCGTAAGTAGGTCCTCCATGAGATAGGAGTCACCCACGTTCGTCCAAGAAGGAGGCGGCCAGAAGTAGATCCCCAACAATAGGACCTTCCATGTTTCGACCGGAAAGGAGAAGACTTCAGCAGGTCCCATACCAATCTCACGATTTCCACCCATTTTCTATGGGCCAGGGACCGAGGTGCTTTACATGTGGGAATCATGGTCATTTAGGAAGGCATTCCCCTTTTTAGACTCAATATGGAGGGACTGGCCGGGTTCATCCCCAGCCCCAACAGCAGTTCCCAGCCCGACCCTTCCAGCAATAACTGGCTCTAGTCCCTCGAAGGGGAGCTGAAGCAGGTGGTGGCCAACAACAGGGAGTTCATCAAGGACCCCAACTGGGACATGGTCGAGGAGGTGGACGTCAATATATAGGAAGAGGAGTGGGACATGGATAGTTGCACGCAACAGAAATGGAAACCATAGCAAGGTCATATATTGAGAAATATGTTTCCGATTTTACACAAATGCTATTTTTGTGTTTTGTTTAAATTCAGGAGCACCACACACATTTGTTGAAACTCATTTTCGCCCATGCTTTGGGTCTAGAACTTGTTTTTTTATGCGTCTATAATGCTAAGTTGTTCCCCTATTTCCTTTAAATGTGTGTGAAGAGTCCTAACATGTGGGTAGAGGAGGACCTAATCCCTAATCAAGATGCATTAATGTGGATGCGATTAAACTCGTGCGGTTAAATCAGTGCTGCCCAAAGTGGATAATATCTTTACATGGGATAATGAATTCCCCAATCCATGTGTTGGGGTAGCATGTTTCTTATTTTCTGGGGTGTTGGGGGCAGTGTGTGTATGAGAAATCCTAATGTATAGGGGTGGTAGGACCTAATCCCTAATCGAGACGCATTAATGTGGATGCGAATAAACCCATGCAGGTGAGTCAGTCCCTCCTAACGTCGATAATATCTTGACAAGGGGGAAGGAATTCTCGGACTAATATAATTAGGATAGTGGCTGGATTCCTTTTATAACAAGATCCCTGAGAGGTATCTTGAGGGGTGGTTGTTCGGATATTTCCCCTTTTATGGGCTGATTTTTAATTCTCAAGGACGAGAATGTTTTGAGAGATATTTGATGTAATGGAATGGACCTCTCTGGTCCATTGCTTTGCAAAAATTTGATGTGGTCAAACACAATGTGTCTTATAATAATAATTTTTGATAATAATAATTGATAATTGTGGCGTGAATTTTTTTGGTTCTAATTAGATTAAATGGTTTTAATTTAATCATTGTGAAATAAAAGAAATAAAATTAAATGTATTTAATTCAATGAGGGGAGGTTCATGGTTTCATTTTTATTTATTTAAATTTTAATAACTAATAAATTATATGTGTAATGGGAATGTAGTGGGAGGCAGCTCGGCGTTGACATAATGGTGTTCAAACATGGTCAACGCAGCAAACGTCAATAATTATAATAATTAATAATAATAATTGGTGATGAGGTAGTAAATTATAAATGGGGATTTGTTATTATATTTATAATAAATAATTATAATAATAATGTTGGCTTAAATTTTGAAAGATCCGTTAATAAAGATTTATATAGTTTTAAATTTTGAATTCAATGCAACAATATTTGAGATATGAGGATAAATGAGAGAAGTTATTATTTATGATAATTGTGTTAAAAAAAATAATGATAAAGGTTTAAAATGGGGGTGCGGCATGTGCGTTTTGATGGGAGGAGATCTGGCATGTTTTTTAGGGATTTTTAATCATTATTATTGGAAATAATAATGAAAAAAAAAGAAGGATGGAATTAATGGTGGAAAATCAAGGGAGGCGTCACCTTCCTGGAGAATACGGAGGTGCCACTTTTGTTGGGGGCATGAAAATTTGGAGAAAAAGGAGATTGGAGAGAGAAAAAAAAAGAATAAGAGTAATAAAATTAAAATATAAATAAATGAAAAAGGGAGAATTTGTGTTCGATTCCAACACACAAGAAGACTTTAATGATTTTGGAATTATGAAAAAATAAATAAATAATTGATTAATAATAATAATAAAATATTGTTATTATTAATTTTGATGATAAAACACCTATTTGTCTACAACTCCATCGTGCGACCTTGGTTTCAATAACCGTCTGCTGCTGTGTGACCCCGATTCCGAGATGGACATTACAAGTCCAATATTGGATGTCTTTTTTGGGTTTTCGTATCGTGTCCCCGAAATGCTCGTGAATTAATAGATTTAATAATATTATTAAATCTTCGACCCGTCATAACTCCCACGTGCGACGTCCGATTGACTTCTTGTCAGTGGAAATTTGATTCTAGCATTAATAAGATCGATTCAAGTCTAAGGTTGGATATTAAATTATGGTTCGTGGCTCAGGTCCACGAAACAGCCAATAATAATAATATTATTATTATTACAGGATCTTGTATCTAACATATCTCCTTCATACAGCGCTGGAATGGAAAACTGTCTGTGATGTTGCAACCATAAATTTATGACGGCCATTTATTAAGACACATGATGAATACCTTTTTTATGAATCATGTCTCATGTCAATAAAACACATATTATTAATCGATGTTATTATTATTAAATGCATTGAAACCGTGTGACGTGTCGTGTGTTAACCAGTCAAACAATGCAATAGTTGTATGGTCATGTCGTGTATTCATTAATACATGTTGCGTACCATTTTACCTCTTCGTTGCCTATATAAGAGAGGGTCATGTTTCATTTATGGACCCCTCTTCTTCTCTGCACGGCGACGCTCTCGGATGACCCAGAAGCCTTCCTCCTATATTCTTCATCCAGACTCCGATCGTTGATCTGTCGGTGGCTGCAGGATCATATCGACGAGGTGAAAATCGTGCACCTCGTTTCATTCCCTCTTCTTCGACTTCCTCTTCACAGTTTCCTACATAAGAGATTCCTACTATTTTACTAGAATAACACTCTTCGACGAACGTCATCTTAATGGTACATTCTACCCTGTTATTATTCCTTCCTCGATCTCCTCTTTCTGTTCCTCCTTTCCATGATATGACAAGTGAAACCTTAAACATTAATGGATTCTCTTTTGGTTTTTAGTGTGGTTATGCTGCATTGTCCATGGGAGGATGTAGTTGTGAGGAGGAGTGATCGAAATCCTCGTGGTGGTTGTTCTCACAGAATTACATCAAAACCTATTTAGGTAGGGATCTTACCTTCATCTCTCTCTCTTTTGTGCATCATGCGGGGTGGGTATCTTCTTGTTTTCGTGAGATAAGGTTGAACTAGTAAATAAATATAATAACTAGTTAAAGAACGGGTTTCGGGAGATTTTATTGATATTGTTGTTCTATTTCCCTCAATGCTTATCCTTTGATTTTTTTTGAATTGAATTGGCTTATGCCTACTAAAAATCATGGTTTCTAGGGGCCTTTTATTACGTAATTAAATGTTTCCATGTTTTTCTTGATTGGTTTGTGGATGGAATTTCATAGAATGTGGAAATTGGTTAATCTTGTAAAGATGGCAGATTAAATGAATATATGAAACCCTTGTATGATCAGCCTAGATAAACTAAATGAAATAATGAATTTGTGGGTGCTGGTTGGGGTTTAATTATGTGAAGGTGTGTTTCGTGGGTTGTTGTGGAATGGGTGAGCAGCGGGGCTTCGGTTGGCTTGGTTGTCCGTCGGAGTGTATGATATGGTTGTGATGGGCAACTGAGCTGCTGTAAATTGTATAAAAGGCATGATGATGTGGTACGGGTATTATTTCTGACGTGTTTGAGGTTATGGTGGTTGGCAGTAGGGCTGCAGTGATGGGTTGTGCATATGAATAAAAGTTGAAGTGTTAACTAATGAATTGTGGGCGATGATAGTTAATTAAATATGGAATGTCAATGGAATTTATTGGCTGATAAAAGGAAATGGTATTCTGTTTCTTTTGTTTTCCCTAACATTATGTTTGGTTGACAGGGATATGTTTTACGGATGATTGATCTTGTTTGGTAGTTGTTAGTTGCTTGGTAGTTAAGGAAATGATAAACTAAAACTATTGAAACATGAAAAGATTAATATGGTTTGAGGCTGTTTATTGCGTGCATAATTTCAAGGTAGCAGTGCTGAGGCATGCGCTCAGATCTTTTTTGTAGAAGCCTTAGGATTGGATGAGTGGTTGATATAATTATATAAATCTGTATGTTTTAGGTTTCTTTATGCACCCCACCCATGTTGAGCAGTACTTTCCAAACACCCGTGGGATGGGGGGGTGAGATTCTCAAACATCTAAAAGATGGCTGGTTACTGTTCTTCCTTGTGCTCCCTCTTCCAATATATATAGCCCAAGATTATTCGGGCATGTCATGACAGATGTTTCCCAAGAGTCTTTGGGATGAGGATGTGATATATTCCCAGATGTCTTCTGGTTGAGATGTGATGTGGTTCCCAGGTTCCTTCAGGATCAGATGTGGTTATGGTCGAGGATTGAGTGCAGGCGGGATACTATGATGGCTGAGGATTGAGTACCGGCGGGATACTATGAGATTCGTATGGCTAGGTTGTGGCACTGGCTCGTGCTTCGTATGGCCAGGTTACGACCCTAGATTAGGAAGAGGGGAAAGTATCAGAGTGTTAGGCGTTAGGGCTTGAGCAGAATTTAGTGGGAAAGTGGTGCGGGGTACCTATACATTGATAATATTACTATAGTACTCTATTGACTTGTGATATTTGGTGAGTTTGGCTTGTATGGTTGGGTGGATATATTCCTTTCTAGGCTTTGGTTCCTGATTTTTTCTGACGGGGCATTAGGATGTCTCCCCACCTCTGTACCAGAGCTTTAGGTTTTACTACTGTGTATGCTTGTATTCTCACCCTATGTTTACTTTCACATTTTCAGGAGGACTGCAGGGACCGTGTAGGACCTTGCTAGTTGGGAGTTGGAGTTTTGCTGGTTGCAGTTTTTGCTTTCTTTTTTTTGGTATCGTAATTTGGAGCTTTTCTTGTACTTGTACTTTTGTTTCGGTATTGTATAAAACATGCATATGGGTTTGGTTTTGGGATTATTTTCATTTACTTGTTCCTTTTTCTTTTTGTGTTTGACTTACCCTATTTCCCGATCTTAAATAATAAAAAGGGAAATGCCTCCCATATTTGTGAAAACTCATACCCTTGGTGCTAGTCGCCACTCTGGGGCCTACAGGAGGTGGGACTTGGGTTTCATTATCTCCCTTTCACCATTTCCAGCTCAGTAGGGGAATCTTTGGTGGGAGGGGGTTGTGAAAAATCCACTATAATATTTCCCATTATTAGATTATAGACTATCCAAAGTTATATTACTATAGGATGTTCAACCAGTGTCGCCAAATCTTGTCCAGGTCTCTCTGGGTACAGGGGTACCCAAAACATTAGTGCTCTGTGAAAACCACAAAGTGCTCACCCAGAAGGTAGCATCTCCACATCCAGTGGTGAAGACTACCATTACCATAACCATATTGTGAGTCATATAGTTTTGTATATGGGGAATTCATCACCTCAACCTATACTTTATAACCACAGTATCAAGACATGATGTTGAGAATGCAAGGTACCAACAAATAGGGTAGGTGAGTAACATCATCCAATCGTAATAGGATTGACAGAGAAATAATGTGGCATATCCCACATGTATTTTCCCCTCCTGGAAGGAGAGAATTCCCCAATATAGGCACTTTTCCAATCCCCCAATTGGCATTACCAGCAGAATAAGGTCAAGTTGTAAAACACCACTTTCAAAGCCAGGACCTACTCTGACACACCATTTCACAAATCCACCCTAAACGCACATGTCGACGGGACTCATCTACCAAACCTCAATACCATTCACTATTGGTGGAACTAACATGACCACATGGTTATTTCTCATCACAAAACACATCTACGTGGTGGGAAGAACCCTTCTTCATCATTCACCCAAATCTACATTGATAAAAAATGACACATGGTTACATCGACACCACGTGTCACCCTGGAAACTACTCAAGCTGGGAGTTGCAATAAAAGTGTACTTAACATAGTTTCTAACATGTTCTAATAGAAAATGTAGGAAATACATAGGGCATAACTCTTATCATATCATGTGGTAAATGATTATAGATATCCATAGCATACACCTGTCTACTGGCCCGACCACCAGCTCCTTGAGCCTGACGTGGATCACCTAGTGTTGGTGGAAGGTTCCTTTAACATCCTCCCCCAAACCATAGTTCATTCATATCTTATTCTAGAACCCTTACCCTGAATACCACCTTGTCCACGCTTGGGAGATCCCTAATAATGGAATTTCCTCTGTTATGATGATTCACCTACCAACAAAATATAATTCTCTGCACATGTAGTTGGGTATTCTTATTGCATGTGACCTCGACTATCACAAGAATAGTACATGCCCTCCTTGGATGTCCCCATGCTCCATGCTGCCTCATCCCCATACGACTGCATTACTAATACTTATTTTGAGGAGGCCTCCTAAATGGAGATCAAGTTGGCTGATATCCTCTTACCACGGTTTATGTTTCAACTCTGTTGTTCCAACTACTATAACTAGGTATGTGGAATTACTCTGATAGAATGTTCTCTATCAATAGTTACTTCTCCAGCACCCCTGTATAATTGAGGACCCCCAAGGGTACTATGATAGACTGAATCTCTCTGTGTAGTCCCACTCGAACATCAATGAATAAAAGTGACCTTTATAAATAATTTCAAGATATTATTTTTAATTGTCTGTCAACCTAGTAGTGTACTCAGTCCCCATCATCCCAACCATATATGACTAATGATTCTCCTGAAGTCGAATGGAGCGCATGAAGAAGTGGTAGAACTCCACTAAAAATAGCTGTATGAAGTCATACCATGATAGTAATAATTCATCGTGTATCTATGTAAACATGACCCACTACTTCTTAGTTGATCTTATGAAAATGTTGGTTGCCAAAGTCAACATTTGATATGTTGTGTCAGTGCAAGCCCAAAAAGGCAAGCCACAGACTCTAACCAAACCTCTATTGCCTAAGGCTCTGTCTCACCATGGAACCTCAACAGTCACAAGCGTTGGAACGTGAAAAGAGTGATTAGTATATGAATATGATTTTTCAGCTCTTCTAGGTATTTCATCTAATCAATAAGTGGGGGTTATTTTACCTTCTCTCCTAGAAAATGGGCCTCACAAAATGGTTCCTAAGATGAGGCCTCATCGCTCACTAGGTCGTCTCCATGAACTGGAGCCAGTATCATGGCTCCCTATCATTAGATAGACATCCTAGATGTTATCAAGGAGTACTATGGTCAGAAATGTTAGTGGGTATATATATATATATATCTAAAAAATTGGTATATTACTAATGAAGGATAGTCAAAAACTCAATCCTATTTGATTCGTATACAATTGTTTCCGATAATAGGTGTGTCAGGGTAGAGTGTCAAAAATTTAAGAACTAGGGTCCTTGTGAATGGATACGTCATCTGCTCATACCATAACAATATTACCTGTCCAATTAGTCGCTCTTGTGACACTTCTATATGATTTCCCTAAACCCAACGAAGTCCTTTTTAAAAAAGCATCCAAACAATGTCTGATGGTTCGAACCACCTTTGATAAGACTTTTTCACAACCAATCCCATGTGGGGGATCAATCCAAAACTACCCCCGGCCTACCTCCAGAGGCTAAGGTTTTGATACTAGAACCGTAGGCACATAAAACTATGGGAGGAATATTCCGGAGAAGCTATACACACACACACACACACACTTCCTACTCAATGAAAAAGTGTAGAGGGAAAAAATATATAGTACATATATATATAAACCATAATCATGAATCAGTCTTTGAATAGAACATGTGTAAGAATGTAAACATAATGGTAAAGGATAAAAAGACACATCCAACCAGAAAAGTTCCACAACCCAACAACAGGTTGAAAAGTAAAATATTTGGGAGATTCCAACTCCTAAATACCATGTCATAACCAATACACATGGTACATAAACTATGTATCCCTATATCTTTTGATGTAATGATCAATATGTATGTCATCAATATGGGTACACTAGGTGTGGGAAAATACCATGCAAGGGTGAGTATAAGAATAATTTATAGGAATCCCCAAAGGCTCGAGGGAGCTTCAATAGAGGTACTAAAGAGGGGAGTAGTATGATAAATAATATAATAATATGATAGTTATAGAGAGAAAATGGTATAGTAAAAAGGAGTTCAGTTTAAACTAAAAAGAATATGAAGTAAGCACATAGACATGCAAGGCTCTAGAAATTGTGATAATGTGAACATCTCATTGCGTCTTCATGTCCTATAGTATGAGATAAGACTCGCCCAACCATGAAAATCATTAGATGGAACGAACGTGGCATGCCTCATGTGTCTTCACCTCTCTTGGATAGAGAGTATCCAAATCCCAAGGAGTGGGTACGGTAAACATGATATATATATATATTCTCTACCATAGAATCCAAAAAAGTATTAAGGGGATATCCATCTCACTAGCCCAGCCTAGGAAAAGATATTATCCAATAGTTCTAGAAGTAACCACCATCGATGCCTAGAATCCGACACATCTACTATGGACTGAAAGTCAAAGAGTCTCAATCACCACACCTTGATACAGTCCACATTGGGTGGGTCTATCGCACCCAAATTATTTTAGGTCACGTCACAAGGGAAAATCATTGTGGGAAAAGAATCCCTCCATATCATGAGTTTATAGATACGTCAAAAAATGTCTCATCACAAATCTATATAGTCAAGAGATCATCTCAATGATGAGGACTCCTTCCTGGTCCAACTAGAGGGTTCCACTATAGTGTCATCAAGGACCCTTTCCTAGCCCTAGAGGGTGCCACTCTAATGTTGTCGAGAACCCATGACCAGCATGACTAGAGTGATCCCCTTTGGAAAAGTGGACACATACCCTACCCAGCTGGATGGTGCAAATCTGAAGATCACCAATGACCCTTTTCGGATGGAGGGTTCCACTCAGAAAACATTGAGGAAATACACTGGTCATCCCTATTAGATGGTTCCTCTCGAAAATATCATTAGTAAAGCCACCACCTAGCCCAGTTAGAGGGTTATCTCGGTAGTGCTATAGTAATTCTACTTGATCACAGCCTTTGTTGAATGTCACCTCAAATAGGCGTCATGCCTGGAACATCATGAATTTCCATGGATAGGCATCACACTTTTAACATCTCACATCATATAACAAAACCCACAACGTAGGGAACCATCACTTTTTAATTGATAAAAATATAGGATAGGAAACACACATTCCAAAAACAGAGTTTAGAAGAAGGAGATACAAGAGATAGAATAATTTTTCATGTAGTAAACAATTTGTGTGTGTCCCACATGAAATGTGACCTATACTCAATGGACTTCTATGTAAATAGATGATCTAGGGTACTAATCTATGATTAAGTACCCCTCATCATGTCATAGTACTCCTAGAGTACACGACATGCCTAGCCAAATTGTTTAATGAACACAAGATGCACATCGCTGATCCGGAGGGACAAAATAGTAATTATGTTGGTACACCACCTCAAATGGATCGAGAACATTTGAATGCACCTCTTCATATATCTTCTACACTCTCAGAAGAGTAGAGTTTGATCCTAGTCATGGGTTCTATTCAAACATGTCAAAAGGATCTTCCATAGAAATTCATTTCATGTGTCAACATTTAATTAGATCATGTATACGACTTCACACATCCATATGGATCAGTCCATTATGATCATCGGGGGAAAACATGATAAATCAACTATTTATTTTCCCCAAGTAGTAATCCGATGGAAAAATTGTATGTCACTGCATTACGCTTGAATGAAATCACATGGGGGACACACCTTGATCCTAAAACAAATTAAAGGGATCATGTCATTGTGATTCTCTCGAAAAACACTTGAGATGGACTAATCATTTTTCCAAAAAAGTTAACCAATGGAAAATATCTATATCACTACAACACATGTGAAACCACCATTATGGGGCCCACACGTCAACTATAGTATAATAACCCGAATGTCATCTTGAAAATTCTATATAGATATAAGGGTTGTAATGCCACTAACGGTGCATCAAATGGATATATTATTTAAAAGATATGTCCCATATAATATTATAGAATCATAATAATTAAATAATTTTTATTTAACATAGGGGTTTTATGTACTCGAATACACAGATAAATAATTAGAAGACCCGAATCAAACTAAAATGGTGCGCCTCGATGTGGGGGGAACTGTAACCACAAACAGCGCATCAAACATATGTCTCGTTTAATAGAGAAAGGATTTTGAAGGTTTCTCTGTCCAGTTTGGGCTGGTCTGGCCCAAACTAGCGGGACCCCTCTGTATGAGACGGCCATCCCCGGCTGGTCCGATCCATTATAGCTGGACCACAGGAAATCGTGCAGCCCTACCCATCCATTGTAGCGTGGCGTGACCCACTCGCTAACTGCTGACACCGACCATCCCTCAGGGCCATCCCTCCCCTACTTCCAAATCTACGCATTGGACATGAGAATCACTTTTTTCGGTCCACAAGTAGGTTGCCTGCCTCTTTCTCTAGTCACCCTACCGCCTTGCGGCTCCTCAGCACTGGCCGTCTCCAGCACTACATTCATTGTCGTCCCACCGAGTCACACGCCACCGACTACCCTGACTGGATCCTACCTGGACTCCATAATGCGACTACACCAACCAACTACCTCCCACCTAGCCTCCACAGCCAACTGCCGCCTTGCACCCCCGACGGACCCCACATACATATTTTCTCAAATGGATCCTGGTGAGGTCCAATGTGATCAAACCGGTGGTCTAAAAATTATTTTGAACCTGATTTAAGGATGCTCGGATGAGATCTTCACATCCAAGGGTTTCACTCTAAAATTTAATGAATATTTGACATGTCCAAATATAAATCCCAAGAACCCGAAGAACATGCTTAGACCATGACGAACATAATGGTTTTCCATTGTAGATAGATGGGGGTGTTAGTGTGTCCATCCAAATAGATAATCAAAGGGATGATATAAATAGAAAATAAAGGATTATCAAATTAAAACATGTATCAGAACTCAAAAATAAATGAAATCCTACCTAGATCTATTTGTCTGTTGTCGTCGATTTGATCATTGTGCCCCCAAATCGATACAATGATGTTTTGGTGGAGATCACTTCTTAATACGATGAAAAACGGTGATGGTCATTCTTAAGATGTGGGAGAGTGACAAGGAGGTAGAGAGTGCTTCTAGGTGGAGAAGGGATAAGTCCCACCCTAATCAGAAACTCCATATCTTTTATTTATCGGAACTCCGATCAGCGCAAAATCTATATCCTCCACTCCATATTATTTTTTATCATGTGTTAGAGAAAAACCCCATTCCAAACTCAATAGTTGTATCATATATGAATTCTGAGATACCATTAAAATGTTATTTTAATTGCAGTTCAAGATTAAATAATTATGCTTAATTATTTAATTATTATTTTTTCCCTTGGAGAACCTTTCTCACAGAAGTCCCACACTGACATATGTTATACCACGACAATGGTAAAAGCCATATTTCAGACTCAACCATGGTCTCACATTTCTAATCCAAACTACAATTTAACATATATACCTTTTCATACATGTGTATAGTACAAAAACACTTAATATTCTTGTATAATTTATTTTAGGCATGACAGGCCTCAGAATTTCACGTCGTCTCATCGACTAAATCTTGAATTATATTTAGAAATATGGTAAAGTCTTACAAAGAAAAAACTAGGTCTCTAAATTCTAGCTAAAAGTTTTTATATTCCATAGGATATCCATGTTTTTTAGGAGCTCAAAATGAATTTAAAAAATAAATATAAAAAAATATGAATTTAATTTCTCATTTTCCTTTAATGTATTATGATCCTAGCCTTCGAAAGAAACAAGGGCCCCTGATCGTTGGATGTAATTAATGGAAAATAATTTAAAATACATGTAATAATATACGTAAATGTCATGGGTGTAACACCACTAGATTTTGTGAATTATTTTTTCCAATTAATTTAACCATTTTGATAATTTTTAACTTCACATAAGCCTCAAAATATTTTATTTTATCTGAAATTACTATGTTTTGAATGTGTAATACACAAACCATGTCAATAATGCACTATACCCAACATAATGTTTCTTTTTTTTTACATAGAAAAATGTGGTTATCTTTCATTAAACATAATAGGGACTTTCATTAGTGGCTTGTGTAGCATGTGTGACAGAGTTATACAGAACAATAATATATTATTGAAATGTCATTTTTTATATAATAAGATGTAACATATATGATAAATAAGAGGTCATGAATACAATAAAATACACTAGGAAAATATAATCTTTACAAAAATATAATATGAATTTATAGGTTTCCAAATAATTAGAAATGGATTTCTTAATCGATTCAATATAAAAGAAAAATATTATTATTATTTAGCCACAAAGCTATTTTACCCTAAAAAGTTAAATAAATTATAAATAGTCAGTTATATTAATATAATATATATATATTATATAATAAATAAAATATTTGTTTATATTCATTCAATACAATTTATCGACATAATATAAGAAAAACATATTATATATATAAAAACAATTTTTTTAATAAGGTATTTTTATCGTCTCATAATGGGTAACCCATTTTAAATCTATGTTTTTAGGAATTTTATAGTTTTAAGATGTAAAAATAAACATAGAAATTAAAATTGGATCATGTTAATTAGGTTATGGTAAATTTTTTATTTTTTCTATGAAGTTTAATTTTTTAATGAATAGTGAAAAATTATGATTTTTTGTACAAAATTGAATTTTTACCTAATTTATTTATAAGGATAAATTGAATGTTAATTTTTTTTTCAAAATTACATAGATTATATTTATATCAATAAATCCAATATAGTTCTTGGGAATCTATTTCACATTGAAATTGAATAAAAAACATTGTAATCTTCTGAATGTTTTTACATTATAAACTCGCATTTTCGACCCCAATAAGTGATTATATTTAATTTTTTCTTCAGTTATATTTTATTAATTTTGAAAAAAGGATTCCATAATTGTAATCATAATAATTTATTTTTCTTAATATGTTTAACATTTTTTTCCCAAAATGATTAGTGAATGTAGTTAAATTTAATAACATCAATTAATGTAAAATTAAACTTATCCAAGGATTAAAACTTATACATAAAGGCCTAAAAGACATATCCAATTGTCCAAAGTCCCTTGTATTTCCACATTTAGACACTATAATCACTTTTAACTACCTTGATCATTTATTGGATACAAATTCCATGGTAAAAATGTGGGTAGAATTCCCTTTCCCAAAATTGAAAAGAGTGTCACTCCTCCTACACCATAAAAGGCCTCATATCCTCGAACTTCCCCTCTCCACTCAAGCCACATTGGCTCAAAAAATATCTACCTATAAATCCTCTTAAAATCACTATGCTCAAACTATATGTCTCCCACTATTCGTAAATTAATCTAAGGAATCCCTTGGGTGTATACCTAAAAGAAGTTTCTTGAATAAGAGGTAACATTTTTCAACAAGTTCCTTTAATTTATTTAAATTATCCTCCCCATAAACTATTTATATTACATGGTGTCATAAAAAAATAATAAATATAGATAGATGTTATTATTCTATAGTTTCGACCTACACAAACCCACACATCAATTTAATTGTTAATGAATATAGTCTTTATATGTTTTTTGAACTACCACATCACGAAATGATGATTGTTCATTTTTACATTACCACATGTCATGGTGGAAATTATAATGGAAAATATATTTTTATGTAATATTTATGATATTTATAATACATTTATTCTTCTATATTTTTTTAACAATCTTTTATGTTTTCCATGTTGTGTAAATGTGAGATTTTCATTTGAGGAAGTGTAGCCTACCGCCCCTCAAAGCGATGTAATACATTCACACACTAAATGTTATGTATTGAGGATACTTTTAGAAAAATATATGATATATTTGACCTTAAAATTATAATTTAATTTAATTATATTATCTTATAAATATATGTCATTTTATTTCTATCTTTCAATATGACAATAAAACAGAATCAACTTTTATGCATACAAACAGTCTACCATCTCTATGATTGGGGTATTCCATTACATACTTATATATTATATATATTATTATAATAAAAAATATCAATATATATTATATTTATCTCATGTTTTAAATTTGTGAAATCATGGTACATGTATAAGGACAAAACATATAACAAATTATGAATCATGTGAAAAACAAAACGAATATCACCTGAAACATAACCTTAAACTGAAATTATTAACAAAATGGTAATATAACGTTATAATAAAACCATATATATTATTAGGTATAATTATATGGCTATTTAAATTATTTATAACAATCAAACATTTATTATACATAATTTTTGAGTGACTGTGCTGAGAGTCGAGAAGTAAGGTAAGGGATTTCATCTCACTTTTTATTTCCGTGAGATACATGCCTTATTCACCATTGAAATATTTTATATGGTGTATATACATGATATGAATTTAATATATTAATATTATTCATAAATTTAAATGGTATTTTAATATCCATTTTATTGTCCTTATTTCTTGGGTTTTATGTTTTTAAAGTTACAAAATTGTAAAAGTAAGTTTTGTCTCAATTATCTTTCTTTGAGATACATTAAATGTTATGAAACTATATTTTTATATGAGGTGTATATACAAGATTTGACATGTTATATCTTGAATCAATTTATTTTCATGGTATTTATGCTTCTTATAATATTATTATTTCAATTATACTATTATCAATGATACCAAAGTTATATTATTTTATTTCTACAATCTCATTATTTCTAGTGATTTTTTGGAATTATGCATTCATCCATAATATATTTTGATCCAAATCTCAAAAAACTCATTAAATTTCATAAACTATGTTTATTAATTTTATATCCATGTAATGGTACAATATTCACACTCTTTTTTAATTTTTATAATTAAGAATTTTTTTATGAAAAACAAACATTATTTCTTCTTTATGTCAAAAATAAGTATTCTTTCAAAACCATGATTTCTAAAAATGTTGTAATTTATTATTCATTAGTTTTGAATGTATTTTAAATCAATATGTATTTCCAAATTTTTTAAATTATTCATTATTTTTATTTAATTTATTTTCAAATATTTGTTTTTGAAAACATTTTCATGCTTCATTAACAATGTTTTCAAGGAAAATGTTTTTTTAAAACATTTCCATGAATTATTGTTAAGTATAAAATGTGAATTGAAGGAAAAGGTTTTGAAAAAATTTGAAGCATATTTTATATGTTTCCATGGGAAATGGTTTTAATTTTATTTCATGACTCATTAATAATTTTTCTAGGGAAACTCTTTTAAGGATGATTTCAAGACATATTTTTAATTTTTTAATGCATATTTAATGAAAATGACTTTGTGATAGTTTTATGTTTTACAATGAATTTTCAAATGAGAATGGTTTTTTTCTACATGATGTGTTTCCAAAATATCATTCTAAGTTCTTTCCCATCTAATATTACTTCAGTTGATTTCACTAAATCCCTTATAAGAAATTATCAAAAGGATTCAATCATATTCATTCTTGAATAGTTTATGTTTTTATAGAATTATGCTCATGAATCCCATTTATATTATATGATTATATGATTTTTAAACACTCTTATTTTGATGCGTAATGCGTAGATGAAATGATTATGAAACCTATCTATTTTCTATAGGTTATGATGTGATGAAATGTTAATGAAAACCATTTCATTTCATATGTTATGATTTTATGTTTATAAAACCCATCACTTTTCAGGGGTCATGATATGATGAATTTTATTTGGCACATGCCATTTTTATTTAGTTAAGTGATGGGTAGGGACTATATCTCTATATAATGAATTGCCTAATTATATATTACTCATGAGTATAAATGTTACACCTATAGCTGATTACATGTCCAAAATGTTATACATAGGATAGGTTTCATGTCCATATGTTTTTTACAATAACCTAATTGCATGTTCATAATGTTATGATTTAACATTATTATTTGTTAATAATGTTATGCATGAACCCGGTGACATGATCAAAATGTTATTCGTGTAAGTGTTTTCATGGCCATAAGATTATGTGTGAACCACATTACATGTCACAATGTTATGCATAAACCTAATTACATGATCACATAATTATTTATGGACATGGTTGGATGTTCATAAGTCTATTTGAGGGCTTGATATAATGTCCATAATTCATTGTGTGAAGTTTTTTATAGTTTTACATGTTAACAATGTTATAAATTGATAAGTATGGAATAATTCCAACTCTAATTCCAATGTCATGGTTTCATGACTTATGATATTGATTTCCTAATGATTCATGTCATGTGAACTAAAATATTTAAGAAATGATTCATGTTTATGATATTTGATATGTAGGGTATGATATTTTGATGATCATGATCATGTTCTCAAACACTTATATTAATGATATGCTTACAAATTTCCTTTATTTACCCTTTATGAGAAATTGAACAAAACCCATCCTTATGTTTACCATATACATGTTAAGTAGAAAGGTCTTCAAGTAGAATCACTATGAGGGAATAAAATTTTAGGAAACATTGAAGATATTTCACAGAGTTATAGATTTTTTTGATGCTTCCAAAGAAACTAAACTTATACGATCATTGGGAATCTATTTGTATAATGTTTTAAGTATCCAAAACAATTATGTATTGACTATGTATATCAATATTGATTTGTTATAGTGGTTCACTATTGTTGGTATCTATGAAAATGATTAGATAACATTTGGAAAACAAAATTTAGAAAATTGAGTTATGATTATGGGGAATAGTCTAAGAGTATGGATAAGTAATGAAAAACATCCTATAATCATGGTGAATTATAGATAACATGGTTTCCATGAAATTAAATCTCTATCTTGATACTATAATTAGACTTGTTTTCGAAAGATATATACATTAGGATAATAACTCCGTAATTGTTTTTGTGGGAATAACTCGAGCATTAACCAGTATTTGACAATGAGCATTAATATTCTCCCTACTTGACTGTCATAGTGGATATTTTTTTTAAATTAATAAACTCTATAAAATATTATAAATTACTTCAAGAAATTGTTTTGGTTGAAAACATAATAGGATAAATTATAATTGATAAACTATATTGATATATGAAGAATTGTATGTTAGAATATACATATCATTTTGAAGTTATTCATTATTTTTTTAGTTTCCCATTTTCATGATAGTGTATTCTCATTTTTTTTCTTTTATTTAATGGATAGAAATAGGATAAATTGTGCCAATAACCAATATGATGGGATGTTTAATGATTTCCCTAATGATTTACATAACCAGATTGTAATTGAATTTATAAATAATGAGATCATGCAAAATTACCTTACTTAAATTATGAATAATATCTATCATATTGTTGATATTCCAAAATTATCGAGTAACTTAAGGATGGATAGTCATGGATACTCAAGATATAAAGATAAAAAAATCATATAATATTCAATTTCCAACATTCCAATTTTGTGGGATGAAGAATCATGACTAATTCATTAATGGATTTGAAAGATAATTTATGATTGGAAAATTAGAGCACAAAGAAGCAAATTAGAGAAGAAAAATTAAGTGTTTAGTTAATAGGATGTAGGGAAACAATATCCAATATAAGGAACCACTAATAGTTAAATTTCATAAATGTTGGAAAAATGTTCATTATCCACACCAATTCCCTATGCCAAGGATTATTTTTGAATGTCCTACATTATAATATTAGTTAAGTTAAATGACGGAAGTGTTTAGGTGTTGGAACTCAAGAATCATTTGTCTGTATATTTTTTACCAATGATATTCTAGTTAAAATAATTAAAAACTTATAATCATTGATCCATATAAGCCTATATTTATAGATTTGAAATAATTTTTTTAATGATACAAATGGAAATGAAAGGTGATTTAGTGGTAAGGTGATACTCTATGGAAAAATACAAATTTTTAGAAATTGTAATCATGGAGATGTGCTTGATGTTAAAGAAATTATAGTAAATTAAAAATTATTGATAATATAGAATGGAAGAATATATATAGAAAATCATAGTGGTAAAAAATGAATTGGTGACTAATATATTTTACAATATGTTTATCGTATTTTTATTAATGTTATAGGATCCTGATGAATGATTAATATAATTATCACATAAGTTTTTCCATACATTTATATAAATGAAAACCCAAAATCTATGTGAAAAATCCCCACATAAAATAATTCCATGGGCCTTGAACTCACAACTGATGGGTGATAAGCATACATCGACTACTATTGGCCTATGTGATGTACTGGTTAGTACAAAAAAATTTACAAAAAATAATCGGGGATAAATGTTATATTTTTGGAAAACATATTTCATGATCAAATATTTTTTGATTTTTTTATCTTTTTCTATTTAATGATATTTTTGGGATATTTTATATTTTTTAAGATATATATATATATATATATATTACATATAATTTTATGTTAAAAGATTATTTTGGAATAATGATTCTATGATATTGGAGATGTCTATTGAAAGGCTATGGGATTTCCTTTGATGTTAATGTTTTGACTTTTCATGTCTAGGTTGTTGAGATTATTTTACACAAAAGGTTACATATTTAAAAACAATCAGTGTTAATACTTAGGTATTACTTTTGAATTTTTTAAAATAATACGTTCATATTTATTTTGGGTATTATTTTACTTTGTTTTAACCAATATTATTTTAATAATGATAGTAGAAAAATATCATTCTTATGATCTATTAAACGATGATTTTATACATTCATGGATAAAGGATTCGTATATTATATTCATTCATTAGAGTACGATGTGAAATAGAAATTTATTTACACACAAAGAAAGGACTACAATGTTTTATGAAATAAAAATATATTGAGTATTTATATTTTTAGTAGTTATCTATCATGAGTGAAGAATAATCTCTAAACTCATCTAAAAGGATTTCTAAATAAATAGTGTTTCATATTTACTTAATATATGATGAATTTTTAGTATTTTAATTCATCAAATATTTTGATATTTTTCATAGTTTAAAGGAATAGTTTTTGAAATTCTTATAACTAAAATGGGGGGTTAAATACTATTTGGGTATTTTTCATCCTATTGTGATTTTCCATTCATTAACCTCTTTGACATATTAGGTTATTGATTCTTTTATTCTCTCCTCTATATCGCCTGAAAAAATAGTAAAGTATTAAAGACAAGAACATGTTTTTTTAATAAGGTTCACTACTTAATATGAGTAGCTAGTCCTAGGATTGGTCAAACATAATAATGACCGCACAATCCACTAGAAAAAAATTATTTTTTGTGGATTAAAATGAGTAAGATATAACCTTACACACATGTAACACAATGTAACAAATATAACAGTGTGTGTTTTATAGAACATGTATTGACATTTATATTACCTCCCAATATAGTCTTCTCCCTATTGATAAGGGTTTTTACATAATGAATTTCCTCCACCTATTGATTGTTTTGTAATTTTATAGTTCTTATTTTTCTTCAACTTGTCACCAGTTACTTGAATAGCAGTAAGACAGTAACTCTTCTAACCTATTTGTAGCAACAAAATATAATGTAACACCTTGAGATTTTTCTGATTTTTTTTCAAATAATGTAATGTTTATTGATATCTTCCATTGAACAAACGCAAACATTCCTCCCACGTAGAACTCACTTGGCATAATCTATATGAAGCATTCACTTAGTTTATGTTACATAAAACGTCGAGTTTCTATTCAACATCATTTATTGATAGAATTATTTAAATGAGATTATTATAACCTAGTTGATAAACATTCTAAAATGAATATTAATAAATAATTTTTTTCTATAATAATTTTATATAAATAAAACATATTTGTTACGATTTTTTTATAGAAAGTTATCTAAATGTTCAAAAATATTATTTTATCAAAAGAATAGATTTTCTTTTTCTTATGTGAAATAAATAATTTTAGAGTCTACAAGAAAATTAATTTGATAAAATAAACTTCATTTTTTAATTCATAATCTTAAAATAATCTAGGGTAAATTTTTGGTATTTTTTTTGAGAAACTTCATTTTTTGATGAATACTAAAAAGTACTATATTTTATTTAAAATGTAATTTTTTGTTTAAATAAATATTTAGATTAATTTGTATTTTATTTATATTTTTAAAGTCATTATACATAAATTATACTTATATTATACCAATTTCATTCATTAAAATCATTTTTATATGGAAATAAGTTATAAAAACTTATTAATCTTTTGAACGTTTTTACTTTTAAACCCCTCTTTCTAACCACGTCTGTAGGATTATAATTAAACCCAATTTTACAAATTTTGGGATTTAAATTCGGAAAAAATAGATATACATAGTTGTAACAAGTATGATATTTTTACTCTAGTAAGATGAACATAATGGAATACCAAAAATATTATTGAATGTGATTAAAATTAATCCTAGTAATTAAGGTATGAATAAGTTCTATTAGGGTCTACGCATATGTCATCAGGAACAAAATGGCATGAATAATTTCTTAAAATACATTTTATATCAATATTCTACCATATATACTTATGGTTAAAATTTTATGGGTTATTGGGATATTATTAAATGGAATTTACCTATTTTAATGGTTAAGTAAGAAAAAGATGAAAATGGAATTTTCCTTAATTTTAACATTTATAAAACATTTAAATTTGGAAAAAACATCAGACATTTAGTTATACATATCCTTTTGAATTATTAATGGGATTTTTATCATAATTATTTAAAAATAATTTTTAGATACTGTTTTTTACTAAAAATTCTTATGAAATTCCAACATAGTGAATATTTAGTTAATAATTAACATAAATTAATGTTACTATAAACATTAAAAGTGATGTGATTTGACTGAATTATAGCCTTTATTTATATTTTATTATTAATATATATGGTTAAAAATATGTAAGAATAATATATTTTAATTATAATTTTAATTTAATTGTTTATAATTAAAATTAAATAAATAATGTCAAATTTTAAATTTTTTTATTTTACAATAAATGATAATTTATTAATTTTATTTAAATTAATAATAACTATATATTATTCCATGTCATTTTTATATGTTATAATAATTAAATATTTTCTATAAATAGAAAAACATATCTTTTTTAATTAACATATTAATCTATAAATTGTAAATACATGTTAGCACGATTTTGGTTAAAGCATAATTTTGAGCATCACATGTGATTATTTTAAAAATTAATTTCCAAAACACATGTGATATTTTTTTAAAGTAATATATAATATTTATAATTAATTGTATATATATTGTATAATAAATAGGAGTTTATTGTAGTCTTAAAGGTTAAATAAAATTTATTGTTAAATAAGTGGGTTTAATAAAAACAAAAAACCATTTAAAAAGGGAAATATTAGAAGTTGAGAAATGAAATATTTAAAATGAACATATTTTAGTGTTTTGTAAATTTTTTGGAAATAATTTCACATTAATCCATTATATATAAATTTTTTAGCACCATTGTGATTGGATACCTCTCATTATTGTATATCTTTTGGTATTTACAAGGCTGCAACTCCCCCTACACTGTAAAAAGGAAAACACTCAACCCCTTCATCACGCATATCTAGCCACATTCTCTCACCCAAACTCTTCCCAAAAAGTCTCAAAAAATTCATAACATCTATATATAATACACCCTTTGGGAATAATTTAATTCAAGGAGTCATTTTGGCACACACCAAAATGAGTTACTCGATTAATAGGTAATATTTCCTCTCAAACTCCTTTATATTATTTTATTTCTACACTCCCTATAAAATAATTATTCACGGTTGTATAAAAAAAATAATATATAGAATAAAATATGATTTCATTTATTTTAAGGGGTAAACCAACACTTACATTCAAGTCCATATAATTCATAACAAACATATAGTTAAGGTGTATGGTATATTATTTCCTCATAAATTAATGAATGTTCATTTTACATTTACTTCCTCTCACATTGGAAATTATAATGGAAATTATATTTTTAATTTTCATATATGAAAATTATTATGTATTTAAGATTTTTTTACCCTTAAAAAATATCTATATACTTTCAACTTGGTGTAAATATAATAATTTCATTTGAGGAAGTGTTGACCACCTCCCCCTCAATGTGATTAAATTCATTCACACACTATATGGAATGTAATAAAGATGAGTTTAGTGAAATTATATGGTATATAAAAAATAATAATTCTAATAAATTAAAAATATATAAATATATTCATATATGAATATTTCTTTCATTATTTTAATACAAAAAAACGGAAACAATGTTCATTCGTACATAAGAGTTACTATCTCCTTGAATGGTGTATTCCATTTCATACATCAAAATACTATAGATTATTATAATAATGATATAATTAATATAAATGATATATATATCATGTTTTATGTTATATAATTTTGATATAATTATAAAGACAAATGATATAACTAATTAAGATGCATGCGATGAATAAAGTGAATATTACCCGAAGTGAAATCGTAACCTAGGGTTGTTAATAAGCAGGTAACGTAATGTCATAATAAAACCATATATGGTATTATATATAAAAAAATACGGTTCCTAAATATATGTATAAAAACTATATATATATTTTTCTGGTGGTTTTTATGAGTACAAAGAGAATCAAGACATTATTTAATGGAATTTCATCTCAACTTTTATTTTTGTGAGATACATGCCATATTGAATACCCATTCCTTTTGTGTAGTGTATATAATTTATATGGACGTATTATATAATTATTAAACATAAATTAATTTTTATTTAAATATCAATTTTAGTAAATTTATTTCCTGGTATTTGTGTTTCAAAATTTTCCAAAACAATAAACTTATTTTTTCTCAATTTTCATTCTTTGAGACAGATGCTTTGCTATGGCCATATATTTTTCCATGAGGTGTATATAATACGTTTGAAATTTTATATCAGTAATACATTTGTATTCAATATTTTTTAATATTAATTTATTTTCAATTTATTACATAGGTAGTATTTTTAAAAAAATTTAAGTGGTAAGTGTTTATTGGTACAATCACATCACTTTTTGATATTGTTTATGTTTATTCTTTCATTGATGAAATATTATGATACATATCTCCAAAAAACACATGAATTTCCTAATCATATTTTTATAAATTATATATACACGTATTAGTACAAATTTTCACTACTTTATACTTTATAAAATTAGTAAAATATTTTAAAAAGAATTTAAGGTATCTCTCTCTTCGGTCGGAAACCTGTTATATTACAAAAACCTGGTTTTTGGAAAATGTTTTCATAAATGTTTTAAAATGATCATTAAAGATCATTATAAATGAAATATTATTATCATTATTTTTCAAGTTTCATTTTTAATTTTTCAGATCAATTTTAAAAAGAAAATTTTGATAAAAAATTTCCGAGCATCATTAATAAGTTTTTGATGAAAATGGATTTAAAAATGTTTTCAGAATGATTTTTAAATTTTTCAAGGAAAATGTTTATAAATATTTTTTAAGTCATATTTTTGATTTATGATTTTTATTTCAAAGGAAATGTATTTCAAAAGGTCCTATGTTTAAAATATAAATTTTCAATGAATAAGGGTTATATTTTTTCATGAAATTTTATGAAAATATATTTTAATGTCATTTTCTATATATGATGACATCTTTTGATGTCACTAATGGCCTTCTAAAAAAGGATCCAATGTTTCTAATCCCACTACTATATAAATGGTTTATGTTTTGGTGGAACGATGATTATGACACCCATTTCTCTTCCACATCTTATATATTATGGAAACCAGATTCTTTTCAAGGTTTATCCTTTTGATGAAATGATTATGAAACATGACTATTTCCATAGTTGTAGATATGAATACATGTTTATGAAACATGTTTCATTTTATGGGTCATTGTATAATTATTTATGATTTATTGGAACATGTATGTATGATTTAATAATTAGATTGGTGGGACCTATATCTCCCTCCAATGCATTAGGTAAATATAAATGTTTTTTGAGATCAAAGTGTATACGGGGTGCATCCCTAGCTTGAAAAAAGAGGGTACATAGGAGGAAATCCCAAACCAGAATCAAGTGGGTAAATAGAATTACATCCCTAGCCCAAAATTAGAGGGTACATAGGAGTTAATCCTAGGACCTATGTAGTTCACAGGTTATTAAATCAAGCCTACCATGTATAAGAGTCCGAGGTAGGCCACCTTGACATTGTGTTTTTATATACTAATGTTTCTACCCGAATTCCATGTTTTATTCCTATGTTATTATTTCACATGTTATGTTCTTTATTTCCCTATTATTAATGTATTATGAACATCTATGATTTATTCCATGATACATGTTTATGGTCATTAATATAAAGGTTATGATTTTTAAATATTCATGATCAGGTTCTCAAACCATTATTCTCATGATTATGCTGACTTATATCACTTGTTTACCTTTACTGATCATATAAGCTCGCCCATTTTTATGATTATTTCCCCTAGTTTATATATATTTATATTATGTTTCATTTGACTAAGAGGATTCTAGTCAAAAGGATCCTCGTGAATGATGATGTAGAATAATTATTTATTATTGTTTATGTTTCCATGTTTTTAATGGAACTAGACTAATACGGTCTTTCGACATCTGTTTGTATAATTTCTTAACTATTTAAAAAATGTTATGAAATTTTAATGTACATAAATTCTAGGTTAATATGGTTAGTATCAGGGAAAATGATTGTTTAATGAGTGGAAATTGGTATGATTTTACATTAGTGGGATCCCTAGGTATATTTCAATGGATATTTATAGGGAGATCTCTATGTATTAGTATAAGGATGAGTTAATGATTAGGAAGATATCCTATAAATTTGTTAATGTTTAATGTGGTTGGATTATTAGAAATGCATACCAGTATGGATACTACAAGTGGATATGGATATGGTACAAATTTACCTATAATTAACATCTCTGACATGATATCTAGGTCCCGACATAGGGTAATCTATACATGACAATGGGCCTTTCTTTACACATAGTATTACACTTCTAGGGGATATGGTTTGGGAATTTAAGAACACATTATAAACTATTGTAAAGGACATTAGTGTAGGATGACTATGAATGGCCTAGGATAATCCAAAATTTTCATAGTTTAAAGTAATTGTTCCATTATATGGGCACCATATTTGTAAATTTCAGGATTATATAGTATCCCAATACGATAAATGTTTCTCACACTACACTTTATGGTTTTAGTTGATTTAGATAACTAATGGAAATACGGTTAATAGTTAATGATTCATAAGTGGAATTTATGGGCATTATGAAAAATTATTTCTGAAGTGAAATTCTCATTAAGAGAATGAGGAAGGTGGTACAAGTATTTTTTATACATGGGGTGATAAAGAGACTATAGATGAAATATAAAAGGTATGTGATTCCCTTCTAGGGTTGTTTACATTAAACATAATAAGCGTGATTTGATTGAGGTTGATAAAACTTAAGAAATGATTCATATTTTATATTATAGGAAAGAGGTATTAATTCATAAGTTGAAGAATCATGAGTAATGATTTATGACCATTATTGGATGAATTATGTAATTATGTTTAGGAATTTTTGAATTATTTTATATGAATTAGGAATTTTAGAAGTATTTTCAATACATGTTTTCCTTAAGAATAGAAAAGGACTTTTTCAATGGAGATGAAGACATAGAAATGTGATTTCTTATAAAGGATATAATCTTATAAATGGAAGGAAACCATTAATGAGTTCATTAAATTGAGATAGTTATTTTAGGACAATGATATGATTGATATTAATAAGTATATTGGATAGAACAAATTACCCTGGAAATAATTATTGACAAACATTTCTATGTCAACAAGGATGATGTTTAAAATATCTTCTATTTAATGACCATATCTAGTAATCATTGGAATAAAAAATAATTCATGTTTTCCAAATATATTTATCTTAATTAATGGAATAAAGGATGAGGGTATTCACATGATTGTAATGTGACAACCATGTGGTAGTTTTTGATATATGAGATCTATGTTAAGATGATTTAATGAAATTCATTATAGAAATTTTAATTTTCATATATTTATAGGGTTATAAGATTATCTACTTATGGAAAATTTATTTCAAGATTTAAATGAACTTGTTATGATTAAAATGTTTTCATTCCATATGATGATTTCTGCATATTGGATAACATGTTATATCTACATTGTGTTGATGGTAAATGATGGGATGTAATATCATGGGTCTCATAATATGTTAGTACATTGGTGTTGAAAACATCTTCTTCCTTTTTAAATAAAGTGGTGAGTAGGATAAAGGGAAAAAATATGTGATGTTGTCCTGAAATCCTGAAAGTACATCTTTTCATGAAAATTATTCAACATTAGAAAACGTGATCTTTAAGCCAAAACTGTTTTCATAATACCTTTGTTTCCGATTAATTAGACGTTCCCTTAGGTCATCAAAGATTTATGGCTTTGTGATTGTTAACATTCTCCTGACATATTCCTCTCTCACTCTCTAATAGAAATAGATCATTTAATTTGTCTTCAATGTCCATGTTTTAACCTCCAACCTATGTTATTGTATGTGGGAATTATTTTATGAGTTACATTGGGTAATCATTATGGTTAAAAAATTCAATTTTTATGTTATGTTTTATTATTAATTTTTATAATGTGGATTTCTGTGAATGAATCATTAAATTATTAAACCATTGATAACCTAGGTGAATTTCAAAGGTGACATTCATTTTAAGGGGGGGAGAGGGTAGAATGTAACTCCTCAAAATTTTGTGAAATAAATTTTTTGAATGAATTAATTATCAATGATATCTTGAATTGCACTGAGTAAAACATTACTTACACATGGAACATACTTGTATTCTGTTACACAAAACACTAACTTGTTGTACGATACATGCAATACTGATTTTCATTGACACCACTTCTTTTTGATAGAATAATTTATATGATATTGTTATATCATAGAAGATAAACATTTTAAAATTAATTTTTATAATTAATATTGAAATATTTTGTATAATTGTTTCATATAAATAATACATATTTATTTTGGAAAATATTTTTTTTGGTAATGTATTTATAAGTTTACAAATGATATTTTCCCAAATGAATTTCTTTACAGGTCCTTCTAAGAAAAATATTAAAATTCATTTTATACACATATAGAATTTAAATATAAAAAAATAATATTCAATTTTTAGTTCATAATGTAAAAATTTTCTTTGGGTGAATATTTGTGATTTTTTTTGAGAAACATCATTTTTTGGTGAATTTTGAAAAATGCAATATTTTAGATAAAAATGTCCTTTTTTGTTTAAATAATTATTAAAATTATCTTATATATTAATTTGGTTTTTAATGTAAAAATAGTTTAATTATACATATATTGGACTAATTAAGGTCATTTTAATAATTTTTATATTATAATTGCTTATAATTTTTTTTTGAAAATTTGAATATTTTTACTTAAAAACCCACATTCTTGAAACATCTCTAGGATTAGAGTTAAACCAAAATTTCTCACATCCGTGATTTGAATATTGAAAAAATATAATAAAATTCATAATAAATATGTTATTTTTAGTCTAATAAGATCAACATATTTTTTGATGATAAATGATTAGTGAATGTCATTAAAATTAGTTGCATAATTTATGTTAAGAGTAACCTTAATTATAGTGTAAGCATTAATCATGGGGACCTAAATGTCCTGAAAACATTTCTAAATTCTATTTTAAGATTATTATTTGACCATATCATCTCTTCGACTGAATTTTATATTTTATTGTTTTATAATTAAATGGATGTTCCTTATATAATAGTTTCTGTATGGAAAAACACTGCCAAGGGACTTTATTAGCCTTTAATATTTATAAAACATTGAAATATCTATAAAACATTATATATTCTGTTATAAAAATAATTTTCAAAAATAAATCGAGTATTTATCATATTAACTTATAAATAATTTATAACATTTATTTATTTACATAAAATTCTTAATAAATTTTAATAAAGTAATTATTTACTTTAAAATAAACTAAAATAAATGATACAATAAATATTAAAAGTGAAGTTTTTTTATTAGATAATTATCTTTAATTATTTTTTAACATAAATATATTATGAAACACAAATTTAAACTTAATAGGTATTAATTTAAATATTATTTTGATAGTTTAAAAATAAAAATTAAATAAATATTTTCAAAATAATCATTAATATTATTTTACAATAAATCATATATTTATGAAATGAATTAATATTAATAAAAATACTATATTATGAAAATTTATTTTTATGTGTTTAACAATATTAAAAAATTTCTATTAATGGATCAATTTATCTTTTATAATTAACATATTGGCCCATATATAGTAAAACCATTGTTAGCACAATTTGTGTTTAAGAAGATTCTTTTGTGGGACATGCGTTTATTTGAAAAAATAATATAAAAACACAAGAGATTTTATTTTGTTAATTTATGTATAATATTATTAATAAAGTGGAACTTTATTATATAATTACTCTCAATTTATTTAATTTTTAATGGGTAAATTAATTTTGATTGAAAACTAAACTGTTTAATAAAAAAATATTGGGGAATCATAGTAGTTTTGGAAGAAAGTCAATAAAATGAAAACATTCTGGTGTAGTGTAGATTTTTTTGGACCGTATTTTCATATTCATCAATTATTTTTCCACTCTGGAATCTAATTATGAAAGGGAGACCTCCCATTATTGAATACATTTTCGTATCTACAATAGTTCCACTCCCCCTTCACAATAAAAATGAATGAACTCTACACATTCCTAACACTTACCAAGAATATTTTTCTCATCCATACTCATGAAAAAATAGCCTCTCATCATCTCTACCTTTTATATAAATTCTCTTGGGGGGATATAAATCTAAGGAAGACCCTTGAAACAAATGAAAAGGAGTTTCCAAAATAAGTGGTAATGTCTTATGTAAACCACTTTTCTTTTATTTTCATTCTTCACTCCCTTAAATATTCTTATTTTTATTAAATGTTTGGGGACGAAACCTCATTTATTATTAAACAAAAGAAAAGACCTATTTATCTAGGTAGAGGGAGACCCATTACATAGTCTGAAGGCCCAACGGGCATTTATCCCATTACATGGCCATAGGATCGTTATTTGGGCCCCAGGCCCATTCTGTGATTAGTACTGCTACAATACCCATGATGTTACTATACCACACAGTACCCGCCACTGCTACAGTACCATGTCGTTGCTACAATGCCCTTCTGCCACTAAAGTGCATGCCGTTGTTACAGTGCCACCAATGCTACATTACCCCATGTGCCCAATAGGTTTTGAAACCCCATTTTTTATGTAGAACTAAGGTTTCACCCTACATCTACACACGTCCATCTAATGGGTAATGAATATATTATTTATGTGTATAATGAACTACAGCCCCATGAGTCCATGATTTTTCATTTCTCAATTACCGCCTTTCATTGGAGAAATTAGGATGGAAACTATATTTATTAATTATAGATTATATTTTTTATGTATTTAATAATTTTTAATCCATTTACAACAAATATGTTTATACATTCCACATGGTGTAAATACAATAATTTTGTTTGAGAAACTGTGGACTATAGCCCCCTTAAAGTGATGTGATTCGTTTACACAATACATGGAATGTATTAAAGATAAGATTAGTAAAATTATATGATATATATTAAACAATATTTATAATGTAATTAAATATATATAAAAATATTTCTAATTTTTTTATTTATTTTAATACGAATATAGAAATGGAAATAACGTTCATTCCTACGTATGGCTTATAATCTCCAATTATAGTGTATTCCATTTCATAAAAATATATTCTATAGATTATTATATTACAAATATAATGAATATAAATGATATTTATATAATTTTTTACATTCTTCAAATTATGATATAAGTATAAGGACCGAATATATAACCAAATAAGATACATGCATATAAAACAATGAAAATTACCCATTGTGAAAACTTAACGTTGGATTGTCAACAAGAGTGTAACATAAGAACATAATAAAATAATATATGGAATTAGATATATTAAAATTTTCTGTATAAGATGTATAATAAATTTATATTTATTATAAATGTGTTTTTTATGAATACGAAGAGAGTCAAGACACAAGGTAAGGGAATTTCATCTCACTTTTTATTTTCATGAGATACATGGTTTATTCACTACTCAATACTTTTATATGGTGTTTATACATCTCATGAATTTGTAATATGATTGTTATAATTTAAATTATGTGTATTTAAATATTAATTTTATTATATTAATATCATGGGATTTATGTTTCAAATGTTACCAAACCGGTAATGTAATTTTTCCTCTGTTTTCCTTATTTGAGACACATGCCATGTTTATGCCACAATATTTTTCTAGGAGTTGTATATATAACACTTGACGTTTTATATAATTACAATCCTTATTTTTATGATATATTATGTTTCATTTAATTATATTTTTTACATGATGTTTTTGGTTCAAATTTACCAAGTGGTGAAAGACTATTGAAAAAATGTCTTCACTTTTCGAGATTGATTTTGTTTATACATTCATTAATAAAATACTATGATAAATATATCATGAACACAAATGATTTAATTTCATATATCTATTTTCAAGAAATATACATGTATTTGTACCATTTTTCACTCTTTTATAAATACAATAATTAAGAAAATTTTAAAATAAAATTTTACATTAACACTCTCTTCGATAAAAGATCTGTTTTATTAAAAAAATCAATGTTTTAAAATAATTTTTTGATAAATATTTTAAAATGATAATTTTAGATCATTTTAAAGGAAAATGGATTTTAATATTTTTTTTATTTTATTCTAATATTCCATTATAATATTTTAGAGATATTTTTAAAGTACAATGTTTTTATTTTTTAAGGCTTTTTTATTTGTTTATAAGAAAAATGGTTTTCAAATGGTTTTCAAGATTATTTTTTATGTTTTCAATAAAAACAATTTTAAAATTAATCAAATAATTTTTTATATTTCAATATATCTTCAATGTAAATGGGTTTTAAAAGTTTTATGGTTTTAAATATAAATTTTTAAAAAGAAAATATATTTTCCTTATGAAATGATTTCAAAATATCTTTCCATGTTATTTTCTATCCAAGATGACATGTATAGATGTTACTCTTGACCATCCAAAACAATGACCAAAATTTTGCATTCACAGTCCTTCATTAATTGTTTATGTTTTTATATAATGATTCATTTGTTAATAATTTCACTTATATGGGTTATATACATTTGAAACATGCTTCTTTTCACAATTTATTCGTTTGATGAAATGATTATGAACCACATATTTTCCCCTAGGTTAAGATATTATTACATGTTTATGACAACCATTTCATTGTAGGGGTTATGATATGATTGATAATGATCTTCTAGAACATGTATGTATGAAATCATTATGTACTGGTTGGGTCATATATCTCCCTCTAATATATTTATTAATGATAAATGTTTAATTGAGCTAAAAGGGTACATAGGAGGGCATCTGAAGGCTGAAAGAAGAGGGTACACAGGAGGACATTCCAAGCCCAAAATAAGAGGGTACACATGGGTACATCGCCATATGAAAACAATAGGGTACATTGTAGGGAATCCCAAGCCTGGATCAGGTACACGAGTGATTAACCCAAGTCTAAACATTGAAAAGGCCTTGGTATTTCACCTTGAAATGGGGTGTTTATATTCTTACTTGTCTTCCACAGTTTCATGTATTATTCATATGTTATGATTTCACGGATTATTTTATTTATTTCCTAATGAATCATATATTATGAAATACCATGATTTATTCCATGATATATGTTTAAGATCATCGATATGCAGAGTATGTTGTTCTATTTTTATGATCACGATCTCATACCCTTATGCTCATAATCATGATTATGTATGTCCCTTTTCTACCCATTCTATGAATTTGAGATCACCCATTTTTAATTTTCCTTCCCCCAGGTTATGAAGATATTCATTATGTTGGATCAGTCTATGTAGGGTGTCAGTCACAACGAACATAGTGGGTGATGATGTATCTCTTTTTTATACCACATATATTGTTTCCATGTTTCCAAAGGCACTAGACTAGTTTATTCTATGAGTATCTATTGGTATAATTTTTTATGTATTCATCAAAGGATAAGTAATGAAAATATATGTCAATAATATATAATTGTATAATTGTTAGAAGCACATATTATTCTATTAGTCATGATAATATGAATGTGTTTAGGGATGAAGAACACTAAATTATCTATAAACCAAATTATAATCAACTTATATCAACAGGGTCACCAAATATACTTATCTAATTTTCCATTTCTTGTTTAGTGAATGTCCAAATTTACTAAGACAACTACATTTTCTTCTTATTGTAATCACGATGTTCCTTTGTTAATGATGATAAGTTCATGTTAAAATCATCATAATTAATATGTACTGAATAACTGGATATATATTGGACCATATCTTCATCTCCATTGAAACAAAATATTATAGAATAATATTGAAATTCATTTTTATATTCATTAAACAGAAAACAAAAACTAATGAGTGTATTAGTGTACATTATACTCTCTTCTTCCTTGGTGGTGATATGAGTTTCATTGCATGTCTAGTCCATCTTCACACAAGCATATAATGTGTGTTTTTTCATTGTATATTGTGTATCTACCAGTTACACACATATTCTCACATATCAATATAAAATGTTGGTATTATACCCAAGAACTGGTTCACCAAAAATTGATATTTAAAATTGATGTTCACGAACCTCCCTCATGAAGATCACAACCATCATGATTAAAACCACCTTCATGGAACCAACTTCCTTCATGACGCTCACTGATTTAATGTTGTATACAACATCATCACGAAGCACCAATTATTTAAAATAATATCCATCATTAAATACATTATATGCATTTTTTTGATGTTAAAGAACACATAGAAATCAAGCTTTGAGATGCTCCTCTACCTTAAATAAATTAGAGAGATTTCATATTTTCCCTATCATTTCTATCTCAAATGAATTGGGGCATGCCTTATATTTACCAGCTCTCTAGTTCGCGATGCTCCACCAACTCTAGTGAAATTTTTGGATCACTCAAAAATATCTTTTCAATATGCCTCCATTCACGATGATCAACTAATATTTTTTTGTCACGAAGTTCATCATCAAACCCTTGCTTCCTCAAGATGCTCCACTACTTCTAATCATAGAGATTACCATCACCATTCTTGGTACTCCACCATCTAATTCATAGTTATCCTTATCTTGTAAAGATCTCGGTTAATTTGGAAATTGTGATTCCTCTTATAATTATGAAGATCACCATAAATACATTCATGCCTTCATGAACCACCCTTCTAAAAACTTTTTTTAGAAAAGGTGCCACCTTTAAAATATGATTTGGAAACACCAATCATAAATATTCACAGTCATCTAGATTTATTAATAAAAATTAATGCATCATTAAATCTTCATCCACCTTCTGTCGAAATCCACTTCATTCAAAAATCACTCTATTTATTTCATCACGAACACCATCTATCAATAAAATTGAACTTCGATTGATCATTTCTATAATCATCATATTTACCAAGGAATGTATTGTAACTTCCTTGTCTTATGGAAACAACATTCATTCCAATAAATCTGGAATACTATTACCAACACCTTTACTCCCTCCTTCAATTATAAGGATTGCATCACCGGATCTCCGAAAAACATATGATAATTGTGATATAAAAACCATCAATGAATCTTCATATCTACTAGGATAATTATTCAATAATGACATCCAATTTCATCTAATTAATCCATAACAATCGTCCATGAATCTCCTTGAAACTCATAGTCTTCAAACCATTCACAGGTTTCATGGAATACAATGACTTGATAACATTATCCAATATCCATTAACATTGTAATTTCTTTGTCATATTTACCGTAATGATATATTCTAAACTCATTAAACACAATTCTAAACAAATGATAATTTTTTGATAACAAATATAGTCCATAAAGAAATTGTTCTCTTCAATCTCCACCATTTTATTTCCGGGAAATTCCATCAAAGTTATTTCCATTGAATTTGTCAATATGTGGAACTATTATATTCTATCTCTCATTTACTTTTCAGATATTGATTTCAATTTATCCCCCTCTTATTGAAAATAAAATAAAATTTAAATGGAAGAAAATTATCTTTTCAAACTTATGAAATGGGCCATCAATAATTTCACTCTAATTATACTTGATCTATACTCGGTGTAGAAAAAAATAAGATTTTATTTAGACAACAAATAAATCCATTAATAACTGGTCATGATACCTTATGAAATGAAAATTCAAATACTAGTATTTGTGGATTCTTCAATTTCATTCTAGGATGAGATTACTGATTGTGAGAGAAACATTATAATAAAAATTACCCTAGAACATATGTACTCACTTGAACAAATGGATAAAAAACATTCATGTGTAATAGGAAGGGTTAGTGACATTTGTATACCTCCATTCTTCTTTTATCACCAAATAATTAAATAAACCCCTTTTTAATGAGCCAGATATTTCAAATAACCCAGTAATTTATGTTGAGATACATTCCTTTACCAATGACATGATATTTAGGTAATTTCCAATATAATAAAATTTGATACTAATTTAAATAGTAATTCAGGAATCTTTTTCATTTGTCTCCCCCTCTTGGAAAAAATTTATAATAATATTAAAAATGGTTGAGATCATTATGAATGGATTTCAAGAAATTATATTATAGATAATACTCAAGAATGTGCCTTCAATATTGTTATATTCCATATTGGAGAACATTCACAACCTCAACAATGATGTTCTTCTAGAACATTATTTCTTTATAATATCCTGAAATAAGATCAAACCATCATTACGTACTCCTTATCATAGATATCCATAATTGTAAATTACATTCTTACACTTCATCCATGATTATAATACATCATATCAGTATTTAAATATCAATTGAGAAATGATTCAAAGGTGGTAACTTCGTCAACTTTTCTATAAATAATTGATTTCACTCATTACATATATTGTTCTCCCCTTGAGAACTTGCTTCACCTTCAATTACCTTCATTATAAATACAAATACAACACAAAATGATTCAATGGAATATAATGGATCCTACTTGTTTCATTATCATGAATAGTATTGTTGAAATGTTTTTCACAACCATGTTTCTTCCCTTGATCACATATTCATGGTAGCACATTGGAAATTTTTTTATAATTTATGTTGAGGTATAATAAATCTTTTTATGTCCCGTTCTTTATTTTGTAGTGAACAATTCTTCTTAACAGACATCATGGATGATACATGATTACTCTTCATTAATATGTCTTCTTATTCTGATAGTAATGTTAAACAACATTTTTTAATGTGACTATATTTCATTTATCTCTCACACAAAACTACACTAACACATGGGAAACCTTTTGATTATAACCTCTCGTTATCCTTTTCATCATCATGTGAAATCAAATAATTTCCTCTTCCTCTTGACTTTGCTTTTTAATATTCATGTTTCCTTATTCATTCCATGTCTCCATGCCAAATAACTAACATTTAATTAGGGAATGTGGCAGCATGATTGGATTTTCCACATGGGTTATTCTGAGTCTCATCCCTCTTACTAGTTCGTTTCGATGTTGTACTCTTTAACTTATTAGATTTTTAATCCATATATTTCTCACCATTATTCACTGGTACCTTCTTAGGAGGATTTTTATCTAATTATTCTTCTAATATCTTCCCAAGGATTATTCATTATACTAGGAAAAATTTTGTGATATTCTTTTCATATAAACATTGGATACATGTTGAGATGAACATGTACTAACGTTTTCACCAGTGACATTGCATACATCAAAGTTTTTATTAATAATTCCCAATCTTTATTCATTATACACATTCTTAAGGGACTATGGATGTTGTTATTATTATCTAGATTTATTCCCTAGACATGGGATTTCTTTTTTATTTTACATTTTAATGATTTTACCCAAAATTTGAAGTGAAATGCCCAAATATGTTGCAGCTCCAACATTGACTCACACATCTTCATTTCCTGATATCTTCTATAAGATATTGATGTGTCTTATTCCTGATTTGTTTTTCTATTTCTAGGGAACCACCTTCCAAATTCATCTTCATATACCCCTATAATTTGTGGTAAGTATCTTACCACCTTTATTTTTCAATACTTGTTTAGATCTTTTCTTCCTACCTACATTGTTTATGGAAATGATTTAGAATAATTAGTACATGCCAGTATGAATGGTACATTTTCATATCAATTTTTTTGATAGGGCATTGAATGAGGTCATGCTATTCTTATCACATATTTGAGTAATTTTTATAGTTTAATTCTCTATTGATCATTGAGTACTTGTATCCATTCATTCCTTCTTTTGGGATGACTCAATATGTGTCTTATTAAGATTAGAAATATGGCTTACTTATTCTTGAATTTTTACATCGAGGATGGTTTTATAATATTAAATCCTAATAATATCATCCTCACATACTATAATTATTCATTCAACATCATATTCATGAATCTTAACTTTGTTATGAATCTCGGAGTCATGTTCCTTGATCTTCTTTGATATCTCATCAACTTTTAAGACATTAACCTCAATGATATTTTTCAATTTCTCTTCATAGGAAATAATTTTTCTTCTAGATTTATTTTTGTTACATCCTTATCCTCAAATTACTTAATAGGTTTAGAGGAACATATTTCTAGTACCTATTTATTACTTCAATGGTTATAACTTTTATGGGGATTCTTAAAAATTCGTCAATTTTATCTTACAATCCCTTCTCAAAAACATCAGTTTCTTCTTCCAGTTCGGTGATATATTCGTACATAGATTGAAATACTCCAAAAACATCGGATGAAATATCTTCCAAAATAACATGCAGAATTACTATTAATCTATCAACTTATAACTCATGATAGGTTATAGACCAATCATCATCACAACATGTTCTACATTTGCATCTTCTAGAATGATTAATAATGTACTAACAAATACCTCCTTGTCACTATAGGTTGGAATATTTTCCAAATTCTTGGTGGTAACATGATACACCTGTTTATTAATTTTCATGTATGATATTTCATCATTTTCATAAAGGAATGGATAAATAGATACTTTATATTCATTAGATAAGAGGATATTATTCATCAACATTATCTTCTCATTATTTATCATATTCATCATTATCATAGTAGATATAGACTTCTACTGAGAGGTAAAATAATATTCACCAAAACTGCACTTCAATATTGACTTAGGGATGAAGCTCGTTTCATCAAAATAGAATATCATCACCATAAATAATATTGCAGTGGTGAACCTTGGATATGATTCCAATTTAAAGAACTATTTTGGTATATGTCTAACAATAAGAGGGTCGTGAATCAGTGTTGTGGGATTTTTAATCCATTTCTTATTTTTATACATTGACCACATTGACCTATTAATATATCTATTATCATATTATATTCATCCTATTTAATGAAATAATATTAAAGAATTAATGACAATAATATGAAATTGTAATAGGTTCACTCTTAAATAAAAGTAGCTAGTCCTTAATAATTTTTTAAATAATCTTTACGACACAATTCACTTGAAACCAATCCTTATGTGTAGATTACACTGAATAGGATATGACCATACACTCTTGTAGCACAATATAAACAATCCATTGGTGCGTGTCTTAAAGAACATTGTAGGATATCTATACAAACCCCTATGACAGTATTATCCTTGTTGATATGGGTTTGTAAAATTACTAAAGTCCACCACCTATTTATTTTGGACCTATGTCACCGTCCGTCTTCGTTATTCCACTCAACACTACTACATTATTAGTAGAATTTATGTAACTCTTATTTTCTCTTCTCATTAGAAACTAAAATATGCACAATCTTTTTATTCTATCAGTCAAGATAACATGAATGTGTTATGGATAAAGAACCCTGAATTTTCACTAAGATGTATTATCATTAATTAATATCAATTTGGTCCCCAAATCTTATTATATTCCATTTTTATTTCATCTTCAGTGCATGGCCAACTACACTGGGATCACTTCTATTTCTTCTTATTGGAATCCTAAAACTCTTTATTAATTATTAAATCAATAAAGGTCATGTCAACATAGAATCATGACAATTAATATGTCCTGAATAACTGAATATAGATTTTTCACTATCTTCTTCTTCATTGGAAGACAATAATATGGAAAAATTAAGCATTTTCTTATTATATTCCTTAAATACTTGATATCAATACCTTAGTGTATCTCTTTACATTTTACTTTATTTTTCATTGGTGTAGATTTGAGATTAGTTTCACACCAAGTTCTTCACACAAAAAAATATTTTCGGTTTACTCTTCTATGTCAGTTGTATATCAAATGGGTACAGATACAGTTTCACTTATCGAAAAATAGTAAGGGTATTATACCACTGAATTAGTTCAACTAATCTAGATATTCAAATAGTTATTTGTGAAGCTCCATTGTGAATCTCACAAACTTTTCAAAACTAACTTCAATTATGGAAAAAAATTCATTTCTGAAGCTTACTAAGTCAATGAGGCATATCCAATCATATCGAAGCACCCATTAATTAGAAGCATTGGAATTAGTAAAAATTTAGAACTCTTTTAATGATGATAAAGATTTCACAGAATTAAAGCTTTGAGGAGTTCATCTACTGTCTCAAAATTATACAAATTATATATTTTCCAAATTATTTCCATCTCAAATTATGTGGGGGTCACCTTATATTTATTGCATTTCCTGTTCATGGTGCTCCACCACCTATAGTATAGATTTTAGATCACTCAAATATATTTTCATGATGTTACTCCATTCGTGATGCTCTATTGGCATTCTTTCATTATCAGGATGATCATTATCAAACATTTTTTTGCACCACTTTACTTATCTTAATCACATAGATTACTATAATCATTCGTGATGCTCCACCACTTTTTCTCAGTTCATCCTATCTCTTGAAGGCCTCGTGTAATTTTCCATTCATGATTCTTGTCGTAATTTGGGAGATCACTATCAAAACCTTCACGTTGTTATGAACTACCCTTCATGAATCCCAATCATTATAAAACTCATAAATTTTTATTATTTTCATAAAGCCTTCATGAAAAACAAAATTTTATGATGCTAACAATCATCTAAATATTAGACCCCAAAAAATGTAACACACTAGGAAGGGTGCCATCATTATTTTCAACATAACCCAATATATTCTGGATCATCTATATTTATCATTAAAAAAATTGATGATTTTTATGGATTCATCCATATTATACCAAAAAATAATTAATTACAAAATCAATTGATTGTATTCATCATGAACACCATAAGTCATGATATTTGAACATTGATCAATCAACATTAGAATTGTCAAATTTACCAAGGAATGTATTGTAACTCCCTTGTCTTCCAGTAACTTCATTATTTCCAATCAATTACGAATACGATTGTAAACCCATTTAATCCCACATTCCAACATAATTATTGCATCACATGTTATAAAAATAACTTATGATCATTTTGATTTACAAATTTGTAATTTATCATTATATTTAGTAGGAAAATTGTTCAATCATGACATCCAATGTCATAAAATGAATCCATAACAATTATCTACTAAGCACCTTGAAATTCAATGTATTGAAACCATTCTCATGTTTCTGGGAATATAAATACATGAGAACATTATCAAATATTCATTAACATTGGATCTTCTTTATCATAATCATCAAAATGATATCTTCTAATCTCAATAAAAACCATTGAATACCAATGACAATTAGTTGAAAAAAAAATACAGTTCATACACAAATTAATCTCCTTATAGTTATGATTCTCTTAATCATTCACTTTCTTATGATTGATGATCTCAGTAACTATTCATTACTATTCACTCTTTTCTTTTAGGTCCAAATTTTCACCTGCCACTATTTTTATCCAAAATGCATCCCCAGTTATGTGTTATTCTAGATTACCTTCATATTTACCTTTCCATCCTTTTAAGTGGATTATTTATTAATCCCTTTTTCATTTTTTGTTTTTCATAAATGTTTTTTTCGAATGTCATCCCGTTTATTATTGAGAATATTAATATTTTATGAAGATTTAATTTAATTATAGGGAAAATTTTTACACCCGGAATATTTAAAATAACACTATGTTTGTGAGCATATTCAACATCCAACATAATTTTTGATGAACAAAAACATATTTTTAAAATGTTTGATTTTAAATATTATCATTTTGAACATGACATTAAATAAGAGGTCAATAAATGTATTAACTAATTTATGAATATATATAGAGGTTTTACTTAATATAAATTCCTTTATAAATTAATAGGGAACAATCACTTGATTTTTAATGAAAAATAGTATTTCAAAATTGTTATTTATTTATTTTTATGATAAAATATAATTGTTATTATTTTTCTATATTTCAGAATTTTATTTATAAAGGTAAAATGATTTATTAAATCAGAATATCATTATTAACATAGGGTGAGATTTTTTATTTTTTATAAAATATTAATTTTTCATTGAATAATAAAAAATTCATATTTTTATAAAACAACCATTTCCTTTTTTAAAATAATTAATTTAATGTTGAAATTATTATTAGAATTTCTTTTCAATTTAACATAAGTATTATTTTGTGAAAAATTAATACAATTAATTTCATTTAAATCATTTTTATATTGGACTTTAGTATATATATATTTTTATCTTCAAAAACACTTTTCTTATAAAAATTGTTTTAATGTCCATAACATTACCAATTTTCAGAACATAAAATAATAAATAATGGAAAATTATTTAAGTTAAATTTATAAATACCATAATATTAATTAAAATTAATATAATCATGAGTACTTTTCAAATAGTTATATAAGACCATTTTATGTGTGAAATATATATTTTTTTATATATCATTTTTTGATATCTCAATGGCTTTAGATTTAAAATAAATTATGTAACCTATATGAGTTAAATTTAATAAATTGATTAAATATTTGTAATAATTATTATTTATATTATCTAATAAGTTCGACATAATTTTTTACTACAATAAATATTGAAAATAGTAAATATTTATTATTGTGGTTAACGTACCCATGGGGTTACAAGGGTGTTCAAAGTAAAGGTAAAATGGTAAAAATAACACAAAACATGTAGAATTAATTTTTTATGGTCATATATCAAACACATCTCTTCTATGGTTCAAAAATGGTACATTTGGGAGGGTTTAGCATGTGAATAGGGTGGGTGTAATCTTTCTTTTTGAAAAATCAGAATGTGTCATATCCCCACTTATTGATGGACACCCCCTCTCTTCTAAATTCAAATACTCACAAACATATTGGTTTAAAAAAAATTACATATTAACTTCCTTAATTATATCCCACCAACTTTGGAGGCATTGTTTTGATTTTAAATACAACTAGAATTTCTTTTTTTTCAAACCTAAAAAAAGTAGTCTGAATAAGAGGAAATGTCCAAACCCTTGTGTTTTATTTTATTTCATCTTCTAGATCCTTCAAATATAGATAAACCATAATGATATAATAAAAAAATTATCTTCCACATACTAATATATTTTTATTATAATGGAATTACATACAACCATCTCCTCCTACCTGAAATGGGAAATGACATTATAGATCTTATTTACAGTTGGCTGTCGCCTCTTTAACTGACATAATTAATTTTCTATTACTGCTACCCATAGCAAGGTATATTTTATCATATATAATGATTATATATTATATTTATTATATAATTATTATTTTTCATTTATTAAATAATATATATTCTTACTTTCCATTCCATAAATAATATGATAACCTCATTCATGTGTGTGGCATAGTACCACCTTGTGAACCGACATGATTCATTTTTCACTTAAGCAGTATATAAATGATAATAAGTATTTTTTAATGTTTATATATGATGTTATTGAACTATTTTTTTATCATTAGAAGAAATATTCCTCAAAATTTCATACCTTATCTTCCATTTTATAAAATATAACATCATTCGTGTATATGTAAGACTAATGTCTCGTGAAGTGATGTGATTTGTTTTTATTTCTTAATAAAATTGATGGTACATTAATGGGTATTTAAAGAAATAATATATTATTTTTGATTTAAATATTTACCATGAATTATAAAATAACAACTGACTTCTTTCCATCATATTCATTAAAAAATGGAATCATAACTCATATGTACATATGGAATACCTTTAAAAATAATGTAATGAATTTCATTTTTAAAAGTATAATTAAGGATTAGTTTTTAATGTTTAATTTATTTATATAATTATATAATTATATAACTATTATATTTTAGTGATGATTAAATAATAATATCTTTTACCTGATTCAACATTCCTTGTTTTTTTGGAAAAATAAGTCGATTATCATCAAAACATACGACATGAAATTAATTAGTTATGTAATTTTATATGATATGGTAACAAATAAAATAAAATTCATAATATACATGAAATTTTTCCTTATGAAATTAATAAATTTCACATTTTTATTGTTTAATAATATAACTAAGGCACGTGTGGAATCAAGCTCAATGAGATAGAAATTTCTAACCTACCCTTCTATAAGGATTATGTCCATTCTCTTAATAACTCACTTACAATATCATTATTGTTATGAAGCGATTATAAATTCTTTCCACATGTTTATCACATATATACATATCTTATTAAGAGATCCTTTTATGGGTTATTACATTCTATACGTTCATTTATTTTATTCCTTCATTATAATATTTATTTTTCTTGTGACACGAGAAAAGATTTTGAAACTCAATTTCATTACATTTGTAAATTTATATTATGTCTTATGATTTACTTTCATCATTTGGAACATATATATCACAAACATGTTTTGATAGTTGTTCCGAGATATTGGTCCATTTAATTTGGAAAACAATTAGTCCCATGGGGCTTCATTTATGGAATTATGGAGTAAACCTAATCCATTATGTGATTTCATACACCATGTGATATTGTCAGATAAATTCCATGAATCGTGTTTATATCATGTTATATGTTGTGGAAAAAATTCTTATGTTACCATGATGTTTTTATTCTATGTTCTTCATGTTATTCTTGAATTCTATTACTCATTTCCATTCTATTTTATGATATTATGTTTAACATTGACTCACACACAATGTTTCCTTATCATGTTTATCTTATTATTAGTCTCTCTAGATCACCTATTTCTTTTTTTATTCCACCAAGGTAACATATGTACCTTTAGAAGGTTAATTGAAGATATTATCTCCCTATGGAAATATAAAAAAAATTAATTCTATGTTTTAGTTCCTTTTGATGTGTTACGGTCCTATTATTCCAAAGACATTAGGCCCCGTGATATTTGGGTTGTAATAAATAATTTATTATGATATAAATTATGAAATAATTTATTTGAAAGAAGTGGGTCTATATAAAACATAAATTTCAATTTTGTAATCTATTTGATCAACATACATTATGTAGTTATTTAATTCAACATAAAATTTACAACCATAGTAAAACCACATGAAATAACATAAATAATACAATAAACTAAATAGGAAACATTTGAAATCACATTTAGCCGTACGTGAAAATATTTATCATCATAATATAAGTCATAATAATTAAAAAATTAACCAAGGGCATAATAATACAAAAAGAAAGAATACATATTCCCATACTGTCATTCAATGTTAAAGATCCACCAGACAAGGTGAATGAAATGAGTATCAACCACCATTGAATTCAAAGGTAACCCCACTGGGACATATCCACAACAATTGACCATCAATTAATTGACTATGGTCCCCTTAAAATTCCATAAAAAATTTATTCCCCTATTTTAAGGTGAAGGGTAGGAATAAAAACGTGTGTGAATAAAAAATGAACTACCAATCAATGGATAATCCAATCGACATGATTCATTTTGTTTATGATCCATAAATGTGAAATCAAACACACTTTTGGAGGGATATATAATTATTCATGTCTAATGATGAATATGTATTGTATAACTAAGTTGAATAACTGACTATATTTATTGAGAAAACTGAATAAGTTTCCACAATATCATAAAGATATTAACAATGACTTTGGTTCACTTAGTCAAAATAGATATAATATCACCAAATTATAAATATTCATCATTTACCATACCTGGTTATTATTTTACCCATTTAAAATAGTTATTACATCCACCATGGGTTATATATATCCATAAAAAATATCCTTAACTGTTTTTTATGCCTATAAACCTAACAAGACTTAAATTATTAGCATGGAGAAATTTATCTATCCATTTCAAAAAATAATTACCTAGTCTATAGTATCATGACTCATGGGTCACCATTGAAAAACTCAACAATAAAAGATAGAATCCCACTCGAAATAGATCAATATGTCTTTCCCATTTGGTGTTTTATAACACCTATTTCACTGAGAGAAGACAATAACACCTCATTTCAAAAGAAACTCCACGAAAAATGAAATGGTGAAATCTGTAAGACACAGAAATGCACAATGATCATTAAATAGTTTGGCGACCATTAGCTAGAAATATTGTTATATTTATGTTGTTGGACCTAATGTGAAGATTAAAATGTGAGGTATAGAAATCTATAAAGGACCATGAAATTATCTATGTTACATTTACTTGATATCTTGGGTACCATTATATAAAATACAAAATATTTAATCAATCATATATTACCATGATTCATGTTTGGAATATAAAATATGTGAAAGACAGCTCTTTATGTTACAAAATGGATAAAAACTAGATTAAACTTATGTGGCTAGGAATCACATAAAAGAATCTAAATGTACATTTATTCATGGATGGGGGTCCTATGCTACGGTTAATAAGAAATTAAAAAAAAATTCTCTTAAATAAATTCTAGAAAATAATTACTGGGATACGAACAACCTCAATCCATGAGAAGGGTAAGAAAATTAAGATCACTAATACTCTTCCAAAACCATACACAATTCATATCATGAAGAAAGAAAATCTAGGGTTCTTTCCAAAAATACATGAGTCTGTTTATCTTATTAGTGATGATAATATATATTTCATAAATACCAAGTATGTGTACCTAACTCACACTTAGAGGGTTTTATAGATGAATTTTATATAATTACAGACACACCTATACCCTTTATTATATTACTATACTCGATCCCCAAAATAACATTCATGATATTTCATCACACTCACTTTAATATGGTATATTTTAAAGGGACAAAATACCATGATATCATAGTTACCATATATAATATAAACATATCCAAACCTCACCAAATTCCAACCAAGTGTCACTACAGTCTCATGAAAAAATAATGAACTATATGTTCCTCAAAATTAATTATAATAATTTATAATTAACTACAAAAAAGAAATTCAATGGTTAATAATCATTGAAACGTAAAAAGACATTCCAAGAGGATAAAATCATTATCAATGTTCTGAAAAAAACACATTCAATTAAACAAAAACTATAGTAAATTAGATAAATATTACCTTAAATCAATCCATGTCACTAAACTGGTAATTATTTTGTTTAAAATCAAAAGGAACACATCTTGTGATTAATCTCTTTTGAAATGGTTTTCAATGGTTGGTTTCTGTCCTTCTTTGAGATCATCTTTCCATGTACCACATAACCATAATCTATAAGATAGATTTCAAAAAATGTAAGATAAATTTTACATAAATCCAAGCCATTTAATTCATATGATCATAATATATTAATATAAAAGTGTAAAAAAGGATAAATAGAAATATCTACCACAATTTAATGTGAATAAACAAGCTTTGATCAGCCAATACATGTAGATATAAAGAATGATAAATGATATGATAAAGATTTTAAATACGTCTAACTATTTTAATAGTATTTTATATTTTAAATATGTATAATTATTATTTTCTCTCTCTTATGTTGAAATATTTTAATTTTTTCCCACAAAGATTTTCTAACTCCATGAAAATAAATAAAAAACTTCGTTTTTTGGATTGATATAATGTGGTGATAGATTATTTAGTTTCTTAACATCAATGTTTCTATTTATTCTATTCTAAAAATTCCATTAATAGTAAAATATATTAGTAAAATGGGTCCACCCTTATTTTTGGACAATTTTTTTATTCTTACCATTAATTTTTCCCTTTGATTGATAAATATGAATTTTCATATAGGGTATAGTAGCATTATGATGATGATGTTTAGTGAAGGGTAATCTAAGAACTAATCTAAAAGTTAATTATCCCATATCTATAGGGTTGGTGTGGGATGAAAAATATAAAAGGGGTGGGTGTTCAAGGATAGAATTGATCATAATATTGAGTAGAATATCAAGATCTATTTAGTGTACCATGGTATAAATGTTTTGAACTCCCTAGGAATGTGGATATTTATCACTAAAAATATCATTTAGTCTATTGAAAATTATATTTTTAATTCATATATATATATATATACATTATTAATTTTTAATCCCTTTACACATTTGGTAAATATTATTTTATTATATTTTATTCCTAAATAATGCTAAAAAGAAATTTCTTTCATTGTCAACGTTTAAAAGAGATCAAACCTAGGTCATTCCATTATAATATAAGTGTAGGTAAAGTACAAAATTATTTATTTGGGATTCCTAAAAAATAATCATATAAATTTATTGTCATGTTTCTGGAGTTCAATAGCTTGAACACTTCTCTTTTCAGAAAACAGACAAAAATTGTATATTCAATATGCCAAAAAAAGAACATCAATATATATAATTATTTTTATTGGTTAATATATAGTATAAAAATTTTTATTCAAATTATTTTTTATTTATCATTAATTATATATATATATATAATATAAAATAATTTGGTATGGATCAATTAAAAAGGAATTAAAAAATTATTTAGTTTTTAAAGTAACAAATATATATTCTTTCTATTTCTATAGTGAAACTGGTAGCTCAAAGAAGGCTTAAGAATTAGAAGAATCAAAGGATGATCCTTTAACATGTAAAATGGACTGAAATTATAAGAATTAAATTATGAGTGTACGGGCCCCAAACATATCCATTCAACTTTCAAAGGAGTTTGAAGAAAAGTATTTTCCACTTGCTGCACATGTGATAGATAATGATTATTTATACAAATATTATGATGAAGTTTTAGAATATAAAAATGTATTTTATATCCCATCATGGATTACAAAATCAATCTCACTCAACCACTCTATAAAATTAGAATATGAAACCAATAATTTGATGTAAATTGTGTAAAATATAAAGTACAATGACTACATAACTCCATCCATGAAAACCTAACTCTATATGAGACAAATAATTAATTTCCAACTAAATGTGATCCAATGTAGAGGGTTAATATTTTCTTGAAATCAATTGTATATTTTTTTATTGGAAATTATTTTATTTTTAAATCCAAATTTTTTATGTTTCATATCTTTCTAACACGTGCATAGCCATTGAAGACATATAAGGAGATGAAACACCTATTGAGACCATGTTACTCATGTTCATATGTTAAAATATCAATTTTAAAGTCGAATTATATTAATGAAATTATTTTTATATGGATTATTCAAGTTTAAATTCTCTTCAAATAAAAATGTTCAGTAAATTTATGTTTTTAAATTTCTAATAAAAAATTTAAATGAGTAACATTGGATGATGAAGATAAAGAGGCGACCAAAGTCATTGAGTCTAAAAAGAAATAACTAGACAGAATTTTTATTTACCCACCATGAAACATATATTATATTTCAATAGGGATGGGTCTTTTTTAAATTTCTTCTTATTTTCAATATTATATGGCTGAAGGGATTCAAAATATACTGATATAGATATGGTGGTTCAATTAACACAAGCCTCTCACACACACACTGATTTTGGGTGACTCTTGAAACTTCTAATATGTGGAAGTAAAAACTTATACCCAAATTGGGTATCAAACCAATTATTCCATTCCAAAACAAATTTATTCTTTTAAGATTATTTTTATAAAAAAATTAATTCATTTTTTATTTCATTCATTGTTTAATGTTGATGTATTTAGATTCATAACATAAACATCCCTCCATAAAATAACTCAGGATGTGTCATTCCTACATTTGAGTTTTACTTACCATATATTTTAAATTTTCATTGAGATTAAATAGGTGGGTATTAAAATATAAACGGGTGCTGGATTTTAGCTAGATTTTATGAATTTCATGATTATTTCCAATTTTCCATGAAATTTGGAAATTTTATATTTTATATTTTATATTTTAATTTTAGTGTGTTTATAAGAATATTGCAATAATTTGAGTGCTTTTATAAACATCGATCATATTAGTAACTTTGGTGCACAATTATTAAAATTATTATAGAAATAGATTACGGTTTTTGATTTCCAATCATTCCATTTAAGAAATTTTGATTGATTCTGAAACTAATGTGCACTTGTAATATCTAAAATGAATGATTTTCCCAATAAGACTGGTTTTGAGGATTTTAATATTTATTTATGAATAGAGTACATTTTAATTTACATTTATATTATAGAGTTAGGTTTTTTGATCTAGATCATTTTTTTGTTGATATGAGTATGGACTCAAATGATGGGATGAATTCAATTTCAAATAACACTTTAGAAATTAATTTTTTTATTAAATTGAAATAGTTGATGTTATTTATAAAATAAAATGAGTTAAATGGATGTGAAAAAAATAGAATAAAATTAAATTCACATGACATTTATAAACTTCTTCAAAGAAAATTCACAAAGTGATTTAGACATCTCATCCATAAAATTTCATGAGAGTTCCTTGTCCCATTGGTTTTAATATTGGATAAGAAACATGTTAAAATGGAAAGACACATTTTTTCATTGGTTATACAAAGAAACCCAAAATTAAATTGTTTATAATTGATTATCAAGAAATTCATTAAAGCAGACTAAATTACGTGATGGTAAAATTAAATATGATCTCTATTTATTTCTTAATTATTACATGAAAACATATGTAACACCCCAGGTAAATAAAGAATATGACATTTCATATTTATCCATATTTGTGAATAAAATATTTAAATAACTTTAAAGGGGACGCTATGCTCGATGGCGTACCTAACACGCAACAACGAGTTTCGTGGGAATCTTACGTTGCACTCTAATAATAAAATAATATTATTTTAAATGGTAGTTAACATGTAGCCGTTGTAATGGCGGGAAAGGATAGAAATAACTAAAATATGATTATATATGTTCTTAAATATTTTTACATTTATACAATAAAAGATAAAGGCTTAAAATACGGAAAGAATTCAATTTTAGGCGTATATGCCCTAGTTTTCACTAAAGGTTCATTTATCACCATTTGATGAAGAACCGCCATTAAATATAGTTTTGTTCACTCTTAAACATTATTTTGGACCAAATAAAACTCTTATTTAGAATCAGGACATCAAAATTTACTTTGTGTAAATTTTTGGTATCTTTCCGATAAAGTTCATTTTATAATGAATAGTGTAAAATGTAGTATTTTAATTCAAAACCACTTTTAATCTAATTTATTTATATGATTAGATTATATTTTGAATTGGTTTTAAAGTGAAATTAGAAAATATTTTTACCATTAAATCCAATAGTGGTCGTTGGAATTAATTTCACTTTGAAATCAGACTTAAACTAGTGTCAATCTTTTGATACATATTGTTTCATAAAACACGCTATTTGTCATGACAGCGGGAATTAATTATTAAATTAATTAATGTGACTTATATGTTTTGAATTTTGTAAAACGGACTTCATTTTTGAATTCGGAATATCAAATATAGCTTAGGGTGAAGTTTTGGTATTTTTCTGAAAAACTCCAATTTTTGATGAATAGTGAAACCACTAAGTGGTAATCAAGCAAACTGATTTTTCAGTTAAATGAAAGTTTACCACTAATGTGTATTGAATTTTGAAAATCCGACATACATGGTTTTCATTAGTATGAAAAATGTGGTTCAATGGGATGAAAATAATTTTTTGGTGAATAGTAACTTATTAAGTTTTTAATCGCGATTAGTGGTAATTAATGTAATTTAAGGTAAAAATGATATTATATGAATGTGAAAACACCATGACACTTGTCCTACACCTATTGGGTGAGTCATGGCCGACCAATACAAGCCATGGGCCAACTTGGGGACCCCATGGATCCACTTTGGTTGGGAAATGACATAAATAACTTTTTATTTAATGTAAAAGTAAAAATGACACAAACATGATATGTTCTACTAAAACAATTTTTAAGTGGGGTTACGCAAGTCCAAATTTTTATTATAAATAATCATTGGAAAGCTAAAAATATTTCCTACATCATAGTTGTTTTTTAATAATTTTTAGACATTAAATAAATTAAATTATTTATGACATAATAATGATGCAGTGATGACATCATTATTTGACGATTTAAATAAAATGGAAAGATAATGTAAAATATATGAACTACACATGTCCAAAACTTATAGGATGAGTGGATTTAGAAGCCTTATCACCTTATCCACGAATTATATCAATGTGGGACCTTTTAAAACCGAAACACATTTTTCAAATAAAGTAATATTTCTTTACTTTCCAAAAGTGCCCCTCCTCTCCTCTTATAAAAGGCCCCCACCTCTACCTCATTTCACACACCCCTCAAGCCTTTGGCTCGTCCACCCCCTGACAATTTACTCTCTCCACATCCCTCTCCTCATCCTAGATTATTCCCTTTGGGAAGAATCCTTTCAAAGGAAGCCTTTAGGCTCAAATCAATAGGAGTTACACTTTTAAAGGTAATTCATTCTCTCATGTTCATTTGTTTTATTTTGCTTCTCCAACCCCCTAAAATCTTTTTATTTACTTATTTTATAACAACACCAGTATCTTAAATATACTAGGATGTTGTTATAAGATTTATTCGAGCTACACTCTCACACAACTACAACAAATGGTTAAAGAACATACGGTTTCTGTGGATGGTGAAATTCTGCCTCCCGAAACGATGATTGTTCAATACTCATTTAACACCTTTAAAGGTGGCCATTATGATGTCACTATTTTTATATATGATATATAATATGTTTATGTTTTATTTATGCTTCTGTATTTTTCATTTTTTGTCTTACCTTTATGGCTTCCATTATGGGTATACGCGATATCTTCATTTAAGGAAGTGCGGACTACCGCCCCCTCAAAGTGATTTGATTCGTTAAATACCATATGTGGGATGTATAAAGGATGGAAATATGATATTATATATGATATTATAATGGAATTATAATATACCTTTATATCATTATTATTCCATTCTATAAAATACGAAATAGAAATTAAAGTAGCGTTCATGCGTACGTACGGCTTACCGTCTCCATGAACGGTGAATTTCATTTCTTACCTCTAAATGAATATGTAATGTTATAAATGCATGCATGTACTGGATATATATGACATATAAGATATCTACATAATGAATACAATTCTAGATATAATAAAAATTTGGCCACACGAACAACATGTAATTGTAAGAAGTCCACTTTCTACTTAAGAACCAAATATCGGCAAAACAAATATTATTAACTTAAATGATTACATAATGTTTATGACATGGTAATAAGTTGTATAAAAGTAATAATGAACTTGAAAAATGTTCTTAAGGAATTAGAAATTAACTCAAGTTTATTATTCAGGAGATTAAAGAACGATCGAGTCAAGTCGGACCCGAGGTAAGGGATCCTACAACTCTCTTTCTTTTTAAGTACACTCTTTTATGTCATTCATTTTAAGCTCATCTTTCTTATGATTGGGATGTTCTTTTATATTAAATTTACTGTAATTTTTATGTTCATGTGATGAGAGACCCTATTCTCTCTCATCAATCCATTTTGGAAGTTTTGAGTGGCACCGTTACGCTGCCGAACTTTCGTAAGAGATCTAACCTCTCTCTTTCTTTTTAAGTACTCTCCTTTATGTCACTTCTTTTAAACTCCTCCTTGCAATGTTGGGGGATTTTCTTTTATATTCCACTTGCTTTAAATTATATTGTAATATTATGGGATACTCTCTTTTATCTCATCAATCCATATTCGGAAGTTTTATGTGGCGCCGTTAGGCTGCCGAGTTTTCGTATGGGATTTTTCATCTCACTTTTATTCCCGTAAGATTTATGCTACATTTACCACAAATTCCATTGAGTGGTGTATGTACTGCCCATTATTCTACTCTTTGTGTAATATAATTTCGTTTATGAGTATTTACATCAACGACCTATTGTCTTTCTTCATGGGGTGTATGTTTTGAAAGATACCCAAGTCGGTAAGGGGACCTTTCACCCTCCTCTTTTTTTAAAAGACTTCTTTTATTGGGTCTTTTAATTTACATATTTTTATGTTGGGATATGTTCTCATACATCCTTATTGAAGTAAATTTTATGTCCAAGTGATGAGATACACTTTTTATCTCTCATCAACTCATTTTGATGTGATGCCGTTAGGCTGTCAAGGGAACTTTTTAACCCAATTTCGATTTCTTTGGGTTCAACTTTTAGTCATTGAATATGTCATCCATTGAATATGTGTGAATGACCTTTTATTGTTTTACACTTAATATCCACTTATATTGGTTGTATATATACATGTCACACATATTTTTGGGATTTATTTGTCCTTAATTTATGGATACCTTCATTATAAGGGATTTCATCACATTTGACATTTCTATTGAGGGTTCATTGTTGTTATGCACCAATTCACTCTTATATGGTGTATATACTGTCTTTTGGAGTATTATATCAGGAATCCTTTTATTCTCATGATATTATAAAGTTCTGACTACATGTTATTCCTCGATTATTTTATTCAAGTGTCTCTAATTTTGGTAAAACCCCTTTAACCAAAATATCGTTTTAAATGTTTTAATTATTTGTTCTTATTAATATCCATGTTTTCAAAATGGTTTTAAGGATTTATTTATATGGATATTAATGGTTTAAAATGTTAAAAGCTTCAAGGTGGTATGGGACAATTTGATTCAAAAATCTCTTTATTAAATGTTTTAAATGGTTTTGGAAATGGTTTCTTTTTGAATGGATTCATTATTTCAATATACTAAAATGTTATATTGTGATTGAAATGTGGAAATGCTATGTTTCCTTTATGCATGTTTTATGTGATACGATTATGTTATGGTACTTGGGCATTGTTATGAAGAACGGGTGGTTCCGTGATAAACTAAGTGCGGGTGAGCCCGTTATAGCTCTCCAATGCATTGGGTAACGCGAAGGAGTGAAACGTTAAGGTTTCTCCGAAGAGATTTAGGGAATATACTGTGATGGGTATTCCAAACGTAACCAAGAGGGTTACTCCCTACGTAAGAATGTTATGAATGTCTCAAGTTACCTTTATGTCTTATGATTTCTATGATTTATTCATGATTTGATATGCCTATGTTTTATGGGTAAAGTATGATTTCATTCTTATGTATACATGTACTCATGTTTCCCTTCCATATCTATATATCCCTTACTGAGCTTTTTATGCTCATCCCAAGTTTTTGAAATGTTTTTCACAGGTCAAGGGAAGGGTACATGATGTGATGATAGTGTCAAGGATGAGTCAAGAAAGAATCCATGTTTTATTTTAAATATGTTTACGTTGATGGGAAGAATGAATACTGACTTTTATGTAACCACTTTGTTTAAATGTGGAATGTAATGCAAGTTTCATGATCTAATTCTCTAAAACTCTAAACCTGAAAAGATCCTCAATGTGTAATCTTGTAATAACTCAATATTAAGTAAGGTTTAAGGCTGGGGCCTTATAGTTGGTATCAAAGGTCGGTTTAGATAACTTTAGAGGTTAGGGTATTCTTTAAGCATAAGTGACATTACCATAATGGTTAGGATTTCAGAAAGAGTCCTAGTTTTAGATAAAGTTAATGAGTAAGTGTATCTTAGTTTTTACCTTCCTCATTAGTACATGATGGTTTTGTTGATATACTCACACTGACATTTCTATTTTTAGTGATTGGATGGATCTAGCAGGCACCAAAGAGACAACAGGTTTGAAGGAAACTATGGTGGTTCTCTGATTATGATACTAGATAAAATGGATGATTCAATGAGGAAACTCGTGGTTGTTCTAAACCAAATATCAAGGAGTCATGATCAACCACTTAAACCTTGGTGAGTTCTCTAATGCATCATGTACGAGATGGCCAACTCGATGTGGAAATTCAGGAAATAATTATTAAGGTAACCATTAGGGTTTATATGATACTTAATTTTTAGGTAATTATGGGTTACTCTATGATATAATGGAAAATGAATGGAATGAGATAAACTTGAGTTTAAAATATGTTATGATTATTCTTGATGATTTTTTTCTCATTTTGGGGAATGTTTTAAGAATTATATAGTTTTGGAAAAAGGACAACACGCAGACCGTGTGACTACCCGTCGCGTCGGACAAAGCTACGGGAATCGAACCCACAACCAAAGTGCGACTGGTATTTATCGCCTACCACTGGACTACGTGAAGTCCCTGGTTAGTTTGTATGATTCTTTCTAGTTATATGATTTTATGAATTAAGAGTAAGTTGATTTTGGAGGATATGTGATTAGGATAATTACTTTTCAATGTGAGACTTTAGGAGCAACTGATGTTGTTTGGAGATAAATGTTACGATTTAACTTGGTAGACTATGTGACTAAATCCTTCAAATATTTGGGTTTCAATCTTAGTTTTGTTTACTTTGAAAAATTTTATGGACAAATGGTCCTCGTTGAACTTTGGGTTTTGTTGGACAAATTTTGGAGATTAAGAATAGATTTTCTTTTTATAAAGGGTTATCCTTTTCTGGATTATCTGATCTTGTACTAGCCTTTTTGGTTTTGGTTTTGGTTAAAGACATGGGAAGTATATAGTTCTATTTTGTGGATTAGGTGATTCTCTAGATGTTGATTATAGTACTCTTAATGTGAACAAGTCTTCCTAAATACTCGTCTTTTGGAAAAAATATGAGTTTGACTAAGGAATCTAGTAAAAGTTGAAAGTCAACATGATAAGTGATTATGCTTCCTTTTGAATAAATTCCTCAATAAAAAGTAACTTAAAACAAAAATGTTGTCTATTAACCTTTCCTACTGGGGAATCGAATACCGTTTAACCCATCACAAGTTTGTGATTTTCTCGTGGTTAACTTTCTTCTAAACATGTTTTCTATCACTCTCCATCAGAACATGACCCTTTGTTTTTTCCTCCATGTCCATATTTTCATACTTGGAATCCTAGTATGGGTTAACTCGGGTGACCTTTGTACTTATCTTTCTTTATTTTAAAGTGTTTTTTACCGACTTTTGTTCCGATGTGGGAATTTCAAGGATGTTTCCAAGCGCAATTTTAAAATTGCGAGGATGCAATTCCCAAAAGGGGGGAAGGATGTAACACCCCAGGTAAATAAAGAATATGACATTTCATATTTATCCATATTTGTGAATAAAATATTTAAATAACTTTAAAGGGGACGCTATGCTCGATGACGTACCCAACACGCAACAACGAGTTTCTTGGGAATCTTACGTTGCACTCTAATAATATAATAATATTATTTTAAATGGTAGTTAACATGAAGCCGTTGTAATGGCGGGAATGGATAGAAATAACTAAAATATGATTATATATGTTCTTAAATATTTTTACATTTATACAATAAAAGATAAAGGCTTAAAATACGGAAAGAATTCAATTTTAGGCGTATATGCCCTAGTTTTCACTAAAGGTTCACTTATCACCATTTTATGGAGAACCGTCATTAAATATAGTTTTGTTCACTCTTAAACATTCTTTTGGACCAAATAAAACTCTTATTAAGAATCGGGACATCAAAATTTATTTTTGTAAATTTTTGGTATCTTTCCGATAAAGTTCATTTTTTTAATGAATAATGTAAAATGTTGTATTTTAATTCAAAACCACTTTTAATCTAATTTATTTATATGATTAGATTATATTTTGAATTGGTTTTAAAGTGAAATTAGAAAATATTTTTACCATTAAATCCAATAGTGGTCGTTGGAATTAATTTCACTTTGAAATCAGACTTAAACTAGTGTCAATCTTTTGATACTTATTGTTTCATAAAACACGCTATTTGTCATGACAGCGGGAATTAATTATTAAATTAATTAATGTGACTTATATGTTTTGAATTTTGTAAAACGGACTTCATTTTTTAATTCAGAATATCAAATATAGCTTAGGGTGAAGTTTTGGTATTTTTCTGAAAAACTCCAATTTTTGATGAATAGTGAAACCACTAAGTGGTAATCAAGCAAACTGATTTTTCAGTTAAATGAAAGTTTACCACTAATGTGTATTGAATTTAGAAAATCCGACATACATGGGTGTCATTAGTATGAAAAATGTGGTTCAATGGGATTAAAATAATTTTTTGGTGAATAGTAACTTATTAAGTTTTTAATCGCGATTAGTGGTAATTAGTGTAATTTATGGTAAAAATGGGATTATAAGAATGTGAAAACACCATGACACTTGTCCTACACCTATTGGGTGAGTCATGGCCGACCAAGACAAGCCATGGGCCAACTTGGGGACCCCATGGATCCACTTTGGTTGGGAAATGACATAAATAACTTTTTATTTAATGTAAAAGTAAAAATGACACAAACATGATATGTTCTACTAAAACAATTTTTAAGTGGGGTTAAGCAAGTCCAAATTTTGATTATAAATAGTCATTGGAAAGCTAAAAAGATTTCATACATCGTAGTTTTTTGTATAACTTTTAGACATTAAATAAATTAAATTATTTATGACATAATAATGATGCAGCGATGACATCATTATTTGACGATTTAAATAAAATAGAAAGATAATATAAAATCTATGAACTACACATGTCCAAAACTTATTGGATGAGTGGATTTCGAAGCCTTATCACCTTATCCACGAATTATATCAATGTGGGACCTTTTAAAACCGAAACACATCTTTCAAATAAAGTAATATTTCTTTACATTCCAAAAGTGCCCCTCCTCTCCTCTTATAAAAGGCCCCCACCTCTACCTCATTTCACACACCCCTAAAGCCTTTGGCTCGTCCAAACCCTGCCCATTTACTCTCTCCACATCCCTCTCCTCATCCTAGAGGATTCCCCTTGGGAAGAATCCTTTCAAAGGAAGCCTTTAGGCTCAAATCAAAAGGAGTTACACTTTTAAAGGTAATTCATTCTCTCATGTTCATTTGTTTTATTTTGCTTCTCCAACCCCCTAAACTCTTTTTATTTACTTCTTTTGTAACAACACCAGTATCTTCAATATACTAGGATGTTGTTATAATATTTATTCGAGCTACACTCTCACACAACTACATCAAATGGTTAAAGAACATACGGTTTCTGTGGATGGTGAAATTCTGCCTCCCGAAACGATGATTGTTCAATACTCATTTAAAACCTTCAAAGGTGGCCATTATGATGTCACTATTTTTATATATGATATATAATATGTTTATGTTTTATTTATGCTTCTGTATTTTTCATTTTTGTCTTACCTTTATGGCTTCCATTATGGGTATACGCGATATCTTCATTTAAGGAAGTGCGGACTACCGCCCCCTCAAAGTGATTTGATTCGTTAAATAGCATATGTGGGATGTATAAAGGATGGAAATATGATATTATACTGGAATTATAATATACCTTTATATCATTATTATTCCATTCTATAAAATACGAAATAGAAATGAAAGTAGCGTTCATGCGTACGTACGGCTTACCGTCTCCATGAACGGTGCATTTCATTTCTTACCTCTAAATGATTATGTAATGTTATAAATGCATGAATGTACTGGATATATATGAAATATATGATATCTACATAATTAATACGATTCTAGATATAATAAAAATATGGCCACACGAACAACATGTAATTGTAAGAAGTCCACTTTCGACTTAAGAACCAAATATCGTCAAAACAAATATTATTAACTTAAATGATTACATAATGTTTATGACATGGTAATAAGTGGTATAAAAGTAATAATGAACTTGAAAAAGGTTCTTAAGGAATTAGAAATTAACTCAAGTTTATTATTCAGGAGATTAAAGAACGATCGAGTCAAGTCGGACCCGAGGTAAGGGATCCTACAACTCTCTTTCTTTTTAAGTACACTCTTTTATGTCATTCATTTTAAGCTCATATTTCTTATGATTGGGATGTTATTTTATATTAAATTTACTGTAATTTTTATGTTCATGTGATGAGAGACCCTATTCTCTCTCATCAATCCATTTTGGAAGTTTTGAGTGGCGCCGTTAGGCTGCCAAACTTTCGTAAGAGATCTAACCTCTCTCTTTCTTTTTAAGTACTCTCCTTTATTTCACTTCTTTTAAACTCCTCCTTGCAATGTTGGGGGATTTTCTTTTATATTCCACTTTCTGTAAATTCTATTGTAATATGATGGGATACTCTATTTTATCTCATCAATCCATATTCATAAGTTTCGTGTGGCGCCGTTAGGCTGCCGAGTTTTCGTAAGGTATTTTTCATCTCACTTTTATTCCCGTAAGATTTATGCTACATTTGCCACAAATTCCATTGAGTGGTGTATGTACTGCCCATTATTATACTCTTTGTGTAATATACTTTCGTTTATGAGTATTTACATCAATGACCTATTGTCTTTCTTCATGGGGTGTATGTTTTGAAAGATACCCAAGTCGGTAAGGGAACCTTTCACCCTCCTCTTTTTTTTAAAGACTTATTTTATTGGTTCTTTTAATTTACATATTTTTATGTTGGGATATGTTCTCATACATTATTATTGAAGTAAATTTTATGTCCAAGTGATGAGATACAATTTTTATCTCTCATCAACTCATTTTGATGTGATGCCGTTAGGCTGTCAAGGGAACTTTTTAACCCAATTTCGATTTCTTTGGGTTCAACTTGTAGTCATTGAATATGTCATCCATTGAATATTTGTGAATGACCTTTTATTGTTTTAGACTTAATATCCACTTATATTGGGTGTATATATACTTGTCACACATATTTTTGAGATTTATTTGTCCTTAATTTAAGGATACCTTCTTTATAAGGGATTTCATCACATTTGACATTTCTATTGAGGGTTCATTGTTGTTATGCACCAATTCACTCTTATATGGTGTATATACTGTCCTTTGGAGTATTATATCATGAATCCTTTTATTCTCATGATATTATAAAGTTATGACTAAATGTTATTCCTCGATTATTGTATTCAAGTGTCTCTAATTTTGGTAAAACCCCTTTAACCAAAATATCGTTTTAAATGTTTTAATTATTTGTTCTTATTAATATCCATGTTTTCAAAATGGTATTAAGGATTTATTTATATGGATATTAATGGTTCAAAATGTTAAAAGCTTCAAGGTGGTATGGGAAACATTGATTCAAAAATCTATTTATTAAATGTTTTAAATGGTTTTGGAAATGGTTTCTTTTTGAATGGATTCATTATTTCAATATACTAAAATGTTATTTTGTGATTGAAATGTGGAAATGCTATGTTTCCATTATGCATGTTTTATGTGATACGATTATGTTATGGTCCTTGGGCATTGTTATGAAGAACGGGTGGTTCCGTGATAAACTAAGGGCGGGTGAGCCCGTTATAGCTCTCCAATGCATTGGGTAACGCGAAGGAGTGAAACGTTAAGGTTTCTCCGAAGAGATTTAGGGAATATAGTGTGTTGGGTATTCCAAACGTAACCAAGAGGGTTACTCCCTACGTAAGAATGTTATGAATGCCTCAAGTTACCTTTATGTCTTATGATTTCTATGATTTATTCATGATTTGATATGCCTATGTTTTATGGGTAAAGTATGATTTCATTCTTATGTATACATGTACTCATGTTTCCCTTCCATATCTATATATCCCTTACTGAGCTTTTTATGCTCATCCCAAGTTTTTGAAATGTTTTTCACAGGTCAAGGGAAGGGTACATGATGTGATGATAGTGTCAAGGATGTGTCAAGAAAGAATCCATGTTTTATTTTAAATATGTTTCCGTTGATGGGAAGAATGAATACTGTCTTTTATGTAACCACTTTGTTTAAATGTGGAATGTAATGAAAGTTTCATGATCTAATTCTCTAAAACTCTAAACCTGAAAAGATCCTCAATGTGTAATCTTGTAATAACTCAAGATTAAGTAAGGTTTAAGGCTGGGGCCTTATAACATATATCTATTTAGAGGTTTTATCTAAGAACATAGTCTTATTACTCTTAACATTAGTGTACAAAAACCCCTCACAGTCAATTGGATGTGTACACCCAATCTCCACCACTTATGTTTATACACACAAACACCCTAAGTCTCACTATTATTTATCACCCCGTAAAAGAAAAAATAGGTGACTTGATATATTCAGGCCCTTAAAAGGCCACTCATAATCATACAATAAGAATGCAAGATAGAGTGATGGTAAGAAGAGAGTTGTGACTTTATTGGAGAATGAGAATTATGAAAATAATTCACAATGAACAAAAAAAAGATTTTTAATGCACTCATATGAATCTAATCACCATTTGGGTGTATTTACATCCTATAATGCCTTTGGGAAAATTTTGGAACATCATCATGTTGAAATGATTCATTGGTTGTCTAATTAAGTATATAGGGTCCACGAAAAATATCATTTTTTATCAACCAAAATTCCATCATATAATCTATGAGGGTCATAGAAAAAATGTTTTTGTTACTGAATTTTTATGGGATATCACTGGCCAATCGGTGGTGTCATCGGCCAACCAGTTGTTTTCACCATCCTTCCAATGGAAACTAGATAGAATTTGAGGTTATTCATGATTTAACTGGTTATTAAGTGTACTCCACTAGTTATCCAATTATATATGTAGGTTTATGACAATAATAAGGTCATCCACATTCAATTTATGACCTCCATTTGTTATAATAACTTTTTCAAATAATATATTATGTACAAACACTAGAATATATGAAATAAAATGTTACAAAACAAATGCATGTGTTTTTTATCATTATAAATATCTAATAGAGTATGGTACAACATTCTCCACATTTTTAATAATAAAAAAGTTTATAAAGAAGTAAATATAAACATATTGATGATTAAATTATCATGAATATAACTAAATGGAATTACATATTTCATAAAAAAATTAAACAAAAACATTTCCAAAACTCAAAAATAAATTTAGGTGTGTATTTATATAAATATTAAAAAAATAATTTCAATTGTAATTCAATTTCAAAACATCTTTTCTTTTATGATAATAAAAAATATAAACTCAAAAACATTCATAACTCATGAATAATTTTATTAAAAAAACATTCAAATTTCAAAATAATTGAAACAATTGGAGAATCCTTTGAAAAATTTGCATTTTCAACATAAAACCAAAATAAATATTCATTTGGTGTTAAAACTATATAGCCCTTTAATGATATATAATGATAACTATGAAAATAGTTTGAAAGCAATTGAAAATATGTCTTCAGATTCTAGAATTTAACTTAACTTATAACACTCTCCCCCAAAATATGTTTCAAATTTTATTAAAGAATTTATACACCTAATTTCAACACATTATCCTCAATTTTAATTATCATAATGATCAAAAATTAAATTTAGATAAATAATTTTATTTAATTAATAATAAGAAAAATAATAAGTCCATACAAAATAATGAAAAAATGTATGCATATATTTCATAACCAATAATGTTCTATCGAGAGAGTTTAAGAGAAAAAATTAATTTGAGGTCCTGAAAATATTCAACAAAAAAATTGATGAACTAGAAAACCTACATTACATGTGGTCAAACTGTCAAATGAATTAATTAAAATTTTAGATAAAATAAAGAAATTATAATTTTTAGAGAAAAAAATATATCTTTTAAATAATAACATGTATAAAAGGAGTTCCTCTATAAGAATAAATTTAGATATTAAAAGAAATTTGGATCCCCCTAAATGAGTGAATTAAAATTATGAAGGCTGAAAACTATATCAAATAATGTTTTAAAGGGAAATATTATTTTAAATAAATGAAAATATGGTTCAATATAAAGTAGGTATTATAATAAAATTTCAAATAAAAAATACATTCCATGTTTCTAAAATTATCTAAACAAAACACTCCACCCTAATGTTATTTTAACTAAAAAAGAAATAGTATAAATTCAATTTTAAAAACTAATACACTATGAAATAGATTTTATCATTCTATTTTTCATATATCATTTGGTATTTTTATTTAGAAACATTTCATATTTAGAAATTCCTAAATCCCCCTAAAATGATGAATCCTTTTAATATATTTAGGATACAAGTGACATTTATATCAACATTTGAATGAATAATATTGAAAATAAAAATAAATCACTAATGAAAATTATATAAAGAAACCAATCAATTCAGGGTATAGATGGATTAATGATCTCAAGATTTTAATAAAACTAATTGTGTAAAAATGTTATCATTTTAAATAATGTGGTGATTGTAAATCATTAATAAATAATTCATATAGTTAAAAATTATAAAGTGTGCTAAAAATATGTATTTTCCATAAACCAAAAATGAATTTATAGGAATTCCATTTTTAGGTCCCCGATAAAGTAATAAAAGATTCTCAAAATGGGGTTGTATATAATACAAATCATAAAAGATATATTTTGAATTTTATTTTAAAATGAGATATCTAATAAAATATTTAAATAATTTCAAATATTAAATCAATAAATAAACATGGATTTTAATAAAAAAAAATATTAAAAAAATTGAAATGATTTTCCTTATTTGAAGTGATTAAAAAATTATAAAAAATTAATATGAAGAATAATATTTGGAGAAAACACCTAATTAAGAACAATTTAATGTTTACTATTGACCAAAAGATGATGGTTTTCATTCTTTAATATATTTTACAGTTGATAATTTCATTTTCGCAGAATATAAATATTTTTGTTTAGAGATTATAGTAAATTCAGTGAAAAAGTGGCATCAGATGAAATTTAAGCACTCCCATTGTTAGAGGTAAAGAAGGGGAAAAAATAAAAAACTGGTGAGGTTATATGTAATACTAGATGACCGATTAGAAAAATCATGTTTCGAGAAATACATATAGGAAACCTTGTGAGGACGCACAAAATTGGTATTGGTTTCCTAGGATCTCAAATAATAATTTTAATAGAAATCAAATACCTAAAAAATATAATTTCTTCTAATATTATATTCAAATTTAAATAAAATTAAACATAAAAAACACCATATTTTCTTTAAAACATAATTTAAGGAATCAAATAATCATGTCAAAATGAAAATATAAAATTTTAAAAAATATATTTTTATATCCTTTGAAATAGACAATGAATAAGATATCAATAAAAAAATTTCATTTTCAATGTACTTTTGAATATAAATAATTTAAAATATTCAATTTAACAAAAAAATTGATGTTCAATACAATAATCATAAATTTATATATATAAGTATTTTTTTTAAAACATGGAATTGATAGACCATTTGATTGTTACATTCCAAAGTAAATTTCACTTTATTGGCATATGAGGCATAATAATAAATTATTACTTTCTAACTTAACTATATTTTCTCATTAGAAAATATACCATAAAAATACCTTATATTTTTATACCAGCAATTTGGGTCAAAAAATAATATGTAATAAATAATTTGGAACACATTTTTCTAGTATATGATTATCTGTAAAAATTATGAGATTTTATAGACAAAATACTTAAAGATTGGTGAATATATTTGGTCCTATAATAACTATAATGTTTACAATAACACTAATAAATAAAATTCCAAGATTTTCTATATTAATTAAAAACACAATTTTCTGAGATACCTATTATAAATGTAGCCGTTATAATATTATTTGAGTTGATTTATTGTTTAGAGTATCCAAGACCATAAGTATCATTCCACTGCTGTTGGAAACCAAAAATAAAAAAAATATTATTCTTACCTTAGGAGGACTTGGAAAGTAATTCTTCATTATATTTAATAATATTTTAAAAATTTTCATTATGGGGTTAAACCTTATAATAATCCCCTATATTTTAAACATTATATAAATAATTTTTAAATATATAATTTTTTTTATAAAAAATTGAATATTTATTCCCAATGTTCATTGTTCTTTTAATAAAAATATTAGAGTTTTCATTATCTTCTTTTATTTTCTCATTTTCTTTTCATAGTACATATTTTTCAAATAATAAATCAATTATATTTTTAAGATCATTTAATTTTTAGTTACATAAAAAACATCATGTAATTATTCTCTAGAATATCTAAGATCATCAAAATTTAAATGAAAATATTTGAAAGAACAATTTTAAGATGTATAACAGGATGTTTTATAATCTACCTCATCATGGTCCATGAGAATTATGGTGCATCCATATATCATGTCTAAATAGTATTGGGAGTTTCCACATCCAATCCATTTTGAAACCTTGAAACCATTATTTATTTAATTTATTATAATATTTCTTATTTCTACATATGTACCAACCAATCCAAATGAAATCCTTTTTATTTAATCCAATGAACCTTACATCTGGGATACATTTTTTCTTCTTCTTCATTTCATAGTTATATGACATATTTTTCATAACTAATTTTCATTGATTCATTTCTAGGATCTTAATTTTAACATAACTTATATATTTGTGGTTGTCATTATCCTCAATAGAAATGGTCTACCTTTTCTTGACATAATAGATTCCTATTTGGGTTACCATTATATTGTAAACTCATTATCAATGAGATACATAATGAGTTATTCAGAATTTATATTTGTGCTATCCTTTACTTCTAATATTATTGACATTATTGCTTTGAAGAATGATGTATAATCCAAATAATATTATTCACAAGAATAACCACTTTAAGATCATCACCTATTAACATCCATCTATTATTGAAATTGTCGAAATGGATATGTATTTCAGTTACATATTTGAAAGAAAAATAGTACAAATTTACAAATCACCAACATATATGTCGGAAATGATTTCATTTATTTTATTGTTTCCATCAATTTTATATTCTATTAATTATAAATTTTATTGAGAATTTTTTCATATGTAAACTCTATTAAATTTTGTCCAATCTAACATAAAATGTAGATAATTCAAGTATTTACCATCTGGCCCAATATCTACTAAAATGTTTTGGTATATTATTATTCATTTTCTTATTTAGTGGATACATAAATGCAATATAATTTTCTAAATAAAATATGAAAATATTCTAAGAAATTTAGACATTATAAATTTAAAATAATCAAAGTCCCTTCCACTAAAGTATAATGATCTACACTTTTCGTGTTCATAGGGAAAACATTGAGTATTTTATATAGTGTCAATCTTAAAATAATATTTCCTTCAATTTGGTTAATGTTTATGAATTACGGTAGGAAGTGATAAAAATTGGTTGTCTGACTAATATTGACAATGATGAGGGTCAATTTTGATATAAACTATTTTTAAAGATTAGAAATATATTTTATGAAATTAAATTAATTTAATTTATAACTATAATTAAATAAGTTACCATGATATAGAAATATATAATACAATAAAATTCATATTCCATTGATAATTGAGTTCTAAAATAATCAAAACATGGATTCATGTATCTCTGCCTCTCAATTTCATGAGGGTTTTTGTTAATATATATCTACCATGTTATCCATGAAACCCATAATAAAAGTAAGAAAATTAATATTTAATGGTTATAAACAGAAACCGAGTCTACCTTACATTTTTGAAATACTATAATCAAACCCATTATAATAGTTGTATTTATTTGATTTTACTAATAAAATAAATCTCTCTTGATTTTTAGTAGTAGTAATTAGAAAAAATAATTCTTTTTAGTGTTTTTGTTAGAAAATGAAACCTCATAATTTCAATGGTGGTGTGAACCATCCCATAATAGTAAAACAGTAGTGTTTTCCGAATCTAACTATAACAACCCATACTTTACATACATTGTTAATACTTCAAAATTGAACCACACTTATTATAACATATGACAAAAACCACAAAGGACCGTATAGGTATAGTGTCTTTAGAAACTGGGAAACATAAACAACTGGTTCATAAATCTTCTATAGTGTCTCCCATTTATTTCATCATATCTTGGGTCCCTTTTAACATATTCTACTTAATATCCATCTTCTTGACCTGGGGAAAACAAAACATACAAAAAAGGGTGAGCTCAAATGCTCAGCAAGGGAAAATAAAGGAAATAAAAATCATATCATATCTTTTTGAAAATCATAACCTGCAAAAGAGATCATAATATCTTAACATGGAATAAATCATAGAAGTGAAAATGAGATCCCCATAATCATAACATAAAACTTGAAACTTTGTGGCATGCACACATAATCATGGAAAATCATTTCTTGTTAGTCATGATTCATTTCCAAGACTATCTTAGCGGAAAAAGTACATTTCTGAACCGAGTTCACTCCTCGTTTCAGTCCTGTATCACTGAACCGAAATAACCTTCCGTTCCAGCCATGTCTATCCCATGAGATATAAATCTTTACCTAATGCATCGGAGGGAGATATAGGTCCCACCCATCTTATAATGAATCATTTCTTATGTGTGCCACATAATCAGAAATCATACATCATCACATAACACATGTAACAAAAATGGGATTCTTGAAACATCATGACATCATAAAACAAATCATATAAGGTAAACGACTTCATAAAAATAATTCCCTCACAACATAATCAAATCAATGTAATAATAGGGATAAAAACAGAACCCTATATTATCTTAGATGGAAAATAATTTTGAACTCCATTCTTGAGGAAAATATCCTTTCTACTTCAAAAACACTTTTATTTTCATATCATGTCATACAATTATACATTAAAAGAAGTTGATTAAAAATATAATTGAAAACTTATAAAGGAATATTCTTGGAAATAATGTTTTAAAAATCCATTCTTGCCGTATAAGTTAAAAAAACATTCTTCGTACTTTTGTCGGAAAAGTCAAAAAGTAACTCGTACGAAAAAAGACAAAAGATTCCTTTCATATTCTTTACTAAAAACTCACCGAAGGGTAAAATTGGATTTAAACTATTTTAAGTGGATGGAAACAACATTACATATTGATGGAACATTTATGTGGATGATAAAATGCACCCCAGTAAATGCCAAAGTAAAAACAATCTCGGATAAAAATGAGATTGTGATATTTTCCCTTACCTTAGGTCCGATTTGCTTTGTATGTGTCCGAAGCTCCTGTATAATGGTTTAAATAATGTTATTTACTTATTCCAGAATCATACATATTGATATGATATCATATATGGTCATATTCTTAGCTTCTTATTAGTAATATTTCATTGTTACTTGTTACTCGGGTCTTTATTGCCTTTTGTTCTTATGCGTGTTTTGCCGAATAAATTCTTATTATTCTTTTAATGTTATAGATACCTTATATCCAGAATGATATTAGTGTAACATATATCATATTTATTCATTCAATTCATTTATATAATTACTATGTAATGATGATCATGTAGAACGAGTCGCATCACATCGTGGAGACGGTATTCCGTACGTACACACGAGCGATGATATTGTTCCCATGATCGTGGAATTGTATTTAAGTGTATTTATACTATTTCAGTATCAATATCACTTTATAATAATCATATATAGTTACTCATTACACCATTATACCCATCCTTGTAAGGTGATTGTGGAAAATAGATTACACCACGGCGTGGAGACGGTATTCCGTACGTACGCATGCGCGGTGATTTAATTTTTCCGTAGGATGGATAGAAGGTGAACTAGGGTTGTTTCATATTTATAATAACATATCAGTATGTAATTAATACTGATGTTATTACTTTATCATGAAACAACTAAAGAAGATGAAGTTGAAGAAGAAAGAAATTGAAAAGATCGGTAATGGATATTACCTCTTCTTTGAAACGCCTCTTTGAATCCTCCACTTAGGGAACTAAGATTGGTCTTTGAAGAAGACCAGGACCTCTAGGATTATTCTAGGGAAGTGGAGAAGGGATTTTGGAAGGTGTTGGCCGAGCTTGAGTGCTCAAATTGGTGTGAGGGGGAGGGGGAGGAGGTGCCCTTTTATAAGGGAGGAGAGGGGCACCTTAAGAATATCTCAAAATATTATTTTATATTAAAGTAAAAATAGGTTTATAATGGTTCCAAAGGGTCTTATTTCGAATGTAAAGTGTGTATGGGTCGCAATCCTATCAACCAATAGGATTTAGACAAGTTTAGGTTATTATTTTAACCTTATCAATTAGATTAAACTCTAAGTTAAATAATTTAACTTTTACCGTGACTTTTTGTTTTCTTACACTATATGGTTAATACACATACTATAACATGCCAAACGAACCCCAAGTTGTTCATTATTAATATATATATCCTTATCTAAGTTATTTGGACGAACCTTAGATTTTTATGAATAAAATAACAATTAATAATATAATATTTTATTTAAAAACTACTTTCTGTCAATTTTGACACTATTTGATATATGGTTTTTGTGAAAGTCATAAAAGAATTATATGTTCGAACCAAGTTGATTAAATATACACTAATATATCATAGTAACCTAGAAAATTAGTGGAATTCATAAAAAGTCTCAAATTACATTTATTTGAGTATTTATAACATCAATTATGTTAACATTTCCTTAAAAGGGTAATTACTGCATCATCGTTGTGTCATAAATAAATTAATTAATTTAAAGTCTAAAAATTATAAATAAAATATCATTATGTAGGAAATATTTTTATCTTTCTAATGAATATTTATAGTCGAATTTATCTTATGTATAACTACATATTAAAAATGTTTTAGTTATTAAACATTGAATTTAACTATTTTAACTATTCATTAAATAAAATAATATTAAATGTCATAATCTAATCCATGTGGACCTAAATGGTCATATTATATTCATAAGGTTGTTTTTGGTCGAATTACACTTATAAAATAGAATTACGACATGTTTTAGGGTAATAGTAATATCATATTTACCCTTAGTTACCCTATTTACTATTAACCGCGGTAAAAAAAGTAAAAAATTACTATTCACCAAAAAAATTATTTTTATCTTATTGAACCACATTTAACATACTGATATCAACCGTGTCTGTCGGATTTTCGAAATTCCATTCACAGAAGCGGTAAAATTAATTTTTATTAAAAATTCAGTTTTTAACCTACCACTTAGTGGTTTCACTATTCATCAAAAATTGAAAGTTTTCAGAAAAATACCAAAATTTCACCCTAGGGTAATTTCGGTATTCCGAATCCAAAAATGCGGTCCATTTTGAAAGATAAAATTTCAAAAAGTGGTTATTACTATTCATAACGGCTATTTTAAATAATATTTTAATAGCATATCGTCGTTTAGTGAAACTCGGTATTGCGTACAACGCAAGCTATCGAGGAAGGTCACGATTGCGTGTAAAGTAAGTCAAGCTAGTGTGTTGTGAAAGATTCCTTTGATGATATATATATATATATCATATAAACAAAATATTACTCATAAAAATCTCGGGTGTTACACTAACAATCTTATGGTTGTTATAATGGATCCCACTCACTCTATAGAGTATTAAGAACCCATGAAATGAAAAATGAGTACCTTTATATAAAATCAATTTAAAGATCACCTCCTTCCTCCTATGAGAATACAAGAAGAAGTCATCGGAGGAATAGTGAAAATGTTTCATAGAAGGTATATAATAAATAAAATAAAAAAGTTTTATTAAAAATGATCTCCATGTTATCCACTTCTTCCATGAACCATTTGGTGTGTATTTGTAGCCTCAAAATCCATTAGGGCCATTCTGAAAACTCAAAGAGTCAAAATTGTCCATTTTGAATCTAATTAAGAGGATGTGTTCTACCAAAAATGTGTATATTGGTATAATATAATGACACCATACAGATTATTTCAACATGATAGACCATATTTTTTTACTGACTCTCACTTTTCATCTGATGCATTCCACTGGGTACCTAGAGGTACCTATTGAAAAAGTACATCAAGAAGGATCTCCAAATCCCTTTTGAGTCCATTATTTCATCTGATAACTTCATAAAAAAATAATTAAAAAATAAGAAATAAAATACTTTAAATAAAATGGCTATAATTTTTTGGGTGTACTTAATCATTAAAACCACCAACGAGTGTGAGGTGAAAAAACTATATTATTTAATGCTTGTATAGTTAACAGAATGGTCCAAGTATGATTGAGGTAATATTTTAGAATTCCTTTATACATTTAACAATTTTTTTTCATTCATAATCATATGAACATTATTATTCACATATTAGTAACGTAATACCTTATTATGAAGTCATATTACATTCCATTTATTAGATTATTACATGTTATCGAAGTTAGTTATAAGATTATTGTTTAACTCAAGTATGGGGGATTTTGTTTTTGTTTTGTTGGTTTGGAGAATTTATTTGAGGTGAATTTAATTTAATTTTATATTTTCTACTAATTTTCTGGAAACATTTATAATGTAATGATAATGGTTTCTCCAATATATTAATACAAATTTAGGCTAAGATTCTACCATAGCTTGAAGACTAAAAGTACCTCACTTCCCCCAAATCACAAATTTGAGATAAAACACCAAATCTGAAGTAATGGAAACAAGGATATATAAATGAAGGAAGTGTGATCAAATCAAATTATTTCTAATATAATAAATTTTGGACTACAAACATATTAAAAAACTAGGTTTTGGGTACTTATCAAATATCAAGCTATTGGAGGAGTATTTCATTTTTTAGAGAAAAAATCATGCGTTTACAATACTTTATGTACAAACTATCCCCATTCTTCCTATGATTTTATATATATTAATATTATCCATACCTCATATTTAGAACAACCCATGAAAATACCTCATGATTGATACATTTATGACTCTATGAAGTGAAAGTAAAAGGAGTATATAAATAATATGGAGTTCATGAATTCATTGAGGATGAGAAAAAACTATATAAAATATTGTATAAAAAGAAATAAATAATTTACATGTTTTTAACTAAGACATAAATATTGGGATTATCATGAGAATAAGAAGAAAAATTAGTATTTCACTAGACATAGTGAATTTTGTATCATTTATTATGGACAATAATTCAATATGTTTTTAATTGAGTTCTGGTTACACCTATTCCTTGAAATGATTTACTTAACCTTGGTATAGATTATTTCCTATGAGTACATGGCTGAAGTTTAGAGGATTGATGAATCTCACTTATTATAAAATATTATCCTATATTTAAATGCTTTAATCCCAGTAATTTATCATTTTAAGGGAAATTTTAATATTGATATTTTTTTGAATAAAATGTTATTAAATGTAAAAATTGAATATTTATAATTTTATATATTTTTTTATTTTATATTTTTATCATTAAATTTTTTACACTAATAAAAGAATCAAGGTTGATATTTTTATATCCTTTAATGTTTTATGTGATACATTTCATTAAATTTACCATGTGTTGGATCTATCAATTGGAGGCCAAAAAATGGAATTCAAGATCAGACATTTAATATGATTCTATTTCTTAGAAATTTTAATAATTAGAAAATTTTTCAAAAATCACTAAACCAAATGAAATGAAATTTTATTTCGAGACATAGAATATTCATATAAATGTTATAATTAATTTTAGATTCTCACTATAATTCAATTTTATTTCCATTAATTCATTCGAAACCAAAATATTGTAATTCCTACATTCAATCATGCCATAAATATTTTCCTATGTAATGTATTCATAAACCTTATTAGACATGGAAAAAGTAGCTCTATTTTGGAGAGGGATAATGATATATTTTTTGAAATTCATTACCAATGGGGAAATTTCCATTTTAAGACATTTAATGGGGGAAAGAACCAATGTCAGGAGTATATATATTGTGGGAAATTTTTTCACCCTGGATTTCAATAAAAACGTGTAACTATTTATTTTTAAATAATTTTTCATTCCTCGAAGATTAAGAGCAGTTAAGCCACGAAAATAGTATTATGTTTTTTAAATTTATATTTTTTTGGTTTCATACTCCACTCATCTACATGATTCATCTATAATTATATGATATATTTATTTTGTAAATCTATAAAAGAGAGTAATAAATTCATATTTTATTCAATGAAAACTATTAGTGCATGATTCAATTGATATGAATCATTGTATATATTTATTATATTATGATAATTTAAATATTAGTTAAATTTAATATTGTTAAAGGGTTACCAATCATACATTACCAATATGTTCTTCTTCACAACTAACTTTTTTTGTAATTAATATTCATTATATAGCTTCATACAGGGTGGAATAGTTTTATGATAAAGATGTTAGGTGAAGTATACTCTAAGACATATTTTTTGAAATTATTATCTAATGTGTGGGGAGTTGGTGTGGCGTAATAAAATTTCAAATGGGTAGGTGTTGAGTAATAATGTGATGACCCAGACCCCCCTTGGTCCCTTCCTTTGCCGAAAATCCGGATCCTTGAGGGGTACCGATCGGTGAGACCGATCGGTGAGACCGGCCGACGTCGCCCGACCTTGCCCCTTTTTCGCAAATAGGGTTTTAAACCCTATTCTGCCTTGTTAAAAATATCTTGGAAATCCAAAACGCGCACAAAGGTTTTAATTAAATGCTTCATTAATTCATGGGTCGGTTTAAACCACTCAGCACCATTAATGGTGAGTCAAGCCGCGTGGTCAACCCACGACTTCCACGTCTTACGCGGTTCAGCGTTTTTATCTCAACCGTCCCCGGCTCTTATAAATTAAGGGTTAGGCCGTGGTTTCCCCCTTCATCGATCGTGACTCTTCTGGTGCATCGGGACCGCCGCATCGTTTTTCGTAAAGTTCCGCGCCCCTGGCCTAAGCGTCGATCATCCATCAACAAGTAGGGAATTTCTTTCGTCTCTCACTTCTGTGTATCATGTGGGGCGGGCGTTACTCTTGTCCTTATGGAATGGGTTGAACCAAACCTAAATGAAGATAATAAACAGAGTTCTAAAGAAAAAGGGGGGAAGGGGTTGTGATCGTTGTTTATGCTTTATCTTGTGATCATCCCTTTTTGTTGTACTGGTCTATGTTTTCTGAAAATTGAGGCCGTTGGTGGTCGTGTGTGTGCACTTGAATCCCCTCGTGATGTTTTAAATGGGTTGCTGAAATTGTGAACTCCTGCTGTGAAATTGGTTAACCACGTATATCCGACTGAATAATTGAAAGCACCAGGATCGGCCCTTCTGTGATAACTCCCGGTTAGAACACACGGAATTTGAAATCATGGAGTGTGTTAAATCTTTTGAATCTGAAAATCCCTGACTTGTGTTGGTAGTGGTTGTTGGTTGTTTTCCCTTGGGGCCGTTTTCTTGAAATGTGGGAGGGGATGGGATCCCCCGTTCTTTTTATACTCTCAGTGGCTGTGTGAATTTGGGGGGATGGGATCTCCTGTTGGTATGGTTTCAGTGGTTGTGAGTTTTTATCACAAATTGGGGAGAGATCCTCTGTTGGTAGAACCAGGTGTGAGTGTTTTGGTTGATCTATGCTTTGACGCTTTCCTTGGTTATGCTTATGGTAGTTGCCCAGTAGTGCTTAAAATTAATTGAACATTTGACTGAACGTGAAACAAGAATGGGACAAATGGTTTTGTGGGCAAGGGTCGTGAATATGACTCGGACGCTATGGTGTTGTGTTCTGTAGGTTGGCTAGGAAAACCTAAGTTTTGGGTGAGTGTTTTTTACCTATATCTATACTTGTAGCTTTGTGTTTCTTATTCGCACCCCACCCAAGTTGAGCACTTAGTGCCGAACACCCCCATTTATGGGGGAAGGGGGTTTTTCCCAACACTATACTTAGTGGCTGGTTATTAGCTCCTTTTCTGCTCCCTTTCCCGGATAGCCCAAGTACCTTCGGGCAGGCTGTGATGGCCTGAAGTCCATTATTAGCCCAAGAACCATCGGGCAGGGTGTCGTGGTGGTTGGCCAGGTGTGTGCGAAAGGTGGTTTCCCAAGTGTCTTCGGGATGAGGCCCAGGTGTCTTCGGGCGTGGCAGTGGATCTTTTAGCCCAGGTGTCTTCGGGCGTAGCGGTGGTTGTTCTGGCCTAGGTGTTTGCAGGCATGGTTACATGTGACAGTTGAGGCCCAGGTGTGTGCGGGCGGGATTTCGGCAGTGGGACTGCGTGTGGTTGTGGCCCAGGTGTGTGCGGGTGGGTGTGGCAGTGGGACTGCGGTGAGAATGGCGGGATTGGTCCGATGCGTAGGATGTCTCAATAACCAGTGGGAAAGTGGTGCGGGGTACCCAAACATCGATGTGCTCTTATATATATATTACTTGACTTGCGTTATTTGGGGAGCGAGCCTTGGTGAGGCCTGGGATGGATAGTTTGCCTTGTTAGTTGTTTGGTTTACTCTTTTCTCACGGGACTTTAGTACGTTCCCCCACTTGTGCACGAGAGTCTTGGTTTTCCCTACTGAGTGTACTTGTATGCTCACCCTACATATATAAAACTGCTTTCAGGTTTCCAGGAGGACTTCGGGGATCACGCAGGACTTTACTAGCTCGGACTTTTGGAGCAGTTGCAGTTGTTTCTCTTTTTCCTTTTGGGTACTTACCTTGTAGTCACCTTCTTGCACTTTGTGGCTTTCACTTTTGAAACATGCATGTGGGAATGGTTTATTTTTGGCTTTACTTTTCCTTCTACCTTGGTGTTGTTGGGTTTTCTCCTCCTTATCTTTCGATCCTATAAAATAAAAAGGGTAATGCCTTCCATTTGCGAGATTTTCCTATACCCTTGGTGCTAGTCGCCACTCCGGGACCTATTGAAGGCGGGTTTCGGGGGTCATTATCTCTCCTTCAACTTAAAGAAGGAAGGGCCTGGCAACCTGCTGACCCTTCCCTCCTTTTGGTGAAGGCGGGTCGTGACAAATAAGGTTGATCTCAACATTGAGTATAATATTTAGAATTAATAAAAGAACAATAATACATATGTAGTGGAATCCTTAACATAGTATCCATTCTTCACTAATTTATTTGTATATTGTGTTTTTATTGACATTTTTAATTCTTATATATATATTTACATATTATGTGATATTTTGAAACCCACAATCTATTATTATATATTAGTGATTATGTTTTATTTATAAATAACCAGAAAAAAAATAATATAATTTTTTACTGGCTTCTATGTGAGATTGAACCTAGGTCATTACATTACAGTTCATCCTTAGATAAAAGGATTAAATTTTTTGGGTTTCATGACAAAAAAATCATATCAATACTCCCCCTATTTTTCCTAAAAAATGAATACAACCATAAAAGGATTTATGATAGGGGAGGAGATAATGCCTATACTACCTTTCATTAAGAAAAATATACCTTGTTATACATTATACCGGATCATCGAATACCGGTTACCCAGTGTTGCACAAATTACCACATATGATCCAAACATCTATCTTGTATAGTTTCTTGAGGAACATCCCCCCTAAATCATTCATAATGTATCATATCTATATAATGGGAACCTCATGTCCACCATTAATAAAAATTATTTGGAATGAGCACTTAGTTCCTGTTCATCGTACTCAATAACTCTGGAGTCCTATAAACTCACACTAGATATATATGTAAATATGGAAAAAAATACTTATAGAAATTTTAATGAGCCTTCATATTACTATCTAAATTGAAATTCTAAAAATAATCCCTTCCCCTGAGCTAAAAATTCAAAATTACCATGTATTTAAAACTATTAATGACATGGGTCATTCAAGATAACAGAAATTGTGATGAAATATAGTAGCAAGATAATTTCTCAAATTCAATATCTTTGATATAATAAGAATACATGATTAATGTAACAGTGTGAAAAATAAAAAAACTGATAAGATTATATTTACCAGTCAATAAACTTCCCAAATATAATATTTAAATATAACATTATAGCCAAAATATTGAAAATAATAAACTAAAAGAGAGAAGAGGTTTTTTAGGATGAAATTATTTTCAATAATCTAAGATGATGAAAATTCAATGAATTTTAAATGTGAATTTTTTTATTTGGATAATAGTTGAAAGAAAAAGTGTCATTATTTATTTGAATTGACATAATGTTTAAAAAAATTCATGAACCCAAGAAAAATGATGTTTATTTGGAATGAGGTTTTTAGTATGGTTTTGTTGGAATATATGAAAAGGTTGTCTTTTCTAACTTGGTTTAGAATTTGGCTATCTTTTAATAAAGTGTATATTAAGAATTATCTAAACCCCAATGAATAGATGGACCCACACTACGGTTGAGGTGGGTAGTTGCAACCATGGCCAAACTAGAAAGAAGCATTGATGTTTAGGGTATCACACCACTCTAGCCTATGGAAAGATAGGTGATCTACTATGTGGGGTGGCACAGTGGCATACGATAACAGAATCATGGGGTAGTGCTAGTGGGATAAGGGGCATTTGGTAATTATTTCTTCCAATCCAATATCGCAACATGATTTATAAAGGACATCATGACCTATTGATATTTTTATAAAGATAGTAGTTTAGAAAACATGATTCATTTGTTATTTGAATTGACATGATGTTTACAACATTAAAAGAACCCATGAAAATATTATTTATTTTACTTGAGGTCTTTAGTATGGTTGTGTTAGAATATTTTAGAATGATGTATTTTTCAATTCATATAGAATATTGTTAGATTTTAATAAATTTTATATTAAAAATTCGTCATTAACCAAACTAAACTAAAGTACCCACACTACAGTTGAGGTTGGAAGGTGATACCATGGCCTGAACAACAATAAGAATGGGTGTATAGGAGAGCGCACTACTATATCCCATGGAAAGATATGTGAGCCTCTGTTTAATGTGGCAGAGTGACATACAAGAATGCCAACATGGCATGTTCTAGTAGGAGAAAGGAGAATTTGTAACTATTTCTACCAACCCAGTCTTGTGGCTTGTATTAAAATAGAGAGCATGATAGTGTTCCATTTTTATATGCGATGGTAACACGTATTTTCATGCTCATTAAAATGAGGATAGAACACCATACATTTCATCTAATAAATCTATTGCATACTTACCTTTCAATTGACTCATCCATGTTATCCTAAACATTGGCCACACATGAGGTGTTGTTCCCCAAACATCACCATGCAATGTTGATATAAAATATAACTCATACGCCTGATTATAATTTTATTTTAATGACTATTATAACATAATAAAAATTAAATAAAAATTCTTTATCATGTTAAAAACTAATATCTAACCTTGGATATACAATGTGTTGAAAACATTATATTATTTGAATATGGTGATAACTCATGATGTATGGTTATTTCACATGACATGATAAATTGGATGGATCTTTGTAATTCTCAGTGTGGTACATTGTGGTTGATTTCCAAAAAATATATGAGGCCTAGATCATTTCTAAATGTATCTTTTATCACATCTGAGAGAATTTCTTGGGAGAGAAACAGATCTAAGAGAGAGATCTGGTATTTCATGATGATCTCATGCATCCAAGTTGTGTGATCACATTAGGAATATGTTTTTTTGAGTTTATAAAATCAACTTTGAAATGGATATATATGAACCATGTTCACTAGTATTACACAAAGGGGAATGAAGCATCATATGTCTATTTACATAAAGGAGAATAAGATTACCACATGTGTTCGACCTGTGCTTAGCACACTTTGCATGCTTCATGAAGAACTGATTTTGAGAATCCACATGATGTTGTATGATACTCTAGACATGTATTCTCTTATTTTATGAAATATTGATGAGATAGATTCATATTTTATGTGTAGATTAAGTCCATTCCCCATATAATACTTTTATAATGTTCATGTGTATCATGAATAAGATGATATTCATTCATAATAGAGTTTCACATGAAATTTTTGAGGTGTATCATCATGTGAGAATGTTTTATGATATATTTCACATGATATATTCTATGAATAATGGTGATGGCCTAGGATATAATTACATGAAGCTTCATTTCATTTGATTTTTTTAGTGTAGATAAAAATATTTTGATGACTTTTTCATGACTTCATAGATGGTGTTGAGCTAGTTACATGAATATACATTAGTAGTGATTGATATTCATGATATATGAAATATGTAAACCCTGATATAATTCATAATAAGTGAAATATCCATGAAGATATCCATATATTCAAAAAACTATCAATGTTCAAGTGAACCATTTATTACAAGTATGGTAAGTGTGGGTATCTTCATATACATGAATGAATACAAGAAAAGAAAATACACCCTATATTAGAAAATGTATTGAGAAGGAATTATTGCATTTTTAATCATGTGTGATGGTTGAGAAGTTTATAGAAAGTATAAATTAAATAATCAATATAGATTGTTTCATGACTGATGCCGTGATGGAATTTCCATCAATTATATAGAATAAATTCATATATGTCTTTTCAGCGTTAAGTGAGTCTGAGTCTTCAATATAAGAGATAATTATTTCTGAAGAAGTTTTTTATAGAGTCATTCAGCCATCTATAGGCGATCAACATAATTTTATAAAAGTTACCATTATTACGGAGGTTCTTGAATTTTAAATAAGCTAGTTTGTCCCAGAAATATCATTCAAGAATACCACGTGATCATCCTATTAGTGGATCAAAACTTATAATGAAGATTATGACGTTTGTTAATTGTGGGTCTAAAATGCTTTTTAAGAGGATCTATATTCTGTGGGTTCAAACCATTCGAACGGTAGGGGTATCTAACCATATGAGGAAGAGGATTAAGATTTCTAGGGATCATAAGTAGGATCAACTGGATGATCAACTATTGTGGTGTATAACCAGATGCAACCTAAACCATTGTAATTCTAAAAATTATTATATTTAAAAATCTATGTTGGGGGTATATCCAAAATATTTATAATTTATTTCATAGTATTTAACCTTCTAAAAATAATTTTTGTCATTTTTCATTTACTATCAAAATTTTATGCATGATTGAATCATCTTAATAGGTGGAATAGGTTTTAACCAAATGGTTAAAAGGGATTTATTATAGTTGGTCAAATCTAATTCACCCTATCTCAGATTCACAACATGATCCATGGAAACTTTAATTAGTATTAGAGAATTGGACACCTCCGGTAAGATTTACATTACTTTTCTAATTTTTTTATCAGATGTGTGTGATGTGAATATTATTATTTGAAGAAAATTAAAATGATATTTAGATGGAAATTCATATCACTACTCAGGATGTAAAAAATGTTGATGTTTCGGTCAAGACATGGAAAAATAGGAACAAAAGAGTTTTCAAGAAGATAAAGAATAATTATAATACAAATGAAGATAAAATTATAGATAAAAGAACTCATAGTAGAAGATGATTAGTGAAATTAGTTGGTTATAATTACGATTAATCAAGTTGAAGCTATGATAGATATTTGATTAGTGATTAAATCAGATAAAAATTGAAGAATATTCTCAATGAAGTTGTCAAATATATTACTAGTTTTTTCAAGGAACATTGGGATAAAAAATTAAATCTAGAAGAAGATGAAAATTCTATGGAAGAAAAATTGACTAAAAATTATGGCATATTAAAAAATCGTTAAAAAACTGTTAGTAAAACGAAAGAAATAATATATCATTGAAAATGAATATATTTTGAAGATCTTTAATTGTTGAAAAGTAATGTTACTGAGAAATATGTTTTTTAGTTTATTATAAATGTTGTAAATGAACTTGAAAAACATGATAATACATCTACTAATTTAAATGATACTCAACTGAATGATAAATTAGAAAGAAGTAGGGATATTGAAATGTTTTTACTAATGTTAAATAATATTCATGAATATAATATTCAAAATATGTATATTTAAAGTGTATAAGGAATGAAATCATTTGATTATGATAAGATTTATCTCAACATATAATGCCTTGAAATATAATTAAAATTATGGAATATTTAAGAGGCACATGTTGATACATTCCATGATACTAAGAAAAAGTAGCTTTTCTAATGACTCAACATAAAAGTGTTCAGTGTCAAAAAATGAACAACATAACGTTATGAGTATCTTGGTATTATTAAAGGATACATCTACTAAAGTATCAATGAATAAGGTAACACATTGTCATGATAATCTAATATTTACTATTTTTGTTTTTTACTAGTGTCTATTTATCATTAATATCTAGAAAAACCTGTGTGAAGAAGGATTATCAAGAATAAAAAAATATTTAATGATATATGTGAAGAAGTGTATATATTCTTGTTCCCCTCGGAAATAAATTATGAAGAAATGAGCTAACCAAAGGTAGAAATATGTAAAATTTATTGAGAATATTCCACAGGAGAAGAAATCATGATTTTTTTGGTTATTTTTTGTGTTGTTCGAGGTTTGGGAATCATGAAATTAATTGTTGGAACAACTATTCATTGTGTTAAAATTATATAATTCCTTTTTTTTGGTGGTGAAAGGATGAAAATAAGTGGAAAGATACATAATAGAAGTAGAATTCAACGAAATTGAATTAGTTTATTTATATCAAATGTGATTACATTGAACATTTTTGTGATTATTAGGACATTAGTAGTAATTTTACATTGAGTCTGGGTATGTAAAAATAACACAAAAATTATATGACTATGTGAATATATGATCATAATGATAATTGAACAATTTAAGAATTACATATGATAGATCATCCTTGGGATTTAAATAAAGGAAGATGGTTGGAAAATCAAAACCTCCAAATAATTTTGTGAAGAAAGATTTGAAGAGTGTCACACTAAATAAAATTTGATTCTATTATGGAGGGAAAGTTCGAATCACGGACCATGGTGATTTGGCCATTAATAATCATACGAATGGAAGGAAAATGAAAAAATTGAGTGAATCAATCTAGAAGATAAAAATAGGATTTAATTGGTGAAGGAAATCTCTAATTAAAAAGTTGAAATGATTCATAAAAGGGTAACATAACGAATGCTAATTTTTTTTGAAATGCATTCTATGTCGTGAAATTATGTGAGAAATTTTTGACCTAGTTATCCTTCACGATGAAATATAGAAGAATAAATATAAAGAATCTGTATATTGAAAAATGTTTGAAAACAATATGTCTTCACACTAAGTGATTACTGATCATTTTTCTAAAAAATGATTGATCATACAGTCAGAATAGTTTGAATATGTGAGAAATTTGGAACAATCATAGGAAAATGAATATTTTTGTTATAAAATGTGATGAATCCTTTTTCAACAAAGATTATTTCTGGGGTGAAAATAAATTATCAGCCACATTTCACAAACTGAGAAGCATGGATGAACCACCTAATTACCATATATGCGTTTTGTTTTTACATGTGGGTAATTGAAGGTGATGCACTTATTCAAGGGGAGACATGAATTTTATAATTTTTTTGAACATATCATATGGAATGATGTCCATCATTGAAGACTATTGGAATCATTTTGACTCTTTGAAACATCTCAAATAATCCCAGAATATACTCTGAGATTATTCTTGAAAAATTTAAATAATGATGAAGAATGTTCAAAGTTAATCTCTAGAGGAGAAGAACCAAACATCAACCACTATATATTTCCTCAAGTTATAGTATATGAATATAATAAGTTATGTTTTGGTCTACATATGATAATTCTAAAAGATAAATTTAATGAAATTAAATATTTTCATCATTTAGGTATGTTGGTATCAATCTGTCATTTTCTTGAATGAAAATATATTTCTAAAATGGTGTGATTATTTACTTGATGATAAAAGGGAAAGTAACTTTGAATGGGGAAATACATTCATTCCCTGGAATTATTCTCATATATTTTTTGAGATGTATGTAAGGTATTAGTTGAAAATCATTTGATAAATTAAAAAAATAGTGTTTTAGTGATTAGTATCACATGAGGGATGTTATTTGATATCAAGGATGTTAGATATTATTACTCTTTCTTTCTACATTAATCATTTCGCATATTTTCTTAGAGATGATTAATTATAGAGTTTTTCTATGATAGTTGTTATTCCATCCTTCTATGGTGACAAATAGATTTTATGTATGATAATATAAGATGGTATTCTTAAAATTTGAATTTGGGAAATGAGAATACCTTCCCATATGTACATCGTTGAAATTATTCCTAATATGATTTAGAAGACATCATTTAATTTTAAATAAATTGGGTTTAAAAAAAATTCGATTATACAATAAATGTGGTTTGTAATGGTTAAAATTAATTTTATAAAGTTGATAATATGAACATTCAATGATTTATATATGAGGTGATTATGAAACAAGTTAGTAGTTCGGAAAACATGTGTCACTGGTTATTTGAAATGATAAAAATTATTAAATTAGTATAATCCATGAAAAACATTTATTCTTTTTAATGAGATATTGATTATGGTAATTTTGGAATATTCCAGAGGTTTTTATTTTTCACTTGATATTGAATTTGGTTCATTTTTTATATAGTGTATATTAAAGATTATCTATACAAATGAGTCATCTAAGGAACCACATCACAGCTAAGGTGGAGAGGTTCTAACTTGGCTAGGAAAGTAGGAACCATGGGTGTACAAGAGATCCTGTCACTATAGATTATGGGAAGAGTTGTGAGACATGGTGCGGGGAGGCATGATTGAAGATGATAATGAATTTATGGGTAAGTTACAGATGGACTAACCAAATCACACATCTTGTATTATAATAGAGAGCATGAGCATGAGCGATTTTGATATGGCATAGTCATCTGTGTTGTTCACATTCATTAAAAAATGGATTGAACACAATCTGTCTGATTTGCTCAATCTATTGAATCCTAACTATCATTTCACCACAAGTACTTTGTCTTCAACCTCATCCTCCTAAGAAGATATTTTTCCCAAATGGTCTCCAAAAAACATAGAATAAATAGTGAATTTAGACTTTTGATCCCCATTTAATCATCATGTTGATTTAAATATGATAAAAAAATATATACATATTTTTTTCATGGTAAAATTTAGATCTAACCATGAATTTATAGTGTGTATAATATAAGATATTATCTGAATATGGTGATATATCATTATGCGAGGACTTGTTGTCCGACCTGATGAAACAGATGGTTGTCAGTGTTTTTTTGAGTGCTACATCAGTGTGGTCTTCCTCTATATATAAAGATGATATCATTTGAAAATTTCACTTATATCACTTCTGAGAGTGTTTATTAAGATAGAAATTGATTTGAGAGAGAGAGAGATCAAATTTCACATGCTGATCACATGTGTTTGAGTTTCACGGTCATGTAAAGATGATTTTAGTATGAATTTTTGAAAACCTATTTTTTGAAGGAGGTAAAAGAACTTCATACACTAGTATCATAGAAATGAGACAAAATCACCACATATCAATTTAGATGAAGTATATGAAAGATTTTTCAATTATTTTTTACCTATTCTTAGTACACATATATTTATTCATGATGAACATATTATTCGAAGCCAAATGAGGTAGTGTGGTACTCTTCAAATGCATTCTTCTTGTTTTTTGATCTATTTGAGACGTATGCATGTGTTTCATGAAGAATAATGATATTCTTCATATTCTTTTTTGGAAGTGGTAAGAGAATTAGGTATTAAATGATATTCATTCATAATTGAGTTTTGTGTGTATATTTTGAGGATGATATGTATCACGTGAAAATGGTAATGATATCATTCATTGGGAATATTATGTGATGAACAATGATGTCACATGATATACTTCTGTGAAGCATCAATATAGTTGAGTTATGAAATATTGATAATTTTTTTTTGCATAATTTGTTCACGATTTCATATATGATATTGATCTATTTAGATGAATATTCATTGGATGTGAATGATATACTAGATATATGTAATATTCATGGATGATGACAATTCATACTTAATGAAATATTCATATGGATTTTTTTGTGAAATACCTATAAATATGAATGTGAACCCTTTATTACAAGTATCATCTATATGTCTATTTTAATGCACACTAATTAATAAAAGAACATGAGATAACAATTACATTATAAATTTATTTAAGTTGAAATACAAGAATTTTTTATCATGCATTAAGGTTGAAAAGTTCACATATAATATAAATTTTATTATCATTGTTTAGTTATTTGAGACAAAATCAAGGTTAGAATTTCTATCTATGATCTAGAAGAAATTCATATATGATTTTTCCGTATAATGTGATGTCGAGTCTTCAAAATAAGAAATAATTAATTCCGGAGTGGTGTTGTACTGGGGTAGCTAACCATCTGCATGTGATGAGAATTACTTGAGCAAGACCATAATTATTGAAAAGGTTATTTAATTGTACATGAGCTAGTGTGATCTATAGATCTCAAAGAGGAATATCTTTTGATAACCCAATCCATGGATCATAACATTTATGTATGTATAAGGGTATTGTGAATGGGTGGTACAACCAGTCATTGGTGATTCTCTAGAGACTGGGTGTCAAACCAGTCGAACAGTTGGGGTGTCTAACCAACCAAGGATGAATATTTGGATTGATGAGGGTAAAAAATGGATCATCGAATTGGGTGTATCACCATTTTATTCTTAAAGAATCATAATTTATAAAAATATAATTGTTGAAAATCAATATTGGGTGTCTAAAAATATGGAAATATTGTAGGATTTAGTACTGAATATTGTAAAAATATTTTTTTTATTTGCCATTTAAATTAAATCCTTGATCCGATCATATTAATAGGCGGTAGATGATTGAAATAAAATGTTAAAAAATTATTCATTAAAAAAGGTTTCATCAGATTCAGCCCCCCCCCCTTTTGTCAGTGTGACTACATGATCCTTGGACACATCTGAAACTACAAACTAGATCATCTATAAAAATAGATATCAATCATTAATGTATTTTTTCTATCAATACCATCATATCACATTTTGATCTTGTTTCCTACTAATGATTTTGAATTATACTCAATTTCATGTATAATATTTTCGTTTATTCTCACATAGATTCTAAAATTCATTCAATCATAATAAGAAATGGGTTGTAACAATTTTAAAAAAAATTACACTAATGAATATCTTATAATATATGGATTAATATCAATAAGTATTTTTATAAAACAATTAGTCATAAAAAATCAATTAATAAATTAATTAGTTTATAGTTACACATTTAATATAATTTTATGATTCTTTTAATTAATATCCTTATATAAAATGGATGAAAACAGAAATATATAGGTGAAGGACATGGTATTCATTTGAGCTTCTCTCAGCAATTCAAATGGAGTGTAATGTCGTAGATATTATATGTATTATTTTTTAAAAAAATTTGTATTAAATTCATGACCATGTCCTGAGACTGGGTGAAATTCCAAGGATCTATTTTCCCATAATAAATGTTCTAAATACATTAAAATTTTAATTGTCATGTGTGCACGATTTCTCTAAAAAAGTTGGAAAAAATTATATATGGTTAAATGGATCATATATATGAGGGATCCATTGCATTCAAAAAAGATGATTTACACTATGTGTGTCCTAACATCAGCCGACATGGGTCAATAGTGGAAATTAGTTTCTTCAATTTTTAATGAATTAAATAATTTTTAGATTTAATTAGTTTTACTTTTTCATCGAACAAGTGACGCAATGTTGATAATTACATTAAATAAGCCTTTAGGAATGGACTTAGGTAAAGGCACATATCTCTGTAAATTCCCTAGAGGCTTTGGAGAGAAACTCTTATAAATTATCTCAGTAGTTATGGAAGACACTTGGGTGGTAGATCATTCTTAATGGGATTCACCAGTAGGGATCATTCTATAACATTGAATAATACTTTTTTATATTTGGTTTGTTGTTTTGGTATTATTTTCCACATTATTATATTAAAAAATAAATGTGTACATCCAAGAAAAAGGATGAACCACAGTTAGACTATTCTTGAAATATATGATTTAAATTTCAGGATTTATGGTATTGGTTTGTATAAGGATATGATTATTGATCTTTCTTATGGAAATGGATTGATTCCAAAAAGAAAAATTCTCAATGATCAAACCTTTAGTTTTTTCCATGTGTAATTATGTATCCCATTTTCTACACGTGTTATCTATTCCATGTGGGGTTATGAATGAATAATCATCACAGCTTTGATTAATAGAACACCAATCGGAAATTAATGATTCGACATTGGGATTATCTAGTGGAGGTGCGACGTATAAGGCCCCAGCCTTAAACCTTACTTAATATTGAGTTATTACAAGATTACACATTGAGGATCTTTTCAGGTTTAGAGTTTTAGAGAATTAGATCACGAAACTTTCATTACATTCCACATTTAAACAAAGTGGTTAAATAAAAGACAATATTCATTCTTCCCATCAACGGAAACATATTTAAAATAAAACACGGTTTCTTTCTTGACACATCCTTGACACTATCATCACATCATGTACCCTTCCCTTGACCTGTGAAAAACATTTCAAAAACTTGGGATGAGAATAAAAAGCTCAGTAAGGGATATATAGATATGGAAGGGAAACATGAGTACATGTATACATAAGAATGAAATCATACTTTACCCATAAAACATAGTCATATCAAATTATGAATAAATCATAGAAATCATAAGACATAAAGGTAACTTGAGGCATTCATAACATTCTTACGTAGGGAGTAACCCTCTTGGTTACGTTTGGAATACCCATCACAGTATATTCCCTAAATCTCTTCGGAGAAACCATAACGTTTCACTCCTTCGCGTTACCCAATGCATTGGAGAGCTATATCGGCCTCACCCGCCCTTAGTTTATCACGGAACCACCCGTTCTTCATAACAATGCCCAAGAACCATAACATAATCGTATCACATTAACATGAATAAAGGATACATAACATTTCCACATTTCAATCACAATATAACATTTTAGGATATTGAAATAATGAATCCATTCAAAAAGAAACCATTTCCAAATCCATTTAAAACATTTAATAAAGAGATTTTTGAATCAAAGTGTCCCATACCACCTTGAAGATTTTAACATTTTAAACCATTAATATCCATATAAATAAATCCTTAAAACCATTTTGAAAACATGGATATTAATAAGAACAAATAATTAAAACATTTAAAATGATATTTTGGTTAAAGGGGTTTTACCAAAATTAGAGACACTTGAATACAATAATCAAGGAATAACATTTAGTCAGAACTTTATAATATCATGAGAATAAAAGGATTCATGATATAATACTCCAAAGGACAGTATATACACCATATAAGAGTGAATTGGTGCATAACAATAATGAACCCTCAATAGAAATGTCAAATGTGATGAAATCCCTTATAAAGAAGGTATCATTAAATTAAGGACAAATAAATCTCAAAAATATGTGTGAAAAATATATATACACCCAATATAAGTGGATATTAAGTGTAAAACAATAAAAGGTCATTCACACATATTCTATGGACGACATATTCAATGACTACAAGTTGAACCCAAAGAAATCGAAATTGGGTTACAAAGTTCCCTTGACAGCCTAACGGCATCACATCAAAATGAGTTGATGAGAGATAAAAAGTGTATCTAATCACATGGACATAAAATTTACATCAATAAGGATGTATGAGAACATATCCCAACATAAAAATATTTAAATTAAAAGACCCAATAAAAGGAGTCTTTTAAAAAAGAGGAGGGTGAAAGTTTCCCTTACCGACTTGGGTATCTTTCAAAACATACACCCCATGAAAGAAAGACAATAGGTCATTGATGTAAATACTCATAAACGAAATTATATAACACAAAGCATAGAATAATGGGAAGTACATACACCACACAATCGAATTTGTGGCGAATGTAGCATAAATTTCACGGGAATAAAAGTGAGATGAAAAATCCCTTATGAAAACTCGGCAGCCTAACAGCGCCACATAAAACTTCCGAATAAGGATTGATGAGATCAAATAGAGTATCCCATCATATTACAATAGAATTTACAGAAATTTAAATATAAAAGAAAATCCCCCAACATTGCAAGGAGGAGTTTAAAGGAAGTGACATAAAGGAGAGTACTTAAAAAGAAAGAGATAGGTTAGATCTCTTACGAAAGTTCGGCAGCCTAACGGCGCCACTCAAAACTTCCAAAATGGATTGATGAGAGAGAATAGGGTCTCTCATCACTTGAACATGAAAATTACAATAAATGTAATATAAAAGAACATCCCAATCATAAGAAAGATGAGCTTAATATAGATGACATAAAAGAGTGTACTTAAAAAGAAAGAGAGTTGTAGGATCCCTTACCTCGAGTCCGACTTGACTCGATCGTTCTTTAATCTACTGAATAACAAACATGAGTTAATTTATACTTCCTTAAGAAATTTTTTCAATTTCATTATTCCTTTTATATCACTTATTACCATGTCATAAACATTATGTAATCATTTAAGTTAATAATAGTTGTTTTGCCGATGTTTGGTTCCTATGTCGAAAGTGGACTTCTTACAATTACATGTTGTTCGTGTGGCCAAATGTTTATTATATCCAGAATTGTATTCATGATGTAGATATAATATATTTCATATATATCCAGTACATTCATTAATTTATAACGTTACATAATCATTTAGAGGTACGAAAATGAAATGCACCGTTCATGGAGACGGTAAGCCGTACGTACGCATGAACGCTACTTTCATTTCTATTTTGTATTTTATATAGTGGAATAATAATGATATAAAGGTATATTATAATTCCAGTATAATATCATATATAATATCATAGTTCCATCCTTTATACGTACCACATATGGTATTAATGAATCACATCACTTTGAGGGGGCGGTAGTCCGCACTTCCTAAAATGAAGATATCGCGTATACCCATAATGGAAGCCATAAATGTAAGACACAAATGAAAAATACAGAAGCATAAGTAAAACATAAACATATTATATATCATATATAAAAAAAGTGACATCATAATGGCCACCTTTGAAGGTGTTAAAAGAATGTTGAACAATCATCGTTTCGGGAGGCAGAAATTCGCCATCCACGGAAACCGTATGTTCTTTAACCATTTGATGTAGTTGTGTGAGAGTGTAGCTCGAATAAATCTTGTAACAAAATCCTAGTATATTGAAGATACTGTTGTTGTTACAAAAGAAATAAATAAAAAGAGTTTAGGGGGTTGGAGAAGCAAAATAAAACAAATGAACATGAGAGAATGAATTACCTTTAAAAATGTAACTCCTTTTGATTTGAGCCTAAAGGCTTCATTTGAAATGATTCTTCCCAAAGGGAATCCTCTAGGATGAGGAGAGGGATGTGGAGAGAGTAAATGGGCAGGGTTTGGACGAGCAAAAGGCTTGAGGGGTGTGTGAAATGAGGTAGAGGTGGGGGCCTTTTATAAGAGGAGAGGAGGGGCACTTTTGGAAAGTAAAGAAATATTACTTTATTTGAAAAATGTGTTTCGGTTTCAAAAGGTCTCACATTGATATAATTCGTGGATAAGGTGATAAGGCTTCGAAATCCACTCATCCAATAAGTTTTGGACATGTGTAGTTCATAGATTTTACATTATCTTTCCATTTTATTTAAATCGTCAAATAATGATGTCATCGCTGCATCATTATTATGTCATAAATAATTTAATTTATTTAATGTCTAAAAATTATAAAAAAAACTATGATGTAGGAAATCTTTTTATCTTCCCAATGACTATTTATAATCAAAATTTGGACTTGCGTAACCCCACTTAAAAATTGTTTTAGTAGAACATATCATGTTTGTGTCATTTTTACTTTTACATTAAATAAAAAGTTATTTATGTCATTTCCCAACCAAAGTGGATCCATGGGGTCCCCAAGTTGGCCCATGGCTTTTCTTGGTCGGCCATGACTCACCCAATAGGTGTAGGACAAGTGTCATGGTGTTTTCACATTCTTATAATATCATTTTTACCTTAAATTACACTAATTACCACTAATCGCGATTAAAAATTTAATAAGTTACTATTCACCAAAAAATTATTTTCATCCCATTGAACCACATTTTTCATACTAATGACAACCATGTATGTCGGATTTTCAAAATTCAATACACATTAGTGGTAAACTTTCATTTAACTGAAAAATCAGTTTTCTTGATTACCACTTAGTGGTTTCACTATTCATCAAAAATTGGAGTTTTTCAGAAAAATACCAAAACTTCACCCTAAGCTATATTTGATATTCCTAATTCAGAAATAAAGTCCGTTTTACAAAATTCAAAACATATAAGTCACATTAATTAATTTAATAATTAATTCCCGCTGTCATGACAAATAGCGTGTTTTATGAAACAATAAGTATCAAAAGATTGACACTAGTTTAAGTCTGATTTCAAAGTGAAATTAATTCCAACGACCACTATTGGATTTAATTGTAAAAATATTTTCTAATTTAACTTTAAAACCAATTCAAAATATAATCTAATCATATAAATAAATTAGATTAAAAAGAGGTTTTGAATTAAAATACAACATTTTACACTATTCATTAAAAAAAGAACATTATCGGAAAGATACCAAAAATTTACACAAAGTAAATTTTGATGTCCCGATTCTTAAGAAGAGTTTTATTTGGTCCAATCGAATTTATAAGAGTGAAAAAAACTATATTTAATGATGGTTCACCATCAAAAGGCGATAAGTGAACCTTTAGTGAAAACTAGGGCATATACGCCTAAAATTGAATTCTTTCCGTATTTTAAGCCTTTAGATTTTATTGGATAAATGTAAAAACATTTAAAAACATATATAATCATATTTTAGTTATTTATATCCATTCCCTCCATTACAACGGCTACATGTTAACTACCATTTAAAATAATATTATTTTATTATTAGAGTGCAACGAAAGATTCCCAAGAAACTCGTTGTTGCGTGTTGGGTATGCCATCGAGCATAGCATCCCCTTTAAAGTCATTTAAATATTTTATTCACAAATATGGATAAATATGAAATTTCATATTCTTTATTTACCTGGGGTGTTACATCCTTCCCCCCTTTTGGGAATTGCGTCCTCGCAATTTTAAAATTGCGCTTGGAAACATCCTTGAAAGTCCCACATCGGAACAAAAGTCGGTAAAACAAACACTTTAAAATAAAGAAAGATAAGTACAAAGGTCACCCGAGTTAACCCATACTAGGATTCCAAGTATGAAAATATGGACATGGAGGAAAAAAAAGTGTCATGTTCTGATTGAGAGTGATAGAAAACATGTTTAGGATAAAGTTAACCATGAGAAAATCACAAACTTGTGATGGGTTAAACGGTATTCGATTCCCCAGTAGGAAAAGTTAATAGACAAATTTTTTGTTTTAAGTTACTTTTTATTGAGGAATTTATTCATAAGGAAACATAATCACTTATCATGTTGACTCTCAACTTTTATTAGATTCCTTACACAAACTCATATTTTCTCCAAAAGGAAAGTATTTAGGAAGACTTGTTCAAATTAAGAGTACTATAATCAACTTCTAGAGAATCACCTAATCCACAAAAGAGAACTATATACTTCCCATGTCTTTAGGCTTTAACCAGAACCAAAACCAAAAAGGTTAGTACAATGTCAGAAAATCCAGAAAAGGATAACCCTTTAAAAAGAAAATCTATGCTTAATCTCCAAAATTTGTCCAACAAAACCCAAAGTTCAACGAGGACCATCCGATAAACAATTTGTCCATAAAATTATTCAAAGTAAACCAATATAAGATTGAAACCCAAATATTTGAAGGATTTAGTCACATAGTCTTCCAAGTTAAATCGTAACATTTATCTCCAAACAACATCAATTGCCCCTAAAGTCTCATATTGAAAAGTAATTAACCTAATCACATATCCTCCAAGATGGGTTAATCATTTTCATAAATAACCCAAAATCAACTTACTCTTAATTCATAAAATCATATAACTAGAAAGAATCAGCCAAACTAACCAGGGACTTCACGTAGTCCAGTGGTAGGCGATAAATACCAGTCGCACTTTGGCTGTGGGTTCGATTCCCGCAGCTTTGTCCGACGCGACGGGTAGTCACACGGTCTGCGTGTTGTCCTTTTTCCAAAACTATATAATTATTAAAACATTCCCCAAAATGAGAAAAAAATCTTCAAGAATAATCATAACATATTTTAACCTCAAGTTTATCTCATTCCTTTCATTTTCCATCATATCATAGAGTAACCCATAATTACCTAAAAATTAAGTATCATATAAACCCTAATGGTTACCTTAATAATTATTACCTGAATTTCCACATCGAGTTGGCCATCTCGTACATGATGCATTAGAGAACTCACCAAGGTTTAAGTGGTTGATCATGAATCCTTGATATTTGGTTTAGAAAAACCACGAGTTTCCTCATTGAATCCTCCATTTTATCTAGTATCTTAATCAGAGAACCACCATAGTTTCCTTCAAACCTGTTGTCTCTTTGGTGCCTGCTAGATCCATCCACTCACTAAAAATAGAAATGTCAGTGTGATTATATCAACAAAACCATCATGTACTAATGAGGAAGGTAAACACTAAGATACACTTACTCATTCACTTTATCTAAAACTAGGACTCTTTCTGAAATCCTAACCATTATGGTAATGTCACTTATTCTTAAAGAATACCCTAACCTCTAAAGTTATCTAAACCGACCTTTGATACCAACTATAAGGCCCCAGCCTTAAACCATACTTAATCTTGAGTTATTACAAGATTACACATTGAGGATCTTTTCAGGTTTAGAGTTTTAGAGAATTAGATCATGAAACTTGCATTACATTCCACATTTATACAAAGTGGTTACATAAAAGACAGTATTCATTCTTCCCATCAACGGAAACATATTTAAATTAAAACATGGATTCCTTCTTGACACATCCTTGACACTATCATCACATCATGTACCCTTCCCTTGACCTGTGAAAAACATTTCAAAAACTTGGGATGAGCATAAAAAGCTCAGTAAGGGATATATATATATGGAAGGGAAACATTAGTACATGTATACATAAGAATGAAATCAGACTTTACCCATAAAACATAGGCATATTAAATCATGAATAAATCATAGAAATGATAAGACATAAAGGTAACTTGAGACATTCATAACATTCTTACGTAGGGAGTAACCCTCTTGGTTACGTTTGGAATACCCATCACAGTATATTCCCTAAATCCCTTCGGAGAAACCTTAACGTTTCACTCCTTCGCGTTACCCAATGCATTGGAGAGTAATATCGGGCTCACCCGCCCTTAGTTTATCACGGAACCACCCATTCTTCATAACAATGCCCAAGAACCATAACATAATCGTATCACATAAACATGAATAAAGTAAATATAACATTTCCACATTTCAATCACAATATAACATTTTAGGATATTGAAATAATGAATCCATTCAAAAAGAAACCATTTCCAAATCCATTTAAAACATTTAATAAAGAGATTTTTGAATCAAAGTGTCCCATACCACCTTGAAGCTTTTAACATTTTAAACCATTAATATCCATATAAATAAATCCTTAAAACCATTTTGAAAACATGGATATTAATAAGAACAAACAATTAAAACATTTAAAACGATATTTTGGTTAAAGGGGTTTTACCAAAATTAAAGACACTTGAATACAATAATCGAGGAATAACATTTAGTCAGAACTTTATAATATCATGAGAATAAAAGGATTCATGATATAATACTCCAAAGGACAGTATATACACCATAGAAGAGTGAATTGGTGCATAACAATAATGAACCCTCAATAGAAATGTCAAATGTGATGAAATCCCTTATAAAGAAGGTATCCTTAAATTAAGGACAAATAAATCTCAAAAATATGCGTGACAAATATATATACACCCAATATAAGTGGATATTAAGTGTTAAAAAATAAAAGGTCATTCACACATATTCAATGGACGACATATTCAATGGCTACAAGTCGAACCCAAAGAAATCGAAATTGGGTTACAAAGTTCCCTTGACAGCCTAACGGCATCACATCAAAATGAGTTGATGAGAGATAAAAAGTGTATCTAATCACATGGACATAAAATTTACATCAATAAGGATGTATGAGAACATATCCCAACATAAAAATATGTAAATTAAAAGACCCAATAAAAGGAGTCTTTTAAAAAAGAGGGGGGTGAAAGTTTCCCTTACCGACTTGGGTATCTTTCAAAACATACACCCCATGAAAGAAAGACAATAGGTCATTGATGTAAATACTCCTAAACGAAATTATATTACACAAAGCGTAGAATAATGGGAAGTACATACACCACTCAATTGAATTTGTGGCGAATGTAGCCTAAATTTCACGGGAATAAAAGTGAGATGAAAAATCCCTTATGAAAACTCGGCAGCCTAACGGCGCCACATAAAACTTCCGAATATGGATTGATGAGATCAAATAGATTATCCCATCATATTAAAATATAATTTAAAGCAAGTGAAATATAAAAGAAAATCCCCCAACATTGCAAGGAGGAGTTTAAAGGAAGTGACATAAATGAGAGTACTTAAAAAGAAAGAGAGAGGTTAGATCTCTTACGAAAGTTCAGCAGCCTAACGGCGCCACTCAAAACATCCAAAATGGATTGATGAGAGAGAATAGGGTCTCTCATCACATGAACATGAAAATTACAGTAAAGGTAATATAAAAGAACATCCCAATCATAAGAAAGATGAGCTTAATATAGATGACATAAAAGAGTGTACTTAAAAAGAAAGAGAGTTGTAGGATCCCTTACCTCGGGTCCGACTTGGCTCGATCGTTCTTTAATCTCCTGAATAATAAACGTGAGTTAATTTAATGTTCCTTAAGAACATTTTTCAAGTTCATTATTCCTTTTATATCACTTATTACCATGTCATAAACATTATGTAATCATTTAAGTTAATAATATTTGTTTTGCCGATGATTGGTTCCTAAGTCGAAAGTGGACTTCTTACAATTACATGGTGTTCATGTGGCCAAATTTTTATTATATCCAGAATTGTATTCATGATGTAGATATAATATATTTCATATATATCCAGTATATTCATTAATTTATAACGTTACATAATCATTTAGAGGTAAGAAATGAAATGCACCGTTCATGGAGACGGTAAGCCGTACGTACGCATGAACGCTACTTTCATTTCTATTTTGTATTTTATATAGTGGAATAATAATGATATAAAGGTATATTATAACTCCAGTATAATATCATATATAATATCATAGTTCCATCCTTTATACGTCCCACATATGGTATTAACGAATCACATCACTTTGAGGGGGCGGTAGTCCGCACTTCCTAAAATGAAGATATCGCGTATACCCATAATGGAAGCCATAAATGTAAGACACAAATGAAAAATACAGAAGCATAAGTAAAACATAAACATATTATATATCATATATAAAAATAGTGTCATCATAATGGCCACCTTTGAAGGTGTTATAATAATGTTGAACAATCATCGTTTCGGGAGGCAGAAATTCGCCATCCACGGAAACCGTATGTTCTTTAACCATTTGATGTAGTTGTGTGAGAGTGTAGCTCGAATAAATCTTATAACAACATCCTAGTATATTGAATATACTGGTGTAGTTACAAAAGAAATAAATAAAAAGAGTTTAGGGGGTTGGAGAAGCAAAATAAAACAAATGAACATGAGAGAATGATTTACCTTTGAAAGTGTAACTCGTTTTGATTTGAGCCTAAAGGCTTTCTTTGAAGGGATTCTGCCCAAAGGGAATCCTCTAGGATGAGGAGAGGGATGTGTAGAGAGTAAATGGGCAGGGTTTGGACGAGCCAAAGGCTTTAGGGGTGTGTGAAATGATGTAGAGGTGGGGGCCTTTTATAAGAGGAGAGGAGAGGCACGTTTGGAAAGTAAAGAAATATTACTTTATTTGAAAAATGTGTTTCGGTTTTAAAAGGTCCCACATTGATATAATTCGTGGATAAGGTGATAAGGCTTATAAATCCACTCATCCAATAATATTTGGACATGTGTAGTTCATATATTTTACATTATCTTTCCATTTTATTTAAATCGTCAAATAATGATGTCATCGATGCATCATTATTATGTCATAAATAATTTTATTTATTTAATGTCTAAAAATTATAAAAAAACACTATGATGTAGGAAATATTTTTATCTTTCCAATGACTATTTATAATCAAAATTTGGACTTGCGTAACCCCACTTAAAAATTGTTTTAGTAGAACATATCATGTTTGTGTCATTTTTACTTTTACATTAAATAAAAAGTTATTTATGTCATTTCCCAACCAAAGTGGATCCATGGGGTCCCCATGTTGGCCCATGGCTTGTCTTGGTCGTCCATGACTCACCCAATAGGTTTAGGACAAGTTTCATGGTGTTTTCACATTCTTATAATATCATTTTTACCTTAAATTACACTAATTACCACTAATCGCGATTAAAAACTTAATAAGTTACTATTCACCAAGAAATTATTTTCATCCCATTGAACCACATTTTTCATACTAATGACAACCATGTATGTAGGATTTTCAAATTTCAATACACATTAGTGGTAAACTTTCATTTAACTGAAAAATCAGTTTGCTTGATTACCACTTAGTGGTTTCACTATTCATCAAAAATTGGAGTTTTTCAGAAAAATACCAAAACATCACCCTAAGCTATATTTGATATTCCGAATTCAAAAATGAAGTCCATTTTAAAAAATTCAAAACATATAAGTCACATTAATTAATTTAATAATTAATTCCCACTGTCATGACAAATAGCGTGTTTTATGAAACAATAAGTATCAAAAGATTTACACTAGTTTAAGTCTGATTTCAAAGTGAAATTAATTCCAACGACCACTATTGGATTTAATGGTAAAAATATTTTCTAATTTCACTTTAAAACCAATTCAAAATATAATCTAATCATATAAATAAATTAGATTAAAAAGAGGTTTTGAATTAAAATACAACATTTTACACTATTCATTAAAAAAAAGAACATTATCAGAAAGATACCAAAAATTTACACAAAGTAAATTTTGAATTCCCGATTCTTAAGAAGAGTTTTATATGGTCCAATAGAATTTATAAGAGTGAAAAAAACTATATTTAATGATGGTTTTCCATCAAAAGGCGATAAGTGAACCTTTAGTGAAAACTAGGGCATATACGCCTAAAATTGAATTCTTTCCGTATTTTAAGCCTTTAGATTTTATTGGATAAATGTAAAAACATTTAAAAACATATATAATCATATTTTAGTTATTTATATCCATTACCTCCATTACAACGGCTACATATTAACTACCATTCAAAATAATATTATTTTATTATTAGAGTGCAACGTAAGATTCCCAAGAAACTCGTTGTTGCGTGTTGGGTATGCCATCGAGCATAGCGTCCCCTTTAAAGTCATTTAAATATTTTATTCACAAATATGGATAAATATGAAATGTCATATTCTTTATTTACCTGGGGTGTTACACGATGGGGATGGTAATAGACAAATTGAAGTGATTCAAGAGATATTTTCTCCAGGTAGTTTTTTCATATGAATTTATAGTTCTTTGACAAGATGATCGAATTATGAAAATACCTTGATTTGGTGTTAGGGTGATATAATGACCATCTATATGGAGTTTCGAGGCCAACATATCTATATAATGAGGCCTGAAAGATTGGTCGACGAATGGGGGGAATAACAAGAGTTTCTAGAAAATCTCAAGGAACATGATGTGTAACCTTGGGTTACACGACACATGGACCCCACTGAGTAGTGGATAGGTTTTCAGGAGATTTAAATGTTAAATGGTATATGACCCCACCACACTTCTTTGAATCCCTTTCTAGAGACTCATCATGTATTTCGAGAGATACATGGGCACATAGTGGAGTACCCGGGTTTCCCACATAATGTGTACCCCACCACAGAACTTGTCCTTGTCCAAGTACAAAGTCTAACCCATGTAATGGAACATATATTGATATACAAGGGTTAACAATGTGTATTGTAACATGGTCAAATTGAACAGGTGGACCCTGAATAGAAGGACTTTGTGTGTCACTTCTTCTACAGGCTGTTTACCCATCTTCTATACAACACATTTTTAAGAAGACATGGTCCATTGTACTTGGAAAATACTCGAGATCATGGAATATGGAATGTGACCCTACTACACTATTCATATCACTTTCTACATGGATTTATTGTCTTATCATCTATATCATGGGAAAGTTTCATTTTGATTCATTCTCTTGATCATTTGCTTGAAGGTTGGTGTGTGTCATTTCCAACTCAAAAGAGATTGATCCAATTAGCATGAATTTCATGATAGATTTTTTTAATCCACCAAGTTGATTGGAGTTGATTCATTATTCATTCATCATGCCCTATGTAGCTTCTTCAATATAGAAATGACCCACTTCAATGGGCATCGATCCTATACTTAGTTGGTTAATCCAGATGGAGTTATTGGAATCACAACATTGCATTTGTTTCAATCCTCATCTGTGTGTTGTATTCTCTTCATGCTAATCAATGAATCTCTCCCTCATGATAGTTCCTGATAAACAATACTTCGTATTCATACATCATCAGTGCTATCGAACTCATAAGTGTGTTCACCCAGATGAGTGTTTCATGGAATCATCATGTTGAATACCTAGTATTGGTATGTCGTAGCCATGAATTACCACAAGATTGAATGTCATGGGTTGATTATATCTTCATATTCATGTTATATGTTTTATATAAATAGACTATATAGAACTGAATGTACTTTACATTGTGTTTTGATTTGTGGTCTAGGGGTGTCCTGCTGAGTATTCTTATTCCTAACCCCACACGGGCTTTAGATGTTTGTGATGTATCCTATGTAGATAGGTGACCTTTTGATGGAGTCCTTGGTGGACTAGGACCATTCAGTGACTTTTGAGATCATATAGGCTGAGGTGTATTCATACAACTACAAACAATAGTTCCAATACCTCTTTGTACAGGTTGGACTTTTGGTTACAGTCTACTATTTGGTTGGCTTTTATTCTGGATCAGTTTACATTAAATTCATGTCACACTCTAGTTGTGATATAGTGGTATGCATGTATTTGGTTCACAGAGTGTTTTACATTTTTTTTCATGTTGTGACCATTAAGATGTTTGTATGTGTGCAGGTACATTGGTAATGCATCACATGTGATTGATATTCTAACTCAGTGCCAGTCACTAGCCCTATCCAATTTTAGGTGGGATTAGGGAGTCGCAGCACGAGCACCACTGAGATGGGTCGTGGATTGAGTCGTATCATTACTGGTTAGTTCTGTGTTAGGATGTGGAGTCTGTGAGTTAGGTTTAGGAAAATAGTGTTATGTGTTTTGAGTTTAGCTTTCAGGCCAGAGACTCCATTGTTGGTGGGGTTGCTGATGTATCCAAACACCATAACTCTGATAACGAACCTTTCATCTTGTTTTTCATGAAAATTCAATGCTGAGAAAATAATGGTAGATGAATCATATAGAAATGGATTATGGTTCAGTATCATTCTTGATTCAACTCTCCAAATATGCTCATTGACAATGGATCATATTATTTTTTATAGGATGCCTTCGAGACATATACTTTCTATGAGTTAGAAGCTCTAACAGGAGGAAGAACCCATTCTATGATGAAGCTTCAATACAGGTTCTAGTTCCACATATGTTACATCGAGGTGGTTTACTAGATATGCCACCACCCTTGGATAATTACATGGTACCCATAGTACCAGCAAATAAGGATCCTAAGATGAGTGTGCTTCATGAGTTTCAATGACATAGACCACTTAGTTTTCGATGCGATACAGACCATCTGGGGCTTTTGGATTGGCATGAGGAGGTGACTCTATTTTTTATCTAGTTAGGACACCATCAGATCCGATTGTGTTCCTCGAGATGAGCTGTATACAAGATTTGGTAGGGTGATGGTGGATTTTGGCTATCCATACTCACGATGAGGTGACTCTTTTGTGGACTGAGTTCAAGGGCCACTTTAGATATGATTTCTCATCAGTTACACTGATTGTTGTGTGTATACAATAAATTATTCATCTCCATTAGGGGTTGAATGACAGTGGCCAATTATTCATTGAATTTAACCATCCATTCTATGTAATCGATGGATGTTGTTTGAGAATAGTCATCAAGGCCTGGACTATCGAGTGATTTTTGTGTATAGAAATGTAAGCCAGTGTTATCCCTCTATTAATTCCTATATATGCTAGGGTATTGGAGTGATAATTGATGGTTTAATGCTTCTTGGATGACTAGATACAACGAGTGATAGTCAGTAGTGGATGAGAAGGAACAAAGACCATAGAAGTAAGTAGATGACTTCACTACTTGGGCTCTTGAGGTGGGATTCATTTCCGTAGGAGGTCCCAATATAGAGGATCTATAGTTTTGGGATCATTGTTTGGGACTAGTCATCACAAGAAGATACTATGTTATTCATGTAACAGAAGGGGACATCTCATTCAATATTTTCCATCTCTCTGTACTACTAACAGAGTGAAAATGGATGAACCACCTATATAGGGACAACAATAGGTATAGATAGATACATATGGTGAAATATGTGGAAGAGGAGCTTGGAGAGAAGAAGGAGGTAGATAAAATTTCAACATGTAACCACCACCCCCATGTGGGCCATGTTAGGCTCATGCAAATGGAGCACTAGGGAGTTGATAACTTCACTCAGTCGACGTATATATCCCAAGGGCTCTGTAAATGATACATGGTAAGATCTATATATTTTCTACCTTAGTAGCAGTAATGATAGAAAATGGATATATTCATTCCATCCTCACCAAATAACTTTTTTGACACCTAGTGATTCAAGGGGAATTGTTGACTCGACCCTTAATATTGGAGACACATACTGGATATGACTCAAATATCAAAAAATTATTCTGATAGTGTGATGTAACCCTTGGTGGTGAGAGTTTCCATTGGAACCATAAGGTTGTAGTGATGAGTCTTTACAATGTCATTCTTATTATATATTAGTTATCTATAGTCCATTCCCAATTTGAATACTTTAGGTTAAGGGTTTTTTGTGTCTTCATTGATGGAACAATTAATTCCTTTGCTGATGAAATGGAAACCAAGGAGGCATATTAAAGACTCATGCATATGAGGTTGTAGCTGATTACTCATCAGTTCTCTAGCCTTACCCTTAGTGTAGTGTTTGTTATGAGTTTCTTGTTTCATGTAGTGGTTGTAGATTATAAGAACATATTCCCTGAAGATGTTCTCAGATTTCCTCTCTGAAAGGAGATAGAATTCTTCATTTTTTTACACCGTGGCATGGAACCAATTTCTTTACGGCCATATCGGATGGCTCCAACAGATCTTTTATATTAGAGGGTGAAATTGGAGTACATTGATACCTAGTGTTTCACCTTGGGCGGCTCCATTTTTTCAAAAAAAAAATGAAGATGAGAGCCTGTGGTTGGGTATGGATAACCAGAACTAGAACAAGGTGATTATGATAATGAAGTATCCACTACTAAGAATCCTTGACCTCTTTGTTCAGTTGAGACGGGTACGACGGTTATCGATGATTGACCTTAGATCAATCTATAAATGGTTAATGGTGTGGATGATGATTTACCAAAGACAACTTTCATATATTATTATGGTCACTATCAGTACTTGGTGACCCCTTTTACCTTGAAGAACACCATAGTAGTGGTTAGGGGAATCATGAACTGAATCTTTTATCCCTATTTATATAGGTTTGTTGTAGTCTTCAATGACGATACCCTTGTATACAGAAATTCATAAGAGAAGCATCCAATACACTTAAGGAAGTTTCTGAACATACTCTTAGAGAACACACATTATGGGAAACTCTCAAATTTCCTATTCTGGATCCCGGCGGTCCACTTTTAGGGCCATACTATCTCTATGGAGGGAGTGGCTGTGGATCCGGCCAATGATTTTTTATTGTCAACAAGGGATCCACCTAAGAAGGTGATAAATGTATAGAAATTCCAAGAGCTAGTAGGATGTTACTATAGATTCATACACAATTACTCTAGGATATCAAGAAATATGAATAACATCAATCGAAAGGGGACACATTTTGTGGGGAAAGAGAAGTTACAATATGATTTTTTTAGTTGAGGTATTGTTTGATGAGCGACCTTATCTTGATATTGTCGTAGGAGGGTGTCATGTACATAGTTTTCTGTGATACAATAGGAAAAGGTATTGTTTATGTCCAGTTTTTGAGGTAGGTGGTGATTACCTATGGTTCATGCTAGTTGAGACCACATGAGAAGAACTATGTGACACAATATCATGAGTTAGTAGTGGTATTTTTCATATTGAATATGTGGTGACAATATATGATGGGAAAATAGTTTATCCTCTATTCTGATCAGAACAGACTGATGTATATCATCTCTCAGAATGATATAAACTTGAGAAAGAGGAAATGGATATTTTTTATAGGAATATTAATTTTATATTTTTTATACTCTTGATATGGGGAACATGGGGGAAGTAGTTATCTGTAGAATATCTAGATCACAGTTCTTGAATGAGGCAACACAGCTTTTGGACTCAATACAGTTATACTTAGTGGATGTAGATGGATCTGTTAATGTTCAGTGGATGGGTTTTATCCCTACACTCATACATTGAGTTAGGGAGGCCTAACTTGGGGATACTGATTGTGAGACACTACGTACTTAGATATCCACAAGGAATGATCCTAATGGTTATTCGAAAGGTGGGGATAATCTCATTCTTTTTAGAGGATGCACATTAGTACCAGTGTAATTGTGTGATCAGGTTCTAAGGGAATTTCATACATCCCATTTGGTGGTATATCCTAGTGTGGTGAAAATGTACATGGACCTCAGATGACTTTTTTGGTGGATGGGAAGAAATAAAGAGTGGTAGAGTTTGTTTCGTGGTTCCTTATGTGTTAGAAATTGTAGGCTGAGAACCAGGTTCATGAGGGTTTAGCTCAACCCTGTTACATGATAGAATGGATGTGTTATGTGAGGTTTATTGACATCATAATTGGTTTATGACATTCATTTAGGGGAAATGAGGACATTGGGGAGATCATTGAACGAATCAACATGTCATCACACTTTTTAGCTATCAGAGAGTTGTGTTCAGTAGAGAGCTTGGGATGAATCTTCATTTAGGTGTTATGTTGACCCTATGTAGTTCTGATGATGATTGTTTTAGATTGTGAATGTCAGTTACATCCTAGTTGTGGATGGGATTAAATGTTCCATTTGGAAATGAGTTACTATTGAGCAAAGTGTTTTAGCTAGAGATGGATGTGCAGATGAAGAGGATCATTTAGGTCCTGGAGGACATGTTTCGATATTGCATGTTGTATATCATCCATAGTTGGGAGGATCACCATTCACTAGTGGACTTCTTATAAAATAATATCTACAATTCCATGATTTTAATGGCAGTATTCAAGGAAATGTATGTGTGATCCCACAAGTCACCACTATGTTGGACTTTCCCATGATAGTTAGCACACAGGGGACCAAAATTTTTGTAACCTACTACAGAGAAGGTTCATATCATCTAGGAGAGGATTGAGACTATCCAATGTAATCAAAAATATTTTTTTGATAGGCGGTGGAGACCTTTGGAGTTTCGGTAAGGGGGGCATCTATTTATATGGGTTTCACCTTGAAGGGGATTGTGGATATTTTTTTGATAGAATGTTGTCTCATAGGATTATCGGACATTTTATAAAAATTTATATAGTTGGAGAGGTGGAATACTACTTATCTCTATCTCAATAGTTAGATCATGTACATGATGTATTATATATGTCATAGTTAAGGATTTACCTACATAATCCATATCATGTCATCGATTGGGGAAAGCTAGTAATTGAATATGGAGTGAAATTTTCTGAGTACTGAATAAAAATTAAAGATTAGTAGGATAAGATCTTTTATGGGTGAGAATTTCATTTAGTGTGAGTACATTGGTAGCACAAGATTCTCTAGGAGAGAACATGGGAGTAGGAGGCTTTGATACTTGATTAATAACCTCATCATTTTGAGTAACCATTGTTTTGGATTTTTGAGGCAAAAATCCCCATGGTGGGGAAAATGTAATGACCGAAATTTTCTATGTAATATTTCTAAATTTTATATTGATTAAATTTGAGACCTGGCAGAGAGACAGCGTTAAATTTTGAGACATGGTGTGCCCAGAATAAATTTTTGAAATATGTTTAATTATTAATAAGAATATTGGCATTGTTTTCCTAAAAAGTGGAACACCATATATATGGGTGGTAGGATATGAAATCCTATAGAACCATTGAATTCAAAGTAGTTTCTTTACCTGAGGCGAGGCATAACATCTTCCATCATGATTCAACATTAAAAAGTACTTTCAAGAGTTTTAAATGAATAAAATAAATTTAATATTTATTTTATTTTACCATTCATCGACCCAATAATGTTTTTTATATTAAATAAGTATTTTGGTAGGGATCCAATGATAGGCTTATAAACTAGGAAATTCCATATCGGCTTTCAAGAGAAACCCTGAAGAATTATATGAGAGGTGATGGTAGATAATTGGATTATAAATCATTCTTGATAGAATTTTCCAATAGAAATCAGTTTTCAACAATGACAAATAAATTTCAAAGGCAGGGAATGTTATTTATATATGGTTTTACCAATTCACATATTCAAAAAATAAACATGGAAAAACCAACAAACATGTTCTTCCCAAGATGGATCAATCTTATGGGATGGGTTTTAAATTGTAGGATTTATTGGGTTGATTAAGTTATTGATTTGATTTTTGATCATTCTTATGGGAATGGATCATGGCTGGAAAGAATAATTGTCAAGGTTCATTCCTTGGGTGTGTTACATGTAAAATTATATCCTCCATTTTCTATTAAAAGTCTTAATTCTTCCTAGGGTTATTAATGAATGATCATTACACCTTTGTTTCATGGCATAAAAATATGAAATTGAAGATCCAACAATGGGAATACCTAGTGGAGGTGCAACAGGGACGGTGATGGATAAATAAAAGGGATTTCAGAGATATTGTTCTAGGGTGGTTTTTATCAGCTGAATTTAATGATGTTTTTTGAGATGATTAAAGGAACTAAAAACCACAATTTGGTGTTAAGGTGATAATATGACCATCGATATAGAGTTTTGATATGACCAGATCACTGAAAGGAGGCCCAAGAGATTTTTTTATCTGTAGGCAGAAGAACATGAGTTTTTTGGAAAATCCTAATTTATCTGGCGTGTAACTCAGGGATACACAGTGTGAGGACACCACTATGTGGAATCTAGGATTTTAGAAGATATTTAAATTTCACATGGCATGTGAGCCTATCACACAGTTTATAGTCCCTTCCCTAAGACTTAGTGTGCATCTCTAGATATACACATACATAAGGTGGAGTACACGGGTTTCCCATGTGGCTTGTACCCCACCACACGGCTTGGAATGGAATAAGTACACAGACTACACCAGTTACTCATACAAAAATAGAGATAAACATGTTTAGACCATGTACGTGAACATGGTTGTAATACAATGGTGGACTCTAGATGAAAGGAAATGGCGTGTTACACTTTCCACACTCCATTTACCCATATTCTACATGACACTGTTTAGAATGACAGTGTCCAATTTACATGGGAAGTACTCAGGGTCATGGAAAATTGTGTGTGTCCATAATAAACAATGTGAATCACTTTCTACATGGCTTGATTCTCTTCTCCTTGGTATCATGGAAATGTTTTGTTTATGTTTGTTACCCTTAATGTTTCCCTGATGGTTAGTGTATATCAATTCATACTCATTGGACTACGATCCCTTTAACAAGACTTCTTAGATAAAGTGGTTGGAATCCCTTAAGAGGCACATATTATATCATTTATTAATTCTTCATTCACCTGGGAGAGTCTTTAGTATTTATGTGACCAACATCACCGTGTGTTGATCATCTATATAGAAAGTTAATCCAAATAAATTTTTTGGAATCACCCCATGGCCCTGGACGTGATCCTCATCTGTTTATCATAATCTATATAGATATGTCATCACATCTCTCTCTATCACGATGGTTCCAAATTAATAGTACATCGTAGATGGATGTCATCAAAGTTATCAAAATCAAGAGTTTGTTCTCTCAAATGAGTTCTTTAAAAAATCTTCAAACTAAATCTCTATTTTGGTACATAGTAGGCATGCCATTCCTATAAACTACATATCTTGGATTGAGTATATATGTATATTCTTGTTATATGTGTTGTAGACATATACAATGTATAGTTTTCTATAATTTTCATTGTGTATTGATTTTTGTTATTAGGATGTCTTACTGAGTATTTTCATACTCTCCCCTACATAAGATTTTACCACCTGTGTCGTGTTTTGTGAAGATTAGCGACCTTTTGATGGATTCCAAGGTGGAATGGGACTAGACGATACCATTTTCTATTAGACAGGATGAGGTGTATTCCTATGGATCCGGGAAACAGTCCCAGTACCTCTTCTTATAGGATTAACTTGTGGTTAGAAACTTATTTTTGGTGGGATTATATTCTTTCCTGATTTACTTTTATGCACTTTAAATTCCTATCATACTCTGGTTGGGATATAGTGTTATGCATGCTTTTGGTTTATAGTGTTTTTTATATTGCACCATTTTGTATCTTAGATATGTGTGTGTGTGTGTACATGTACATAGGAAATGCTTCCCATGTGAGTTATGTCCCTACTCAATGCTAGTCACATGCCCCTGGCCTATTAAAGGTGGTCTTAGGTATTCTCATAACATGCCTCAGTAGGATAGATCATTTCGTGGAGTTATCAAAGAATATGTATCAATATATATTATTTATCATGTTGATTCCTCAAATAATCCCTAAAAATGATAGAGTTAATAGTATTTCTTTTAAGGATGTTATGACCATATAATCTTCAAATCTAGTTGATCTTGGGAAGATATGTCCTGAAGGTTATTGAGATGTCAATCAAAGAGATGTCACTTCAAAAAAAGACTATTGTAGTGGAAGGAGTCTCAACCCTAGTTTGTGGAGACTTGAAGCAGTCTCATGCTTCCCCAACTAGATTCGACAATGATTTATGGTACAGTTCTTCCTATTATGGGAGGCTTATGAAAATTGAATATCTAAAATTTATTGAAGGTAAAAAATTAAATTATAGCACAATGCATTGATGATTGTAATCAATAATGCATTTGATGTTTGATGACCTGACAAAGGATTATATTAGGGAAGATCAAGGGTCTATTATGTTGACTAATTCTATTTTGGGGATTCAGATATTGGTTGAAGTAATATTTTGGAAAGGGGTGCTTCCACGCAATATTCGCATCTTCTTATTTGATGGAGTGAGCTTGGGAAATGTTCAATGTACCTTCCAAACCATTTTTTCTTCATATTCACGAGTTGGATAATAGTTTCCACCTAGTATCTATTAGTAATTTATACCCTCTAGTTTGGATTTTGGTTATTGGTCTTAGTTAGTATCTTTTCCAACCAAAAAATATTATGGGATGTTATTTACCTAATTGGGATACCAATTATATTTATAATGAAACTAAATGGGAATGCTTTGGACACATTTCTCATATTCTTAATGAAATTGATATGTGTTTGACCCTCATTGACAAAGATTTCTAGTTTATAAAGACTTTTTGATTCAAATTCTTATCGATGTGGAATATTTTCTAATTTTTTTTCCCTATTTGTTGAAATTTTAGAAAAAATGTTTATAAATTCCAAAAATTCAAGATATGGGATTATTACAAGGGTTTTTCTCATGTACTTGAAACTTGTAAAATTAATCCCATAATTTAAGGACCTCATAAGTATTTATATATCCATGATTGTGATGTCTACGTGAAAAATGATGTTAATATTGATAGATATATGCACACGTTCTTACTCATTATAATATTCAAGACAAAAATATGAGTGGGAATGATTTAATAAATCTCAAGACGGGAATTGTGGTGTCTACTTCCTTCATGTGCGGAATTGATATATTTTTTGGTTCTGGACTTTATATTATTTCAGTAAATGGTGAATTATTTGAGCACATTTCTCAACAATCTATTTGACATATGACTAATATACCTGTTGAATCATCTTTATAGGTTGTTATTATGAGTCATTGTGAAACATGATAAAAGCATATGGATGTTGTAGTTACTGGACCGACTCACTCTTCTATAAAGGTTTCTTTTGCAATGCCTAAATATTATTTTAAAGTCTGTTTATTGGATACTATTAATATAAAATAGGAAATTGAAAAATGGGATTCCGAGTAAAATAAAAAAAATTTAACAGATGAATATTTTGAACAAATTTTGTGTATTGATGGTTAATGTTTGGCTGCCACCATTGTAAAGGATACATCAATGATTTCATCAAATTTGGCGGCTTTTGACAGTGTTTCTGGTTTTATTATTGATTCTATGATTTTTCCTCAGGGTGATGATAATGAAACTCCTAGTTATTATTTATAGTTATATGGGAATTATTCCATGGAGAATGAAAAAAATTACACCATCAATTTCAAGAGGTTTATGCCCGCAAATATTGAATGTTTGTTAAATCTGGGGGTGATTTTAAGCATTTATTGATAGGGTCACATAATTTGGATAGACAATTGAATATTGTTTCAAATTATTATATGTTGTATTATCATACTTACATGGATATTTTGGTTGAATATAAAGACGATGTTTCTTTTTTAAATCATCTTTATTTAAAAAAATTCGATTCTTGGCCTCTTAAAATGAGTAAGAAGAAAAAGGACGTTTTTGTGGATGCATATAAGTTATAGTCAAGGATAATGAAATTTGATAATAGGTAAATAATTAATATTTATATAAATCATAATGATGTGTATATATTTTTTTAAAAATAAAAGTATGGTACAATGACCTTGTATGTTGGTATTCTGATTTTAGAGATGAGAGTGGAACCACGAGTCCAAAGGGTGATATTTCTATGATGGAATCATTGGAGGAATCATTCTCTTCAGATGATGATCATTATTCATAGAAAAGAGATAAACCTTGTAAATGAGGCTAACATCTATGTAGAATACCCCCCTCAGGGTAGAGGAAGGCTTGGTCCTATACTCACACACGCAGTTTATTTTCATGGAATATAATACTTTTTTAGGTTGTTTCATTAGTATCAATTGATTACATTTTTTATGCGGTCGTTTATGCCTTTTGTAGTGGTACATTTCCTGATTTTTAATATATGGTATTTGGAAATTGTTCCCTCTCTATACTATAAAAAAAATTGATAAAAATCCATTCATATTATTGGTTTCAAGATAAAAGTAAACCCATCATATAAAAAAAGTTTAAAATTCTATAAAATATTTTGTAAGAAATGATTTCTAATATATATTTATGAATGAAATCTGCCTTTGTCGGTATTAAAATGATTAAAAACATGGAAATTATGTGTGTGTGTATGGAACATATCTACTTCTAAGTAGAGAGAAATAACTCGTCATTAATTAATTTGTAGGTATGTTATCAATTATTTTTATGGTTTACTTGTTATAATATATTTTTTAGTCATATTTTTCAATGATAATGATTAATAGTATGTATTTAACAATTATATCATAGTAACAATCTAATTATTTGAAATTACATATCCAAAATACCATAGTTACAATCCATATATAGAAAATTTCAAAAAAAAATGAGAAAGTGTATAAATAGAATAAAGGAAAAGATATTATTGAACATATATGACCTCATAATAATAGATTCACGAATTAAGTATAACAAATATTATGAGTGAAAATTATCTAATATAAGAGAACTATATTTTTCCATTGTTAGGAAAATAGTCAATGATTCTTAAGACTCGTGTCACAAGATCTATTATATACATATCCTCTAACATTTATAATATGAAAAGGAATTTAATTGTCATTATTTCCATCATTACAAATCAATTTCTTTTATAATATAACCACATTTGATAAATCATCGACTACTTAGTTACATAATTATGAAATATACGAATTATATATGAGTATTCTTTAAGAATATTTCAATACACTTCACCTATCTAGAGAATTTCATCCAAGATAATTTCCTTGATAATTCAGCTTATTTATTGGAGACAAATACAATGCCACCATCAAATAAAATTATTATAAAATAAAATCATTTGGTATATAAATAATAAAATCATTAGTTAATAATGAATATGAATTTTTTATAATACACAATTAAATACTTCATTCCTTGTGAAACCAAAAGTATTACCACTACTGTTCTCATTTATCTTAGAGGATAGCGGTGTAATCCACCATATATAATTATGAGAGATTGGGTTCCTTTAATTTCCTTGAATTGAAATTTTTTTTATGATTTAATGATCCTATATCTTTTTAATAAGATAGACATGATGATGTTTTTGGTAAATTTATACATTCATTTGTAGAAGAAAAATGAATCATTTTGGAATGTTCTTATAATAAAAAAATATCACATTTCTATTAAAACATATACAATAAAATCATCTACATAAAAATATAAATATTACATAAAATATTTTTCAACACATATAGTCCTAATGAGAAATCATTTTAAATAGAATTGGGAAATCACAATTTTTTAAGTAAACCATTAATATAAATATAATTATACTCCAAAAAAATTCCCTATATATTATTCAAAATAATATATGATTTATATTTTAGAGCTATATTTATATAAATTGTGCATAGATGTAATGGTGATGTCAATACACCATAGTAAAAAATATTTGGAAATACTCCTTCCCTAGAATCACTAGATAGAAAAATATCTAGTAGGAGGGGAACCGGTCTTTTGAATTTCGTCATCCATCTTGGGGATCCATATTTTTTTCCCAAATATATGATTAAAAATTACTTGAATAAAAAGGTACCACTGATTTTAAATTATATAATATAGTATCATCATATATAAATTCTTATCTTCTCAACTCACAATAAATATTTGTAGGGGGAAAACTCCTAAAAAATTAAATTCAGGAATTTTCATGTTATCATTTATATCATATAGGGGGAAAACCCATAAAATTATCTAAAACATTTGGAATAGAAATTTTGAAACAATTATATAGGAAATAAAACATACCAACCAAACTTCTATCAACCTAATTAGTTTACCGTAAATAGATATCTATGTGGCAGGAGGAGTAATATTTGGTATTTAATATTAAACTAAATAATGAATCTATAACCCCAAGATATAAAAATGATTGAACTTATAAATTATTTCCATTTAGTGTAATATCAATCAACAATTGATTATATAAGTCAATGGTTGGATGCATTTTATATAGTGGATACCAAAAAATATTATTGATTATTTCATTATTTAAAAAATTAATAATCATAATATCAATATATCCTCTATTGTTATGATTTGAAAAATTGATTTATGACACTATAAGATGTTTTATTTGTTGTATAAAATCATCTATATGAAAATTATAATTTTAAATTATATATTATATAAAAGTGATTTTAGGAATTTTTAAATTGGGAATGAATAAATGAATGTAATGATGATCTGTAAGTTGAACAATATCGCACTACATACCATGTATATAATTCAACTAGTCCAATTAGTAATGTTACTAGTGATACTAGATACAAATTCCTTATGAAAAGAAAACTTAATCTGTCTAATGAAAATGGGACTCTCATATAGTAAATGGGAAGAGTCCCTTAGATGGGTTTTTAGAACTACATGACATTATCATTCAATAAATCGGTGTATATCATAGAAAATATAATATAATATTTTTAATAATATTAAATATGCCTATAAATACTTTTTAGGGAAAAATAATTAATACAATTGATATAAGGGATTTTTCTTATCCCAAACAATTTTTCTTCCATGTATAATAGTTTATTTGAAAGAAATAGATTATTATCAACCATGAGATAGGAACAATTTATTTTTTTCAATTTCAATCAGGCTACAACTATCTAATTAATCATTCTTCATATGAAAATAAGATAATAAAGGAAATATATTTTCATTACCAAAATTTTAAAACTAAAATAACTCTTTATAGAACTATTTATATAAAAAATGTGACAATTTATATGTATCATGGTACTACATACTCAAATTAATTAAATACCTAAATTATAATGTATATAAAAAATATAAATTAATTAGAATATTTTTGTATAAAAATATTTACAAATATTGTTTTTAGGTCCATATTTAAATTTTTATTGTTTCATTATAAAATGTCACACACTCTGATGCTTTGTAAATGTCCTCTTAAATATTATAAAAATAAATAAATCCAAATTATTTTGATGCAATATCATTATTAATGGTATATAAAATTATTAAATAAAAAATATTCTAAATAATATGGAGTAATGTATTCCCAATCATGATAGTTTTTAATTATTATAAATTCTATAATAATAATGATAAATGGGTAAACATAATGAAATATGACTGTGATCCATGAGGATGACATGATGATAAAATAAAAAATTTCATTATTTAATGTATGTATGATAATAAGGGAGTGTTGATTAAATCTTGTTGGTGTATAATTGAGATGGAAAATAAGTGAGGGGTTTCATTGGGTTATTATTTTATATTTTTTCATTAAAAGTTTTGGTTTGGGGAGTTTTTTTGGTTGTTGTATAGAGAGTAGTAATTATTTCATATATATTAATTTGGTTAAAGGATATTTATAAATAGAATTTATTTATTTAAAAAAACATTTAAAATTAATGAAAATTTTAAATAAATATTTTGTTACTATACTATGGTAATTAGAGTGAAATATGGGAAGATGGAGGATGTTGTTGAATAAATATATGGGTCATGTAATTGATGCTAATTTATTTTTGGATATGGTATTTAGATGGGTAATCATATTATAGGATTTATTCTATTCTTTTTTATCCCATAATTTAGAAAGTTGTTATTGGTGATGTTGTGGTGATGAATGATGAAGGGAAGAATTTAATGGGAAATGATTTATTTAGGTTTTTTTGTATATATATGTTGGATGACAAGGTTTCATGGTAGTTATATGGATATATAAAGGAATATTTTTAAATAATTATGATTAAATCATATTGATATCATTCATGTTAACATTACCATTATATTTTGAGGAGGATGTGAATGTGTGGATATTTAGGGATATATATGTAGGTTGAGAGAATGAGGCTGATTAACATCATGATTCAATTTCCCTACAAATATATGGTTTTGATTTTTGTCTATTTAGTGATGTGTAATTATAATAAAATATGAATTTATTGTATTAATGTGTAAAGAGATTATTTTTTTGGTTGTAATTTTATTATTCCAACCACTATCACTTATTAGTTGTTGGTGGTTTTTTCATATTTTTGTTTTCTTCTTAATTGTGAGTTAAGGTGGCCAATATATAGATATGTAAGTGGTGTTTTAAATTTCTAGGCCCTTTTTCATTAGTGATTTAATTATTTCTTTGTATTTTATGATATTTATATTTTATGGGTCACTTATTATGTTATTTTCATCCTTGTATGGATAACATATAGGATTTGATTCATGATTTGGGAAAACTAGTTGAAGATAACAGTGGAAATTAAGGATGTAATGCTCATAGAGTTGGGTTATTTATATCTATTATGATCATTTTGTTTGTACCTATAACATGGGTATTTATTGGTTGATAACAAAAATTTCCACTCTTGCATATTTATTTCACTTTGAAGATACTTTGTTTAGAAGTATGATCCTATAGTGTACACTTATATTCTTACCGTTCCACATCTTTTTATATATTTTATATTATAGTTTAGTGGAGATTAGAGATATTATGTTGGAAGATAGATTATAGTTAAATGGTTGTTTTGGAGTCTTATGAGCTTATTATTTCATAATATTATATATATTTTTCTAAAAATTGACATAAAGGTAAAATTTATGTTGTGGGATTTTTTTTATAAAATGGATTTTTTAATTATTTTTTGTGGTTTCATTTTATTTTATATATGTTTTATTCAGGATAATTCCTTAAATAAGTTTATTTTATTCTATATATTATTGTATTTAAACAATTTCAAATTGTAGGAAATATTAGTGGATTAATCTCCCCAAAACATTTATCTATAGAGGGGTTCTAGTAGGGTTGGTTTATCACCCTCAGTTTTTATGAATAATTTTTTTGAATAAATGAAATTTCACTGACGCTTTCATTCCATGCTACACCAAGTTATGGTTTATTTACACATAAAACCATGGTAAAAATACATTTAAAACAACAAATATTTTATAATTTAGTACACACAACATTATGTTTGGGTTCTGTTGCACCATATCCCTAGTTCCATCAATAACTTTTGTTACATACAATACTGAATTTTTCTAAACTATAATATACTCTATATAATAGTATTAAAATATTTTTATTGTTATCACCAAGTAACTGGAATGGTAGACATTAAAATTATTTACTAAATAATTAAATATTTGTTAACACATGTTTATAAAATTAATTAATTTTTATATATTAATTATAAATTAAAATAAAAACAAACTCAATAAAAAAGATGTGTTTTATTAAAAAAACATTTATACCCACAAAGGCGTTTTATCATAATAAATTATATTAATAACAATTATTTTGATATAAAACTTATATTTATATATTATAAATTCATAAAAAAATTCAAATTTATCCAATATATTTTATAGGAATTAATTATTAAAATATCTCTTTATAGGCACAAATAGTTGTATTATTCTAAAAGACAATTTTACTGCCTTCTAATGAATAAAATGTTTGAAAATAATATTTCACACTATTTTAATTTTTATTTTAAAATATAGAAATAATTTTTCAAATATTAATTTAAAAATTTTCTTTGGGATTTTTTTATGATAACTTTCATTTTTGATGAATAATGAAAAAAATGAATTGTAACTAAATATAAAATTTTTATCTAATTTATTTATACAGTAAAAACATAATTTAAATTAATTTTTATTTATATTTAAATAATTTATAAATATAGTAATCTAATATAAGTAATTAATTTCAATTTCACATTGAAATTAGATATAAAAACATTTTAAACTTTTTGATCATTTTCACATTAAAAACTCATTTAACCATCATGTTTGTGGGATTATTTTTTAATTAATTTATGTCAATTATAAAATTGAAAATTTATAAAATGTATTATATATTTTTGAATAATCATAGTTTTTTATTTATAATATGTTCAAAGTAATTTTTTAACAAAAATATTTATGACAATAATTAAAATTAGTTATAGCAATTAAGTTAAAAATAGTTTACTTAGTGGTTATACTTTTACTTAAGGGTCTTAATAACATAAAAATTAGTAAAAAGAACCGTTAAAGCCATATTTTTACCAAATAACACATTTTATAAATATGTACCATAATCGGATGCACGTGATGAAATGGAGACCACTGAATAGTGTTTTCCTTTTTGTATTTACAAGAATGCCACTCCAACTTCACTATAAAAGGGAACTCACCTATCTCACATATTAAAACCTCTCAAGCTCTTTGGATTATCGAAAATATCGCCAAATAAGAACCCAAAATCCATCCACTCATCCTAGAATCCAAAAATTAGGAGTAAGAAAAACCATGGAAGCCCTTTGGTGCAAACCAAAAAGAGTTCATCAAAGAAGAGGTAACATTCTTCAACAAACACATTAATTTTATTCTTTCATTAACCCTTGAATTAATATTATATCATGGTTATATTAAAACATAAGTATCTAAAATGTGATGATATTTTTTTATTTTAAGGGAATCACCTACAACCTCATACGCTTCCATTAAATAGATCATTCAGTCATTCTTTCTGTGTATAGAGGACTACCTCCTCATGAACTGATGTCTTTATTTCTTCTATTACCAACTTCCAAGTATGGTAATAATGATATATATACAATTTTTATTTGATATATGTGATATTTTTTTGTGCTTATTTATTTATTATATAACACACACCTTCGTTATTTCCATTTTATGGGAATATAATAACATCGTATGTGGATGTGTGCAATACTTCCTCCTCAAAGTCGTGTCTTTCGTTCATATTTTACATGAAACATATTAAGGATGAGATTATTAAACATATGATATATTAATTAAATAATAATTATATAATAATTATTACATATAAGTACATATATATTTATATCACTTAATTTTTATTCTTTTAATATTAAAAGAAAATGGAAATACAATCATGTGTACGTACGACCTTCCATATCCATTAATAGTGAATTTAATTTACTATTTAAGTATTTTATATACTATTTTAAATAAATATATAACGAATATATATGATAATTTTTTCATGGTTTACATTATTTAATTATGTAAAATATGATTTTTGTAAAATTATCATGATTAAAAACTCAAACATGCACAAAAATGCGGTTATTCCCCGAAATAAAACAATAACATGGAAGTGTTAGTAAAAAGGTAATATAACAAAATAATTAAATAATATATGGTCTTATATAAATGAATATGTTTCTATGATATATTTATATTTATATTATATTTATTATAAATGACGTTTGAACAAATACGACGAGAGTTAACACTTAAGGTAAGGGAATTTCATCTCGCTTTTTTATCCATGAGATACAAGTCATACTCCCCACTCAGTTCTTTTGTGTGGTTTATATACTATAGTTAGAAATATTATATCATTAATTTATATTATCTAATGATATATAGTGTTTTCATTTATTTCATACATTCACTGTGATTTGGATTTAAAAGTAACACAATAATTAAGGGGATTTGTAGTGTCACTTTTATTTGAACGTCATTTATGAAATATTTACCACACATAACTTTTGTGAGGTTTATATACTATGAATTAATGTATTATATGATTATTGTACCTAAATTTATCATTATTTTTATATCCATTTTAATAAAACTCTTTCATGGGTTTTGTGGCTCAAATGTTATAAAATTGGTAATGTATTTTTGTCTCATTTTTCTTTCTTCTAGAAATATTTTTGTTATTCATATGTATTCTTTTTTTTGAGGTGCATGTAATAAAATTTGATGAGTTATATCCTGAATATAAATCTTTTAATTATATTTTAATATTCATGTATTGAAATTATTTAATGGGTATTTAGGTTTTATTGTCACCAAACTAATAAGTGTATATTATTATAATATCATCGTTTATCGATATTGTTTAGTATTATGAATCCCTTTATAAAAAATAGGATCTAAATATCAATATCTAAATTTAATTTTATTATAATATGGTAATTCATGATTGTATTCCTGAAATTGTACCATTTTTTAGATTTTTAATACTCATGATAAATAAGAAAATGTTTTTTATGAAAATAAATCTTTATTTGTCACTTCAAAAGAAAATCTATTTTATTAAAATTTATGTTTTCTAAATGATGTTTTCAGAAATGATTTAAAATTATATTTAAAATTACATTTTCAATGAATAGGATTTCAGAAATTTTTTAATATTTCCAGAGTGTCTAATTTTTTTTCTAATCTTACTATATAAGTTTTCATGTATATTTTAGAATAAAAGGTTTTTATAAAAGTTTTAAAAAAACATTTTTCAACGAATTATGGATATTTTCCTTGTGATATTATATTTAAATTATTTTCAATTATTATTTTTCATTTAATATGACATCCATTTTTTTAACAAATCATTACTGGGGATGTGACCAAAGAATACCATTCATATTATTTGTCTGAATGATTTATGTATTGATGGAATAATGTTTTTGACAACCATTTCTCTTCCACAAGTTATACCTTGATAAAATTATTATTAATGTTACTTATTTTCATGGAAATGATTTGATGAAATTAATATGAAACCTGTATCTTTTTTGAAGGTTATGTTTTGATGGCATGATTAGTATTCCCATTTAATTTAATTGGTTATGATATGGTGATATTTTTGTGATATCCATTTTAATTTCACGGGTTATGATATGCTGAAGGATTAATGATCGTGTGAAAAAAATATGTATGATTTCATTAATAGACTAGAGGTACCTATATCTCCCTCCAATTCATTAGGTAATGATTTATATACCATGATTTAATTATAGGAAACTAGTCGATTGGGTTGATCGATTAATGTAAGAAGGTGTATTCTGATCCACAATGTGGAAATGGATACCATTGGCGATAGTGGTGTGTCACACACAATAAGTGTATTCTTTAACATGTGAACCTGAATATATTTTCTCAGTGATATTCATGAACCTAATTACATGTTCCTACTTTTATTCTTGAACCCTATTACTTCTTCATATGGATTTGTGTGAACCTAATTACATGTTCATAATGTTTTGCATTAGTGTGATTATATTTTCAAAATGTGAAGAATGAACCTATTTCATGTTACAAATGTTATGTATATTCCTATTTTCTTGATCACTAGTTTGTCTTAGGGATTGATTTCATGTCGTTAATCAAAAGAGTGAACCATTTTTTTGCACATGTTAAAAATGTTAGAAGTTGATGTGTATACTGAATTTCAGTGTCCTTTGACAATTTTATAATCTCATCACTCATATTCTTTTACTTCTTTATGGTTTATGTTTTATGTACTACCAATATTTATTCTATGATTTGTTTTTATGATCATTTATTTAACGTTTATGATCTTCTAATATAATGCTTCAATTATTATTCCCTTAATTTCATGTTATTCATACGTATCTCTTTTATTTACCATTACTAAACATATGATCTTAGCTTTTTTTATGTTTATTTTCACCAGGTTTGGATGAATGGTTTTATATATGAGTACAAAATGGGAATATATTTATTCAAAAAATTGAATACCTTTCAAAAAAAAATTAATATTTTTTCCCATGCTTCCTAACACACAAAATTGTTATGGTCCACGAAAATTTAATTTAGTAATGTGATGAATATTCAGCTAAAATTATGTAATATCTATAAATGTTAATCTAGAGTCACTATAGATAGTATCAAAGTAAAGGATCAGTTATCAATTTTATCCTCTGATTGTAAATAATTAGAGACATTACTTGGTATACTTGTATGGATATTTCTAGGGATTTCACTAAGGATGAGTCTATGGATGAGTCAATGGTTAGGAAAATGTCTTGGAATTTTGATAATGATTTCAGTGAGTTTTTTCTATCAAATATCATCCATGTATAGATACTACAAGAGAATTTTCTAGAGTAAAAAGAATATGTTTTGATTATAGAAAATGAGGATATACGAATTGTAATTGTAAATGAAAAATGGAAAAACATAGTAATCACAATGGATGAGAATATTTGTATTCATATGGTATTATCAACAGTAAATTTTTTTAAATGTTTAATATATAGAAATTGTAAAAATCAATGTCTTGTAGGGAAATATCATGGATAAAATATAAAAGTTTTTAGAAGTAATGGTTTTAGAATTAATAATTAGGAATCTAAGAATTACACTTTAACTGTGTGTTTTTTCTAATAATGTTATTTATAAGCCTGATTAAATTGAGTTTTTTGAATGTTAAAACTTGTTTCTTATGTTATATATTAATAAGAAGTATTAATGAATAATATATTATATCCTAGCTAATGGTTTGAGAACTAATTTGGATGATTGAAATGTATATGTATTTGGATTGAAGAATTAAATTATTTGAATCAGGATTTATATACTCATTAAGAAATTTAAAAAATATATTGAATGGTGCTGATGACCTAGAAACGTTATTTAAGGTGAATATTATATTTTGATCAAGGTAATGAAACCCTTATTGTGAAATAAATTTCAATAAAATATTTTTTATCTTAGTAAAATAAATTTTTAATATGGATAATGTAAATTTGATAATGTTTATTACTTCATAAATGGAAATGGAATTGTTTAAAAATTGGTTTAATTTACTATTAATAATGTTTACACCATTTTTTTGATTTATTAAAAAATTAAATTACTATTTATTTCATCTATGTAATTAAGAATCATTTTTGTTTTCAATATGGTTTTATTGTAATTAAAGTAATTACCGTGTCTGGAGAGAATAAAAGATGAAGGAATTCATATGTTTTGTATGTGTAATACAAGAGAAACGTTATGATATCTGGGCGTTAATTTTAAGATGATTTAAAGAAACAGTGATATTCTTTATAATTTTTTATAATTTTTATCTCATGGAAGTGTTACAGGGTAAACCATTTATGGAATGGTTTATGATGAACATTGAATGTGGTTTTATAGACTAAGTTATTATATTTCTAGATAAGGATTTATGGAAATTTTATAATCTATGATAACCTTTTTTTTAATTTTTACTAAATATAGATTGAATGAATTTTCATTCCCATGATCTATTAGTGACCTAAGAATAAAATACTCTCTTTTATTTCACAGAGTATGAGAAAAAATAAAAAATGAGAAAGGTCGAACCAAAGGGTGAGATTGTTAATACGAAAAGGAATAAAATAGACTAAATATATTTCCTAATTCTTTAATATAGTAAAAAAATTCTTTAACTCTTTAAAATGTATATTTAAAAGAATTTATCTTAATAACATCATTCCTATAGAACAAGAGGTCTTATAACTTATCAGAAATTTATTATTTATATAACATAAATTTCAATTTATCATTAAATTTATTGTGATCATTTATCTTTATCACAATATATAATTATTCAAACATTTATTCATTATCTAATCTTAACATCCCACATATCATCTCCTTCGTGATATTTTGGTTATGCATTACTTTGTGTAATGGTTAGGTTCCAAATATTCATTTTTAGTAGAAATTTTAGAAATAATTTTTTCTATGTTGGTTTCTGTGAAAGTAAATTTCAGGTATTACACTTTTGATGACCCAAATAAATTATGTATAAATTCATTTTATGTTGGGTAGAATTTGACACCAGTAGTTTTAATAAATTAAATTTTTCTAGTAAATAAGATTTATTTATTGGCTTCAAAAACATGAAACAGAAAATTTATTCTTAATTTATACCCAACAAAAAGTTAATTTATCACTACACACTTCCCTTAGATTATCTTTCATTATAAGAAACCCAATATTTTCTTTGGTTTCATAGTATTTTGAGTACATTTGATTGAATATTCTACACACATGACCCAATTTCACCAAAATACAATATACTGTTATGAATATTATTAAAATATTTTTATAGTTATCAAATAGATGATGGAAAGGTATATATGAATAATATTTTATATTTTATGAAACTATGGTGTACATATGTTTAATTAATGAATTATTTTTCTATGAAATAATTAGAAATCAAAAATCCCAATTGAATATAAAATATGTGTTTCTATTGAAAATATATTTTGATAACTGTAGTGTTTTTTTGTAATAATAAATTAAATTAATAACTATTATTATTATATATTAAGTAAAATTAAATATTATTAATTCCACAAATTTCTTAAAAATTATCATATATATTTGACTGGACTACTATGAAAACAAATATGATTTTACAAAGAAAATGTTTCTTTATTCTAATAGGATGTTTTAACCCGTTTCAAAGTCATAATTATTTTAAATATAATTTTGGAAATTTATATAATTTTAATTTGAAATAATAAATATATTTTTCGAAACCCAAATATGAAATAATTAGGGAATTTTTTTAAAATATTCTAAGAAGTTTAATTTTTTTTAATTCGTGAAAATCAAAGAATTTTAATAGAAAACTACTTTTTCATTTTCTTTATTTAAATATTTAAACTATAAATTATCTTGTTTTTAAATTATATTTACATAAATAATAAATATATTAATTTAATTTTAGTCATTTTAATAACATTCACATCGAAATTCGATACGAAAATATTTCAGAATTTTGAACATTTTCACTTTAAAAACATATTGTTTCGTCCCTTCTATGGGATTAATTTTTAAAAAAATTCATTAATATCTGTGATTGTAATTCGTAAAAATGGATCCCATATTTGGATTCATAATAACGTAAATTTAATTATAGTTTTAACACTATTTTTTATGATAATTATTTTCTGAAAATATTTAAAATTAATTACACTAATTGAGGTAAAAACGAGTTTATTTAGTAGCTATACATTAAATAATGGAGCCAAAGGACATAGAAAATTTTCCAAATGCCATTATATTGACCTATTTCGACCATATATTCCATTTATTTTGAAATATAGTATTATTTATAGAACATTATGTAAGTAAGACCTCTCAATATTTTTTTTTTCTTTTTTATTAACAAGATTTACACTCCTCCTCTAATATTGAAGGGAACTGACCCCTCACTTATCAAAACCTATAAATACCTTTGTAACATAAAAAAATAGACCAAATAATATCTTAAAATCCTTTCCCTCATCATAAATCCTCACTTTCGGTATAAATAAAACCAATAATTTCTTTTTGTGCAAACCGAAAGGAGTTACTTGATGGAGTGGTAATGTTTTTCAATGAGAACTTTTGTTTTATTTCATTTTCCACCACATTAATTTTTATTACATAATTATTATATAATAACATAATTGTCTCAAATAAAATTATATTTTGTTAATTTTATTGTTTGACCGAAATTATTATAAAACATTATTCATGTGGGATATTAAGTCATCATTCATGTGTACGACAAACTACTGACTTACGCACTAATTTTATTCATTCTTCCATTCCCACCAATCATGGATGGATAAAATGATGGACATAATATTTTTATATGATATATATTATATTAATAATTTATTTATTTTTATTGAAATATTATAAAAATCATACCTTCATTCTATTCATTTTTTGGGAAAAATATAACATTAGTTGTTGATATATGGACTACCTCCATAAACAAATGTGATTCATTAACACTATACACATAATGTATTTAGGATGAGTTCATTAAAAATGAGTAATATTTACAAATTAATAATTCTAATTTAATTATTATATATAAATATAAATATATTCTTTACTTTTCATTCTTCCAATATGATAGGAAAATGAAAGTAGTGTTAATGTGTACGTACGGCCTACAGTCTGCATGGACGGTCTATTCTATTTCCAATATTTTTTTTATAGATTATTATATATAAATATATAATTAATATATATTATATTTATATCATAATAAACATTCTTTGAATATTGAAATAATTATCTATTTAAGAGTATGATGACTAAAAATTAAAATAGTGTATGAAAAACGTAATGGTTATTACCCAAAACAAATCATTAACATGTTTTTGTTAATAAACATGTAATATAAATTAATAATCAAATTATAAATGGTATTATATATATGAAGAATTTTATGTGAATGATATATAATAATCTTCTTAATATTATATATGATTTTTCAACATGTGTGACAATAGTCAAGACTTAAGGTAAGGGAATTTCATTTCACATTTTTTCCATGAGATAAACTACATATTTTGAACTCTCTTATTTTGTTTGTTGTATATATATAAATATGAAAAAACATATAATTAATTTTCTTTATTTAATGATATTAATATTTTAATATCTATTATTATTTTATTGAGATCAATATTCAAAAGTTACTCATATAGTATGTTGATTTTAATTCTCACTATTATTTGTATGATATATATTCCATATTCATAACTCATTCCTTTTGTGTGGTGTACATACTTCCCAAAAATGAATTCTATGACCAATATAATTACATTAAATGTATTTATATATTAATAATATTTTTTCAATTTCTTGGTGATTGTGGTTAATACTTTCCAAAATCCGTATGGAAATTTTCATGTTTCCTTATTTTATTAACAACTTATATTATGAACCTATATTCTTTTATAGGGTGTATATAATTCCCATTAAGAAGTTATAATATGTATCTTCTTATTTTAATGATATTTAAACCATCATGCAATTTAATTCATTCATGGGTAATTATGATTCCATGTCTCTAATGTCGTAATATTTTGTTGACATAATCTCATTGTTTATCAATATTATTTATAGTTATAATTTTATTGCTAAAATATAATGATCCATATCTAAAGAAAATTCATGAATTTTCTTCTAAACTTTTTATTCCTAACTATATCCATTTAATGGTAAAAATATCCCACTCTTAAGTACTTAAGATATTTAATAATGTATTTTTAATAAAATATTACCTTACTTATCTCTTCAGTAGAATTTTAGTTTTCTTCAAAAATAAAATTTTCAAAAAAAAATTAGAAATATTTTTAAATTATAATTCATCTTAATTTTAATCTAGTAGTATTTTAAAAAAATATTATTTAAAATTTGTAAAAAAAAATATTTCAAAGACTCTTTTATAAAATTCTCTTGTTATTTTCAACGAAAATGGTTTTCAAATTTTTTATTTCTTAAAAATATTTTTTCAAAAAAGAAATGATATTTTCATTAATAAATGGTTTTTAAAATATCTTTCCAAATTATTTTTAATATAACATTATATTCATTGGTGTTATCTATTTCTTACTGGGGATATAAATTAAAAATACCACTTATAATCTTTCTTTTAATGGTTTCTATTTTCATATAAGGATGTTTAAGATAGTCTTTTATTTTCTATGGGTTATACCATGATAACATTCTTATGAAACCTATTTCTTCTCTATGGTTATTAATTTATGAAATTATTTTGAAACATCTCACCTTTCTATGGGTCACTATATGATAACATTTTTGTGATTCCCATTTCATTTCATGGTTATGATATGATGAAATTTTTATGAAACACATTTTTATTTCAGGGGTTGTGATATGTTTAATGTTTTATGATATTGTTGAACACATATATATGATTTTATTATGAGATTGTTGGGACTAAATTTCTGCCCAATACATTATGTACAGGTTTATATATCATGAGATAATAATGGAAAACACGTCAATAGTCATGATCCACTATGGGACAAATATTGATCCTAATCTACTATGAGGACGGTCCCCTAACTGGGGATAGTGGTGCGTCCAACCAAGTAGGTATAACTTCCTATATTTGAACTTGATTAGATGATCACCATTTTATAAATCAACTAAATTAAATGTCCACATTGTTTTTTGTTAACCTGATTATATGTTCACAATGTTGTACATGATCCTGAAAATATGTTCATAATATTATGTGTCAAACTAATTACATGCTCACAATGTTGTGTGTGAACTTGATTAAATGTTCACATTGTCATTTATTGTTATGTTTTCATGTAAAACTGTTTAGGTTGGGGCTTGATTTCATGTATGTAACCTATAGATTGACTATGTTTCTATTTTACTAGTTCACAATATTATATGATTTGTGTGATTGAATTATATGTCCCCTGAAAATGTTTTTATCTTCTGACTCATATTGTTTGATTTCCTTTCAATTAGTGTATTATGAACTATAAATTTTTATTCCATGATTCATGTTTATAATCATTTATATATTTGGTATGATCTTATATTATTTCGATCATGTTATCCTTACCATATTTTAATGTTATTCTTATGTATCTCCTTCATTAACCTATACTAAAAATATGATATTTTTATTTATAATGTTTCATTTCCCATGTTATTAATAAAGGTTTTATGTAGGAGTACTATGTGGGAATATATTAGTGTAAAAATTGAATACACATCACTAGTTTTTAATATTTTCCTCCATGATTCCAATGTCATAAAAAATATGGTCTTTTAGAACGTACATTTTTGATGTGATGAATATTGAACTAAAAACATATAATCTTAATCTATGATTATCCTAGGTCTCTTTACCTCAGTAATGATAAAATGAAATAATTATTAATAATTCTTACAATAATAACCTAATAAAATGTATATTATTTTTCCGTATAGTATGTTGGATTTAATAATATTATATCATATCTTTGCCCAATATTATATCATATTTTCTTATTAAAATAAAAATTTTGATTAAAAATATGCATACTCCACACATATGAATGTAAATATTTTAATATATATATATTTTCTTTAGGTATGGCCACACCTGGATTTCTTATTGCTAATATATTTTTTAATATATCTTGAGGTTCATGAATATTAGATGAAAAATTCAGGAGGTAAATGACTATGTGGAATAAAAATTTAAAAATTATTCTTTTCAATTTATGGTAATAATTCATCCTATAATTTCATTTTGAAATTTATATTATTCTATAATAACTAAATGAATTATGACCATGATCCCTAATAATCCAATAGATATATCTCATTTAATCAATGGGTAATGATTAAAATAAACTCTAATATAAATTAATTTAATGAATCAAACATTATATTCCCCTATATTACATATGAATAAATAATCACATGGCCTTATTATTTATACAATAATCAATAAAAAAATAATTTTAAGAAATTTATATTTTGTTTCATTTCATAAAAATTTATACCCAATACTTCAGACTGCCCTTATTTTCATTTCTATTGGTATTTACATACAACAGGTAGTTATAATCTAATTTTTTATAATTTCCTTTGTAATATATGAGTTTTATAACTGAATGTTTTTCTTTACATCATTGAAAAAATTATCACCATTTCAATAATTGTTTTAGAAACTACTACCGTATAAGAATATTTCATTAAATCATCACAGTATCAATATTTATACATATTTTTTATATGTAGTTTGTAAAATCACATGAAAATATTTTTTTATTATCCATATTCATACCACCAATTATTCCATTTTATATCATAGATTTAATTTTTTAATCTCAATATGTTCTATTACCGGCAATATGTTATTTCTTGTCTGCTAGAACTAGAAAAAAAAAATTAAAAGTAACAAGTATTATGTGAGAACAACTAGCCTAATAATATTCTACTTAATATTGGATAATAATTTATTGTGAAATAAACTGAATGTACTTAATTTAAAAAAAACAAGGCATGGTAATATTTTCATATTTCATTATAAAATATTCTTTCCAAATTATTTCAATGGAATGTATAAATCGAGTAGAAATTATAATTTCAATCAAAAAATCCATAAATAATTTCTATAAAAGAAAGCCTTAAATTGTTCATTTCAGGCATATTGGCTTATATAAATCAATTTCAGTCATTTTTATTCAAATTATCATGGTTTTGAGTCCCTAGGATGGATTTTTGAAGGAATATGGATCTACAAATGTTTTGTGAAATATTTCTCCAAGTTTCATACTTCTCTAGACCTCAATCCTATTAGTATTAGGAATCCATCCAAATGAATAAACATAATACCACAATGATATTAGTCATCATTTCCATCATCAATTAATTCCTAGGTAGAACTAATTAATTCATATCAAGTATCTCCAACTCCACCCACCTAAATACCTTGGATCCAATGTCCCTCAATGAATCCAATCAATTTGAAAATTAATCATCTCAAAACAATTTTATCATTTATCAATCATGAAACCAAAAATAATTTTTCAAAAAATTAAATTTGTTTTAAATAAAAAAAGTAAAATGGTTTCTATCAAAAAATATACCATGTAAAAAATCAAATTTTATTTCAAAACCATAAAATATTTCATTCCCCCATTTCTCAAGATTCATAATCAAAATCATACATGTAGTAATTCATGTCAATTTCAAATAATTTCATAGAAATTGAACATTATTTCAGAATCCATTATCATCATGGTTCAACTCATGCCATTAAACATTGAGAATTATTAACATTAATATCAATTATCTCTTTTGAAAAAAATTAAAAATTATTTCCCAATAATGAAATTTTCAAAATTGTCAATTAAAAAAACTATATTAAGAAAACACCTACCCCAAACACGATATCAGAAAAAACCCAATATGAGATCCAAATCAAGTGAGAAAGTGGAACTCATTACAATTATCAAACAACTATAAAGGAAAATAAACATCTACATCCCTTATACCTATCTATGGCATAAAATAAAGAGATTCAAGAAAAAAAAATTGTTATCCACATTGAGTAGTTCTAAATACTAAAAATACCATTAATGAGTAATTAATGCTATAATATATTCATATAAGATATAATGGTCAGTTTAAATGATAAATGTTTTAGGATAATCATTAAAAACATCTATTACGTAGACACATTATTCAATTATCCATCTTTAGATATGAAATGGCCAATTGAAAATTTCAAATTTTGAAACATTTTCCCCGCGACATGAAGAAAAAATCTATCTTTTTTTTCCCAAAAGCATCATCCACCACTCCCTAGTGGATCCTTATTGGCTAGGGTGCATAGAGAGACACCCATCAGGTTATGCACTAGAAAAATTAAAAATCTGGTTTTCTTTGTCTTTCTATTTCTAATAGGTAATACATATGTTAAAATGACATAGACCCAGTAATGGAGTAGAACATTTTCATTGGAATGATTCCAAATATTATTTTGAAAACTAAAAAATATCAAATTCGTATTAAAATTAAAGAAAAGAACATATGGATAAACAAAAAATGGAAACAATATAATGTAATTGAATGTAAAACATGATATGTTATAATTATCTCTAATATAAATATATGGCCCCAGATTTAAACATTAATTAATCCTGGTTTATTTCAAGAATTCACATTGAGGATCCTTTCAGTTACAGAGTTTTAGATAATTAAATCATAAATCATGCATTACATTCCATGTTTAAACAAGGTGGTTACATCAAAGAAAATATTCATTTTTCCCATCAAAGGAAACATATTTAAAATATGACATTGATTATTTCTTGACACATCCTCGACACTATCACCACATCTTGTACTTTTCCCTTGACCTGTGAAAAACATTTCAAAAAACTTGGGATGAGCATAAAAAGCTACGTAAGGGATATAAAAATATGGAAAGAAAACACTATTCCATGTGTACATAAGAATAAATCAAATCACACTTTACTCATAAAACAGAAGAACTTTAACATACCTCATTAAATCATAAGATTTATGAATAACTCATAGAAATCATAAGACATTAAGGTAACTTGAGGCATTCATAACATTCTTACGTAGGGAGTAACCCTCATGGTTAGATTTGGAATTCCCATCATAGTATATTCCCTAAATCTCTTCACAGAAACCTTCGTGTTTAACTCCTTCAGGTTACACAATGCATTGGAGAGCTATCTCGGGCTCACCTGCCTTTAGTTTATCAGGGAACCACCTGACATCATAAACAATGCCCAAGAACCATAACATAATAATATCACATAAAACATGCATAGAGAGAACATAACATTACCACATTTCAATCACAAGATATCAATACAATACATTGATATAATAAAAACATTATCAAAACCATTTTCAATAGAAAAATAAAAAAAATGTAAGACATGGTATTTATTTTTCATTTAAAAATGTTATGTCTTGTAGAGGAAGCTGAAACTCAAATAATGGTCACGGTGGCAGAGAAGTCATTGACACCGCATACATAAGAAAAAAACATTCCTTTTGTCATTTAGTAAAACAATTCATGAAAAAAAGATTCCTTTTTAATCAAAATAAAATTTAAAAGGGTTTTTTTATAAAACTAGTAAAAGAAGGTCATATATAAATTAAAGTATGCCTTAACGAAAGTAGATTGAGACTAATTCCCTTACCTCAAGTCCGACTTTCTTGTTCGTTTCTTTATATTCGTGAATAATAAACATTGTTAAATTTATAATTTCTTAATGATTTCCATTAAATATTATTATTCAATTCATATCACATATTATAATGTTATACGAATTATTTAATTATGTGAGTTCATATCATACGTTTTGTCGATGTTCGGTAGATGAGTAAAAAATGAACTAGTATGAAAAGAATTTCCCATGTAGTTATAAGTACATCATCTCCAAAATGGTATTAATGATTTAAATATCATATATATCTAGTATATATTCATTATATACTATTCCAAAACATTTGGAATAAAAAAATTAAATGCATCGTTCATGGAGACGGTAGGCCTACTTACGCATTAACGCTACTTTCATTCCTTTGTCATATTAAAGGAATTAAAACTAAATGAGACATATATATATATATATATTAAATACATTATATTATATATGTTATATGGCTGACATAAGTTCATTAATTACATAATTTATAAAATCCAGGTTTGGCATGAACGAGTCATATCACTTCAGGGGCCAGTAGTCCACACTTCCTCGTATGAAATTATCGCATTTGCACAACATGAAAAACATAAAGGTATGTTTCAAATATAAAATACAGAATAATATAGAGAAAAAATAATAATATATATCATATATATAGATATAGTTCCATCATAATGGCCACTATGAAAGGTGTTAAAGTAATATTTAACAATCACCATTTCGTGAGGCAGTAATTCGCCACCCACAGAAACAGTATGTTATTTAACCATTAGACGGAGGTGTGTGTGAGTGTAGGTAGAATAATTATCATAAAAACATCCTAGTATATTGAGGATACTTTTTTTATGTGGTCAAATAATAAGAAGATACTGGTGAGTGATGAAAGAAAATAAAATAATGAAACTCGGGAGAAGACATTACCTCTAATTCGGGTAACTCGTTTTGATTTGAAGAAAAGGATTCCTTGGAAAGTATTCTTCCCAATGTGAGGTTTATAGGAGTAAGATACGGATATGGAGAGATAATATGATCATAATTAGGATGATCCAGGGTATTTAGAGGTGTGGGTGAGGGGGTATAGGTGGGGGCCTCTTATAAGAGGCAGGAGGGTCACTTTTGGAAAGTCTTGAAATGTTATTTTATTATAAAATGATTTTCGGATTTTAAAGGTCCCACAATGATATATTTTGAGGTTACGGTTATAAGGGTTCGCAATCCACCCATCCAATAGGTTTTCAAGAAGTTTATGTAATATATTTTACCTTATTTTTTCATTTTATTTAAATTGTTCTTTAATGAGGTAATCACTACATCATCATGGTGTCATAAATAAATATATCTATTTAATGTCTAAAAATTATAATAAAAATATCATGATGTAGAAAATATTTTTAGGTTTACAATGACTATTTATTGTCTAAGAGATCATTTATGTAAAAAAAGTTAAAATTTTATTACTTAGGATATACAAACCTTTGTTATATTTCTCTTCTTTTTAAAAATATTGTCATAAATGTCACCATTACACCTATGTGACTCCATGGGCCCTCAAGATCGGTAAAAATTGTCCCATGGTCGACCATGACTCAAACAAGAGGATTTGGACATATGTTGGGGTCATTTTATATTATTATGATATTATTTTATTACCATTACCTACCAGATTACTAATTAATCATGATAATAAAAGAAAATTACCGTCGTTACTATTCATAATGTTTAAAAACAAAAGAATATTAATTACATTATTTGGACCTTCTAATTCCAAATATGGAATTCATTTTACCAAATTCCAAATAGATAAATTTCAGTAATTAATTTAAAAATAATTCACGTTGTCAAAACAATTATCATGTTTTTAAGAAACAATATATATCAAAAGATTGACACTTGTTTATGACAAATTTCAACGTGAAATTAAATCCAATGACCACCATTGAATCAACTAGTAAAAATATATTCTAATTACACTTTAAACCCAATTAAAAATATAATCTAATGATATAATTAAATTATATAAAAAATCTATTTTGATGTCAAATGTAGTATTTTCATTATTCATTAAAAATGAACATTGTCAGAAAAATACAAAAAAATGTATCCAAAGTAAATTTCAATGTCACAATTATAAAGAATAAGTTTAATTTAAAAAACAGAGCTTATGTAATTGTCAAAAGATAGATTTAAAAATGGTTTTCCATCAAAAGGTGGTAAAACAATATTTTAATAATATTAGAGTATTCTATGCTTAAGATTGGATTTATTCTCATTGTAATCCCTTAAAAGACTCTCTAATTCATAAATTGACATAGATATGAAAATCTGTTATTCTTTACTTGGGATGTTACATCCTTCTCAACTGAACTTTTTCTGCCAACTCTTTTACAAATTCTAGTCCCATCATCTTCCATTCACCCACTTCATCCCAAAAGCTGGATTTCAACATCGCTTCCCATATAATGCCTCAAATGGTGCCATATGAATACTGGAATGAAACAGTGATTATAAGAAAACTCACCTAATGAATGATGTTGGTCACAACTTCCATGATAATTCATTGAACAAGAACATACCATATCCTCCAAGGTCTGAATTGTTCATTCTGACTGCCCGTCTGATTGAGGATGAAATGTTGTACTAAAATTTTATTCAGTACCCAATGAATTATGAACGCCTTTCCAAAAGTTAGAATTGAACCTAGGATCACGATCAGATACAATGGGGAGGGGAACATTGTGTAACCTGAATATCTCTTTACGATAAAAAAGAGTAAGTTGATCTAGGGAAAAATTATCTTGTATCGCATGGAAATGGTCAGATTTAGTCAATCAATCAACAATAACAAATATTGCATTATTACCTCTAGGTGTATTCGGTAATCCCGCAACGAAGTCCATGGATATATTCTCCCATTTCCACTCTGGAACTGGTAAAGGCTGAAGCATCCCTTTCTGTAATTGCAGAACTTCTTTAACCTATTGACAAGTCAAACACTTCATAGTAAAATCAACAATATCTTTTTTCATTCCATCCAACCAGTAATACTCCCGCGGATCACTGTATATCTTAGAACTACCATGATGAACTGAAAATGGATAACTATGTGATTCACATAACAACTCTCTCTTCAAATGTGAATCACAAGGCACACAGAATCTCTTCCCAAATCTCAAAACCCAATAATTATCAATGTTGAATTCGGGTAACATACCCTTCTAACCCATCTCTACCTTTTTCCGCAACTCACTTTCTTGCTTTTCTGCTTTTTTAATTCTATCTGATATAGAATATTTCGCTGATACCTGAAACAAAACAGAAGAACATCCTGCACCAACAACTTCCAATCCAAAATTCATCAAATCCTTAATCAAAGTATCACGTTCCAAACGTAACATGGTTAATGAACCATTACTTTATCTACTCAAAGCATCTTCCACTTTATTTGCTTTTCCTGGATGGTAATTAAACATGCAATCAAAATCGTTGATTAATTCTCGCCATATCCTATGTCTCAAGTTCTTTTATTTCTGTGTGAATATATATGTTAAACTTTTGTTATGAGTATATATTTCACACATTACACTATACAAGTGATGCCTCTAATTTTTTAAAGTGAAAAAAGCACAGATAATTCCAAATCATGCGTAGGGTAATTTGTCTCATGAGTTTTCAACTGACGTTAATCCTAAGTAATTACCTGATCATTCTTCATTAAGATGCAACCATGTCCTTTCAATGAAGCATTACTATTGATAACAAACTCACCATTCCTGGAAGGTAGTGCCTATACTGGATCATTCACCAATCTTCTTTTCAATTCCTGAAAACAATCATCACATTCTTTTTTCTAGATTAACTTAACACCCTTCCGAGTTAGCTTAGTCAATGGGTAGGACAACCCTGCAGACTTTTTAACAAACCTCCAGTAATATCCTGCCAAAATAAGAAAACTAAAAATATCTATTATATTTGTGGGTCTTGTCCATTTTTCAACAACCATTGTTTTTGAAGAATCAACAGTTATTCCATATTTAGAAACAATGTGACCAAGAAAAAAAATTGCAACCAAACCTCACACATGCTGAATTTCCAATAAAATTTCTCTTCTTTTATGGTTTGAAAAATAACCATTAAATGACGTTGATGCTCCTATTTACATTTTTAAAACACCCAAATATCATCAATGAAAAAAACCACAAACTTATCCAAGAACTCATGGAATGTTCTATTCATAAGGTACATGAATACAGTTGGTTCATTGGTTAACCCAAAAGTCATAACTATATATTTTTAATGGCCATATATTGTTTGAAATGCGGTCTTCAAGAAAATTTGCTTCTTTTACCTTCAACTAATGGTCCCCCGATCTCAAGTCAATCTTTGGAAAATACTGAGCTCCATGAAGCTGATCAAATAAATCATCAATATGAGGCAATGGATATTTGTTCTTAATAGTGATTTTATTCAAGGAACTATATTCAATGCAAAGTCTCATTGAACCATCTTTCTTTTTAACAAATAAGAAAGGAGCACCCCATTGTGATGTGGTAGGTCGAATGAAACCTTTCTCTAATAAATCATGAAATTTATTCTTCATCTATAAAAGTTCAATTGGAGCCTTTTGATAAGGGGGTTTTGAAAGTGGCTTAGCATCAGTAACTAAGTCAACAATAAAATCAATTTCCCGATCTGGTATTATTCTAGGAAACTCATCATGAAAAACAACAGGATACTCATTTACCAATGGAACATCATTAATCTGAACAGTTCCTTTGTTTTCAACAATATGTTCAAGGTAAAATTCATTTCCATCTTTTACAAGTTTCTCATACTCTTGATATGTTATCAATGGTTAGGGTTCATTCTTGTACAGAAACTGAAATTCTTTCTGAAAAGAAACATTTTTAGCTCTACAGTTAATCTTAGCATGGTAAACAGAGATCCAATCCATACCCAGGAGAGAATCAAACGCTACTAGAGGTAATACAATAAGGTTTTCAAGTAGGTTCTTTCCAAGGATAAGGATAGGAAGATTCTTATAAATTCTTTTTTCCTCAACATTTCCCCAAGGTGTTTTTACCACAAGTTCAGGAGACATTTCGTGAGATGGAATTCCCAATTTACATGAAAAATTTTTAGAGATGAAAGAATGTGTAGACCTTGAATCAAACAACACATTGGAAAAATTTGAAAAAAACAAACAAAGTACCTGACACCACTTCATTTGATGGCCCATCATCTACTGAATTAGTTGCAAAAGATTTCACCACACCTTTCGGCTTGTAGTCTGAATACTACCCATCATTCGAGCTCTTTATTGAACACTCATTTTCGTAATTTCCTATCTTATTGCACTTGAAACATTTCTAAAATTCTAAATAAAATCTGGTCTTACCATTACCCAGATCTTTTCCAATGCAATCATGAGCCTTATGTCCCATCATACCACATCATAAGCACTTTCCAAAATTCAAAATACATGCCCTGACATTCTTTTTACAACATTTATCACAAATTGTAAACATAGTTTTCTCACCATCAATACTTTTTGAAGGATTCTTCCCTTTATCATGCCATCTCAGTGTCTTCTTCTGTTGGTTGTCAAAGGACATGTTGTCATCAGCAAACTCCATTTCTACCTTCTCAGCACATCGAACAAGATATTCATTACTTTTGAACTCATGAAAAACTAATTCCCATAGATATTTTGGATTTAATCCTGAGTAAAAACAATTGATTTTACTATCATGGTCTCTGAAAAATTTTGGAGCATACCATGCCAATTTAGTGAACCTTTCATCATAAGAATCCACTGAGTCATCCTCTTGCCTCAATTCCAAGAATTGTTCTTCGATCCTATGTCGAACATCCTTAGGAAAATATTTCTCAAGAAACATAACTTTGAATTCATCCCAATCAATTGTATCAATCTCATTAGTGCCCCTGATATTTTTAACCATCGACCAGCACTGATCTGCTTCACCCTCTAAACGGTAAACAACAAGACAAACTGTTAGATTGTATGAACACATGATGACTTCAAAAATATTCTCTAGTTCATTAATCCACCCATCATCTAGCACATGGTCAGATGATCCTCTGAATGATGGGGGATGTTGCATCATAAAATGTTCCACCACTGACATGTTCTTCTGCATTGATCTGGCTGATCTCGTGCATGGATACCACCACCATTTATCGCATGAGTCAACGAAGACATTACTGCAACAAACTATTCAGTTGCAATTTCAACCATATCATGATGCCGATTTGGAAGGTCAGTTCTTACTATATGCCTTCCTAGCACTACTTCCCTATTTCCCCTGCGGAAAACCATTCTGAACAATCATTTCTTAGATAAAGCAACATGGTAATATTCAAATGCTATATCATTTCAATTTTACTATAATGTGTAAAAAAATATTTTTGGATAATCATTTAATAGAATTCTAACTCCTAATGTTATCTAAACTATCCTCTAATACCAACTATAAGGCCCCAGCCTTAAACATTTTTAATTTTGGGTTATATCAAGAATTCACATTGAAGATGTTTTCAGGTTTATAGTTTTAGAGAATTAGATAATTAGTCATGCATTAAATTCCATATTTAAACAACGTGGTTACATCAAAGACAATATTCAATTTTTTCCATCAAATGAAACATATTTAAAATAAGACATGGAATCTTTCTTGAATCTTTCTCAACACTATCATCACATCCTATACTTTTCCATTGACCTGTGAAAAACATTTCAAAAACATGGGATGAGTATAAAATGCTCATTATGGGATATAAAAATACAGAATGAAAACATTAGTCCATGTACACATAAGAATAAATGAAATCATACTTTACTAATAAAACATATGCACTTTAACATACCTCATGAAATTATAATATTTATGAATAACTCATAGAAATCATAAGACATAAAGGTAACTTGAGGAATTCATAAAATTCTTACGTAGGGAGTAACCCTCATGGTTACGTTTGGAATACCCATAATAGTATATTCCCTAAATCTCATCAAAGAAACCGTAGCCTTTAACTCCTTCACATTAACCAATGCATTGGAGAGATATCTCAGGATCACCCACCCTTAGTTTATCACAGAACCACCTGACATCATAAACAATGCCCAAGAACCATAACATAATTATATCACAAAAAACATGCATTAAGGGAACATAAAATTTCCACATTTAAATCACAAAATATCAATACAAAAAATTGATATAATAAATAAATTTTCAAAACCATTTTCATTGCCAAAATAAATTAAATTAAAAACATGGTATTTATATTTCATTTAAAAAAGTTGTGGCTTATAGAGGAAGCTGAAACTCAAATAATGGTCACGGCGGTGGAGATGTCGTTTTCGCCGCATATGTAAGACAAAAACATTCCTTCTGTCATTTAGTAAAATGCTTCATGTAAAAATGATTCATTTTGAATGAAATTAAAATTCAAAAGGGATTATTATAAAACTAATAATATAAGGTCGTATATACATTTAATTATGCCTCAATGAATGTAGATTGAGAAAAAGTCCCTTACCTCAAGTTTGACTTGTCTTGTTCGTTTTTTTATATTCCTTAATAATAAACTTTGTTTAATGTATATTATCTTAAGGAAATCCATTAATGTTTATTATTAAAATTATATCACATATTATATTCTTATAATAATTAGTTAATAATGTGAGTTCATATCATACGTTTTGTCGATCTTCGGTACGTGGGTCAAAAATGAACTAATTTGAATAGAATTGACCATGTAGTTTTATGTAAACCATCTCCAGAATGGTATTAATTATTTAAATATTATATATATTCAGTATATATTCATTTCATACTATTCCATAAAATTTTGATATAAAAAATGAAATGCACCGTTCATGGAGACAGTAGGTCGTACGTACGAATGAACACTACTTTCATTCCATTGTCATATTAAAAGAGTTAAATCTAAATGAGACATATATATATTAAAATTCCAGTATTATATATATGTTATATAGGTAACATTAGTTCATTAATTACATTATTTATAAATTCCATGTTTTTCATGAACGATTCACATCACTTGAGGGGGCGGTAGTCCACACTTCCTCATATGAAATTATCGCATTTGCACAATATGAAAAGCATAAAGTTATGTTTTAACTATAAAATACAGAAGCCTAGAGAGGAAATAAATAAAATATATATCATATATAAAAATAATTCCATCATAATGGCCACCATGAAAGGTGTTAAAAGAAGGTTGAACAATCATCTTTTCGTGAGGTAGTAATTCGCCACCCACAGAAACAGTATGTTATTTAACCATTAGACAGAGGTGTGTGTGAGTGTAGGTAGAATCCATATCAGAAAAACATCCTAGTATATTGAGGATACTGGTGTTATTAAGTGGTCAAATAATAATATGATAGTGGTGAGTTACAATGGAAAATAAAATAATGAATCTCCAGAGAAGACATTACCTCTAAATCAGGTACCTCTTTTTGATTTGAGGAAAAGGATTATTTGGAAAGACTTCTGCCCAAAATGAGGCTTCTAGGAGTAAAAGAGTGATGTGGAGAGATAATATGAGTAGAGGTTGTATGATCCAAGGGATTGAGAGTTATGGTTATGGGGGTAGAGGTGGGGGTCTTTTATAAGATGGAGGAGGGTCACTTTTGGAATGTCTTGAAATGTTACTTTATTATAAAATTATTTTCTGATTTTAAAGGTCCCAAAATGATATATTTTGAGGATAAGGTTATAAGGGTTAAAAAACCACCATACACTATTTTTTCGACAAGTGTATGTCTTATATTTTACATTATCTTTTGATTTTACTTAAAATATTCATTAAATGAGGTAATCATTGCGTCATCATGGTGTCATAAATAAAGCTATTTATTTAATGTATAAAAAATATAAAAAAACATACCATGATGTTGGAAATATTTTTAGTTTTACAATTAATAATTATAGTCTAAGATATCATTTATTTAAACAAAACTAAAATGGTTTTACTTAGGATATACAAACATTTGTTATATTTCTCTTCTTTTTAAAAATATTGTCATAAATGTCACTATTACACCCATGTAACTCCATGGGCCCTCAAGATCGGTAAACAGTTTCCCATGGTTAGTCATGACTCAAATAAGAGGATTTGGACACATTTTGGGGTAATTTTATATTATTATGATATTATTGTATTTCCCTTAACTACCCGATTACTAATTAATCACGATAATTAAAGATAATTACAGTCGTTACTATTCATAATGTCAAAAAAAGAGTCTTAATTACATAATTTGGACCTTCTGATTCCAAATATGAAATCCATTATACCAAATTCCAAACACAGATATCGCAGTAGTTAATTTAAAAATAAATCTCGTTGTCCAAACAAATATCGTGTTTTTAAGAAACAATGTCTATCAAAAGATTGACACTTGTTTATGTCGAATTTCAATGTAAAATTAATTAAAATGACCACCATTTAATTAAATGGTAAAATATATTCTAATAACACTTTAAAACAAAATAAAAATATAATATATCTATATAATTAAATTATATGAAAAAGCTGTTTTGAAGTAAAAAGCAGTATTTTTCAATTTTTATTAAAAAATGAACATTGTCCGAAAAATACCTAAAATTTATCCGAAGTAAATATCAACGTACCAATTCTGAAGAATAAGGTTATTTTGACAAATATAGATTATAAAATTTTCAAAAGTTATATTTAAAAATGGTTTTCCATTAAAAGGCAGTAAAATAATATTTTAAAAATATTTGAGTATTCTATGCGTAAGATTCGATTTATTCTCATTTTAGGACTCTAAAACACTATTTATTTCCTAAATATACATAGATATAAAAATATATTATTCCTTATACGGGATGTTACATCCTTACACCCTTTAGGAAATTGTGTCCCCGCAATTTATTTACTTATCAAATAAGTGGGGGTATTTATCCCTCATTGCATTTTCAGATTCCCATGTTGCCTCATCAATCATGTGGTTTTTTAAAAAAACCTTTACTTGATGAATCACCTTAATCTGAAACACATGATCCATGTGGTCAAGAATCTGGACCGGTTTTTCCTCAAAAGATAGATTCTTTTCCAGCTGAACTACATATGGACTCAAAACATGAGATGGATCTGGTATGTACTTCCTCAACATTGAAACATGAAAAAAATTGTTTACCTGAGATAAATTTGGAGGTAAATCCACTCGGTAGGTAACTGATCTGAATATCTCCAGAATTTCATAGGGTCCAATGAACCTTGTAATTAGATTTCCTTTCTTACCAAATCACATCACACTTTTCCATGGTGAAACTTTTAGTAAGACTTGATCACCTCCCTCAAAAAATAGATCCTTCCTCCTGTTGTCGGCATAACTTTTCTGCCTTCTTTGAGCTGTTATCATGTGTTTCTGTATCAGCTGATCTTTTCCTGGAAACTCATCTACCAATTCTGGTCCCATAAACTTCCTTTCACCAACTTCATCCAAAAAAGCTAGCGGTCGACACTGCTTCCCAAATAATGAGTCAAATGGTGCCATCTTTATACTGGAATGAAAACTATTATTATAAGAAAACTCAACCAATGAAAGATGTTGGTCCCAAATTCCATGATAATCCATTGAACAAGCACGTAGCATATCCTCCAAGGTCTGAATTGTTCGTTCTGACTACCCATCTTCTTTGAGGATGAAAAGTTGTTCTAAAATTTAATTCAGAACCCAACGAATTCTGAAGGCCTTTTCCAAAGATAGAAGTGAGACTGTGATCATGATCAGATACAATTGAGAGGGGAACTCCATGTAACCTAACTATCTCTTTAAGATTCAAATGATAAAGTTGATCTAGGGAAAAGGTATATCGTATAGCAAGTAAATGAGTAGATTTATTAAAGCGATCAACAATAACCTATATTTCATTATTACCTTGAGGTGTATTCGGTAATCCCACAATGAAGTCCATGGATATATTCTCCCATTTCCACTCTGGAACTGGTAAAGGCTGAATCATCCCATTCAGTAACTGTCGCTCTCATTTAACCTAGTGACTAGTCAAACACTTCACAGTAAAATCAGCAATATCTCTTTTCATTCCATCCCACCAGTAACACTCCCGCAGATTTTGTACATCTTAGTACTGCCAAGATTAATTGAAAATGGTGAACTATGAGATTCACATAACAACTCTCTTTTCAAATGTGAATCAAAAGGCACACACAATCTCTTACCAAATCTCAAAACACAATCATTTTCAATGTTGAATTCAGGTAACATACCCTTCTGAACTAGCTCTACATTTTTCTGCAACACACTGTCTGGCTTCTGGGCTTTCTTAATTCTGTCTGATAGAGAAGATTTCACTGATACCTAAAACCAAACAGAATAACTTCCATCACCAACAACATCCAAACCAAAATTCATCAAATCCTAATCCAAGGGATCACATTCCAAATGTAACAACATTAATAAAGCATTACTTTTTCGACTCAAATCATCTTCCACTTTATTTTCTTTTCCAAGATGGTAATGAATCATCCAATCCTAATCCTTTATTAATTATATCCATATCCTTTGTCTCATGTTTAATTCTTTATGATTGAATATATACTTTAAACTTTTGTGATCAGTATATATTTCACACTTTACACCATAAAAATGATGCCTCTAAAATTTTAAAGCGAAAACAACTATAGCTAATTCCAAATCATGTGTAGGGTAATTTATCTCATGATTTTTTAAATGATGTGAATCATAAGCAATTACCTAATCATTCTTGAATTTGGAGGCAACCAAGTACTTTCAAGGAAGAATCACTGTAGATAACAAACTCACCATTGCTGGAAGGTAGTTCCAACACAAGATAATTCACCAATATTATTTTCAATTACAGAAAAAAATCATCACATATTTTTTCCCAGATAAACATAACACCCTTCGAAGTTAGCTTAGTCAATGGGCTGGAAAACTATGCAAAATTTTTAACAAACCTTCAGTAATAGCCTCCCAAATCAAGATAACTATGAATCTTGGTTATATTTGTGGTTCATGGCCATTCTTAAACAACCTTTGTTTTTGTAGGATAAATAGTTATTCTATCTTTAGAAATAATTTGACCAATGAAAGAACTTTTTTTGAAACAAAAATTCACACATGCTCAATTTCCCATACAATTTCTCTCTTTTACAGTTTTCAAACTAACACTTAAATGAAATTCATGCTCATATTTACTTTTATAAAACACAAAAATATCATCAATGAAAACAATCACAAACTTATCCAAGAACTAATGGAGAATTCTATTCATAAGGTCCATGAATACAACAGGTGCATTGGTTAACCTAAAACGCATAACTACAAATTCATTATGGTCGTATCTTGTACGAAACACTGTATTTGGAATATCTGCTTCCTTTCCTTCAACAGATGGTACCCTGATCTCATGTTAGTCTTTGACAAATACTAAGCTCCCTGGAGATGTTCAAATAAATCATCGATTTGAGGCAAAGGGTATTTTTTCTTAACAGTGATGTTATTCAAGGCTCTATAATCAAGGAAAATTCCCATTGAACCATCTTTATTTTTAACAAATAAGACAGGAGAACCCCATGGTGATGTGCTAGGTTGAATGAAACCATTCTCTAACAAATCTTGAAATTTCTCCTTCAACACTAAAAGTTAAATTTGAGCCATTCGATAAGGGGGTTTTGAAATTGTCTTAGCATCAGGAACTAAGTCTACAGTAAGTTCAACATCCATATCTGGTATTATTGCAGGCAACTCTTCTGAAAAAATATTAGGATACTCATTTACCACTTGCACATGATTATTCTGAACTGTTCCTTAGTTTTCAACAATATGTTCAAAGTAACATTCATTTCCATCATTTACATATTTCTTAGCCTCTTGATATATTATCAATTATAAGGGTTCATTATTGTACACAAACTGAAAGCTTTATTAAAAGAAACATCTTTAGCTCTATAGTCAATCATAGCATGGTAAAAAGAGAGCTAATCCAGACCCAGGATAACATCAAACTATTCTAGAGGTAAAACAATTTGTTTTTCAAGTATATTCTTTCCACGGATAAGGATAGGAAGATTCTTATAAAGTCTTCTTTCCTCCACATTTCCCCCATGATTTTTTACCACAAGTTCAGGAGTGATTTCTTGAGATGGAATTCCAAATATACTGGAAAATTTTTCATAGATGAATGAATGTGTAAACCCTAAATCAAACAACATATTGGAATAATCTGAAAAAAACAAACAAAGTACCTCATACCATTTCATTTGATGGCCCAACATCTGCTAAAGTAGTTGAAAAAGATTTCACCACACCTTTATCCTTGTAGTCTGACTGCTTCCCATCATTCGAGCACTTTGTCAAACACTTGTTTTCATAATGAACCATCTCATTGCACTTGAAACATTTCACTAACTATAAATCAAATTTGGTCCTACCATTACCCTAATCATTTCTAGTGCAATCACTAGACATATGTCCCATCTTACTACATCAGAAGAGCATTCCATAATTTAAAAGACATTCCCCAACATGCTTTTTACCACATATATCACAAACTGAAAACTTAGTTTTCATACCATAAAACCTTTTTGAAGGATTCTTTCCTTTTTATTGCCACCTCAGTCTCTTCTTCTGTTGGTTGTCATAGAACACTTGTTCATAGGAAAACTCTATTTCCACCTTCTCAGCACATCAAAAAATCTTTTCATAAATTTTGAACTCATGGGATGTTAATGCCCTTCTATATTTTTGCTTTAATCCTGAGTAAAAATGATTGATTTTACAATCAAGGTCTATGCTAAAATTTGCAGCATACCTTTCAAATCGAGTGAACCTTCCTTTATAAGAAGCCACAGAGTCATCCTCTTTCCTCAATTCAAAGAATTGTTTTTCCATGCTATGTCGAACAGCCTTAAGAAAATATTTCTCAAGAAACATACCCTTGAACTCTTCCTAGTCAATAGAATCAATTTCATCAGCGTCCTTGATATTTTTAACCATTGACCACCACTGATCTGCTTCACCCTCCAAACGGTAAATAGTAATACTAACCTTCGGATTTTATGAACAACCCATGAAATCAAAAATCTTCTCCAATTATTTAATCCACCCTTCAGCTAGCACATGGTCAGATGATCCTCTAAATGATGGGGTATGTTGCCTCATGAAATGTTCCTCCACTAACACGTTCCTCTATGGTTGATCTGGCTGATCTCGTGCATGGATACCACCACCATTTATCGCTTGAGTCTACTACGCCATTACTACAACAAACTATTCACTTCCAATTCCGACCATCTGAGGATGATGATTTGGAAGGTTATTTCCTTCTCTATGCCTTCCTACAACTGCTTCCATGTTTCCTCTGTGGAAATCTATTTTGAACATACATGTCTTAGATGAAGAAGCATGGTAATATTCAAATGCTATATCATTTCAATCTAGTCATAATTTTTAAAAAAATATTTTTGGATAATCATTTAATATAATTATAACTCCTAATTTTATCTAAACTGACCTATGATACAAACTATAAGGCCCCATCCATAATCAATACTTATTCTTGGGTTATTTCAAAAATTCACATTGAGGATATTTTTAGGTTTAGAGTTTTAGATAATTAGATCATTAATCCTGCATTATATTTTATATTTAAACAAGGTGGTTACATCAATGACAATATTAATTTATTCCATCAAAGGAAACATATTTAAAATAAGACATGGATTCTTTTTTGACACTTCCTCGACACAATCTTCAAATATTTTACTTTTCCCTTGACCTGTGAAAATCATTTCAAAAACATGGGATAAGCATAAAAATCTGAGTAAGCGAAATAAAAATATGGAAAGAAACCATTAGTCCATGTATACATAAGAATCAATGAAATCCTTCTTTACTCATAAAACATAAGCACTTTATCATACCTCATGAAATCATTATATTTATGAATAACTCATTAAAATAATAATACATAAAGGTAACTTGAGTCATTCATAACATTCTTACATAAGGAGTAACCATCATGGTTACGTTTGGAATACCCATCATAGTATATTCCCTAAATCTCTTCAGAGAAACCTTAGCGTTTAACTCTTTCATGTTACCCAATGAATTGGAGAGCTACTTCGGGCTCACCCACCCTTAGTTTATCATAGAACCACCCAACTACATAAATAATCCCAAGAACCATAATATAATCGTATCACATAAGACAAGCATAAAGGGAACATAACATTTCCACATTTAAATCACAAAGTATCAATACAACACTTTGATATAATCAAAAAATTATCAAAACTATTTTCAATTCCAAAATAAAATATAGGTAAAACATGGTATTTATTTTTCATTTAAAAAAGTTATGGTTTGTAGTGGAATCTGAAACTCAAATAATGGTCATGACGGTGGAGAAGTCATTGTCACCGCATACGTAAGACAAAAACATTCCATTTGTCATTTAGTATAACGCTTCGTGTAAGAAAATACCATTTGAATGAAATTAAAAGTCAAAAGGTCTTATTATACAACTAATAAAATAAGGTTGTATATAAATTGAAGTATGCCTCAATGAAAAAAGATTGAGACGAAGTCCCTTACTTCATGTCCGACTTATCTTATTCGTTTCTTTATATTCCTGAATAATAAACTTTGGTCAATTTATAATTACATAAGGATATCCTTTAAAGATTATTATTCAATTAATATAACATATTATCATGTTATAATAATTAGTTAATTATGTGAGTTCATATCACACATTTAGTCAATGTTTGGTACATGATTCAAAAATGAACTTGTTTGAAATGAATTTCCCATGTAGTTATAAGTACATCATCTCCAGAATGGTACTAATGATTTAAATGTCATATATATACAGTATATATTTATTTAATACTATTCCATAACATTTTGAGATAAAAAATTGAAATGCACCATTCATGGAGACGGTAGGTCGTACGTATGCATGAACACTACTTTCATTTCTTTGTCATATTAAAGGTATTAAAACTAAATGAGACATATATATATTATAATTACTTTATAATATATATGTTATATAGGTAACATAAATACATTAATTACATTATTTATAAATTCCATGTTTGGAATGAATGAGTCACATCACTTGAGGTGGCGGTAGTCCACAAATCCTCATATGAAATTATCGCATTTGCACAACATGGAAACCATAAATGTATGTTTTAAATATTTAATACAGAAGCATAAAGAAGATATAAATATAATATATATCATATATAAAGATAGTTATATCATAATTTCCAACATGAAAGGTGTTAAAATAGGATTGAACAATAATCGTTTTGTGAGGCAGTAATTCGCCACCCACAGAATACGTATGTTTTTTAACCATTAGAAGGAGGTGTGTGTGAGTGTATGTAGAATAATTTTCATAAAAACATCCTAGAATATTTAGGATACTAGTTTTATTATGGGGTAAAATAATAAGAAGATAGTTGTGAGTGAATAAGGAAAATAAAAGAAAGATACTCGAGAGAAGACATTACCTCTAAATCGGGTAACTCTATTTTATTTGAGCCAAAGGATTCCTTGGAATGAATTATTCCCAAAGTGAGGCTTCTAGGAGTATGAGAGGGATGTGGAGAGATAATATGAGTAGAGTTTTGATGATCCAAGGGCTTGATAGGTGTGGGTATGGGGGTAGAGGTGGGGGCCTTTTATAAGAGGGAGGTGGGTCACTTTTGAAAAGTCTTGAAATGTTACTTTATTATAAAATGATTTTCATATTTTAAAGGTCCCAGAATGATATATTTTGAGGATAAGGTGATAAGGGTTCAAAATAAACCCATCCAATAGCCTTTTTACATATTTAAGTCTTAGATTTTACCCTATCTTTTCATTTTATTTTAATCGTTAATTAATGATGTAATCAGTGCATCATCATGTTATCATAAATAAATTTATTTATTTAATGTCTATAAATTATTAAAAAATTCCATGATGTAGGAAATATATTTATATTTATAGTGAAAATTTATATTCTAAGAGATAATTTTTGTCAACAAATTTAAAATTGTTTTACTTAGGATATACAAACTTTTGTTATATTTCTCTTCTTTTTAAAAATAATATGATAAAGGTCACTATTACACCCATGTGACTCCATGGGCCCAATGTTCAGTAAAAATCTTCCAATTGTTGTCCATGACTCAAAAAAGAGGATTTGGACACATGTTAGTGTCATTTTATATTATTGTGATTTAATTTTGTTACACATAACAACCCAATTACTAATTAATCACGATAATTAAAGATAATTACCGTTATTACTATTCATAATGTCTAAAAACAAAAGAGTCATAATTACATAATTTAGACCATATGATTAAAAATATTGAATCCATTTTACAAAATTCCAAACACATAAATTGCAGGAATTATTTTAAAAATAATTCCATTTGTAAAACCAAAGAGCGTGCTTTTAAGAAATAATATCTATCAAATGATTTACACTAGTTTATGTCCAATTTCAAAGTAAAATTAATTAAAATGACCACCATTGAATTAAATGGTAAAAATATATTTTAATTAAACTTTAGAACCATTGGAAAAGATAATCTATCCATATAATTGAATTAGATGAAAATGCAGTTTTGAAGTAAAATGCAGTATTATTAAATATTCATTAAAAATTGAACATTGTCAGAAAAATATAAAAAATTTATCCAAAGTAAATTTCAATGTCCCAATTAGAAATAATATGTATATTTTGACAAATAGATATTATAAAATTGTCAAAAGCTAAATTTAAAAATGTTTTTGCATAAAAAGGTGGAAAACAATCATTTAAAAATATTAGAGTATTCTATGCTTAAGATTGGGTTTATTCTCATTTTAAGACTCTAAAACACTATATAATTCATAAATAGAGCTAGATATGAAAATATATTATTATTTTCTTACATGGGATGTTATAATAAATATATTATACCTTAAGAATTCCTTAATGGGATTATTTTTCTAAAATGATATGTGGACATTACTCTCTCATCACTGACTTGAATTTTCATGTCTCATGATAATATTATCGGTGTTATAAAATAATTAAAAATAAAGGAAATAAATTACCATGAAGAATAGTTACTTGAGAATCAATAACCCAAATGATATTCTCAATCATTTTCATATCAAGTTCTATATCACGTTCTTATATATTCAAAAACTATACGAGTCAATAAGATAATTATTTATCTGTGAAATTTTAAATACATTATGGTACAATGTCATTCATATTGAAAAGGGGAATCAATTTTCCACAATTTCAATTTATTAAACAACATTATATGGTCATACACATCGTGATGCAAACTTCCCCAGTTTTCCAAGCCATCGGTGACCCATATAAGGTGAAACTATCAAAAACACTTGGTCACCAACCAAAAACTCAAAAGGATATCAATGATTATCCCCATAAGATTTATACCATATATTACCCATTAGGATTATTTAATGATTCATCTAGATCATAACTATCAAATAATTAGAAATTTTATGTATCATATGGGATGCATCACTAGTCTCTGAACAATAAATAAGTGTTTTGAAAGTTCATCCATATAAGAAATAAATGTGATCCACTATAATATATAATAATTATAAATTTTAATATACAAACTCAACCATTAAAAATTAACATTCTCCTCCAATGTCAACGGAACAAGAAAAAATCATGTTTTCAAGAATCATTATATCCCATTATATTTGACCATCAATCTATGGTTTCTACAAGGTTATTAATATGACATGGAATAATATTCACTTATTGAGGACTATGTAAAATTTATTTTTGAATTTGGGATCTAAATTTGAAAAAATAATAGATTAATCTATATATTGGATAACAATATCCTACACAAATAAAATTCAAAAATCAAAGTCTTTTGTGGTATCCAGAATGAGAATGTAGTTATTTTATTTTGAAAATCATTAATCAAAACCAAAATCACATCCATTACATTATGATTATGGTGAAACCCAATCAATCCAAAAATATATCATCCCACATCCTCGTTAGAAAATTATGGGGTTGTATTCTATTTGAAGGCCTTGATTTATCATCCTTGATATGGTGAAAAGTATAATAATTAATGAAAAAAATTGTAAACTCTCAGTGAAAACCATACAAACCAAAATAATTCACATAATATATAATATATTATTCATTCTTTGGTGTACCACCCACTAAGAATGATGGAAATCACCTATTATATACATTTAGGTAGCCAATACAATGACATAATATTTCCTAAAATGATGTATGATGCTAAGAGTTAGAGATAATTAACTGATTCCCCCCACCATGAAAACAATTTCAAATACCATGAAAGGAATAATCATGCTATTTATTAGGGATAATCATATGAATAATAGTGGATGTTAACAAAACAATAAAAAAAATAACCTTTCTCTTATCATCCTAAAATCCCTAATGTATTGGTGAAAATAGACTCATTATATAATACAACGTTGATTATTCATTCCCGAAATTTGATGGAAGCATCTTAATCAGATAATATGTAACAACATTTCTGTTTCCATGGGTGTAGTAAATATCAAATTAAAAATATTATAGCTACTCTACCGAACAAAACTGATGGTGATTCACATAATTTTTCCTAATGATATAACTCAAGCTTTTTTATCCAAATAAATAGTAAACCTTTATATAGAAGCATTATACTAAAAATCTTAATATATTACATCATATAACTAAGTTCAAGATCATGTATGGGATTATTTTTATCATGTTTTTAAAGATGATGATATCCCAAATCAACCATGTGGTCGTCTTACATGAGAGGCCATCCAAAACATGTTCATGAATCATAAAAAACAAAATATAGACCTTTATAGACTCTATAATAGTCAATAATACCATGGTTAGTAGTATAAATACATTTAAACTCTTTAATGTAATTCTATAATTCTATATACCAAATTAAGCACACTTCATTAAGAGTGCATGTTTGTAAAGTAAAAGTAAACGTAGATAAATATTTTAATATCTCTCCGTAGAACCCTTGAAATCCCAAGAAGCATCGAATCTTAAAGGAATTCTGTGGATATTCCCCTAATATAACATCATTCACCATTTAATGAACAACATTGATTATATGTTATGAAACTATTTGACCATGAAATATTCTTTTGAAATCCTGAATAGGAACTTGAAAATAAAGGCATAAATTTAGTGATACCACATGATTTATAATACTACACTGATTTAAATCACATAGTCCTCCTTGGTTTTATAGTTATACGACATTTCATCCACAAATAAAACTATAAAAAACATGATTTTGTGTGGTAAATGATATTCATCTGTTCTATAAACAAAACATGATTATTGTTTAGACCAAATTTCTTAAAAAGTTACTTATATTGGAAATACCTACTCATGAATTCCATATTCAGGATTTTAGATTCAATTATCTTATGCATTTGCTAATTATATAAATATAAATATTTCAAAACCACATCAAAACATTCAACTAAACATGCAAACTGTTAATACAGCATATGAAATATATTTTTTTAACTGTAAGATAATTTATCTTATGATAATTAACAAAAAATGATGGTTATTGTTAGTATTCTCATGAAAAAGAACTACTGCTACCCAATGTTACACACTTATTCAATTGAAGGGTTCAGTTATCAAGTCATCCAACTAATATTTTGTTACCTAAAATTTACTTGTTCCATAAAATTATATGATTTGATATAGGTTATGTACCCATCAACAAGTCCACATCAAATTATTCATCCATCGAGGATGGAAAAGTAGAAAATTATGTGGGAAACACATTTGGTAATTTATCCAATTCTACTAGAAGTTCTCTAATATAGGCTTCATTATCTAGTTCTATATCAATAAATTATAACAAACATCCTATATCCAAAAGTGTTGGTCTATCTTGGTTATATTTGAGGTACAATTATACCAAAAAATAGATGACTCCATTTTATGGGTCCGAAAGAATTCTCACTGAATCTAACAATCTGTCTGAATAGTATGAGAAACGAACTTGTCTCTTTAGGGGATTGTGTTTATGGAATTTATGTAATCAAATAATAATCCCCAGATGTGCTTGATCTTAGATAAAGAGAATTTACAAGTGGGGAATTAGAAATCCCAAATCACTGTTCACCATGAGACATATTTCAAATTTTTTCATATAAGGAATTTGCACTGTAGGAAGATTAAAAAACTCTATAATGTAGATTTATATAAAATAATGAGAGGAAACAATATTAAATAACTCAGTCACTAAATATGAAGAAAAAACAATGGTTCATCTCATTATCATTGGATGTAACACCAGAGATTTTTATGAGTAATATTTTGTTTTTATGTTATATATATATCATCAAAGAAATATTTCACTACACACTAGCTTGACTTACTTTACACGCAATTGCGACCTTCCTCGATAGCTTGCGTTGTACGCAATACTGAGTTTCACTAAACGACGATATTCTATTAAAATATTATTTAAAATAGCCGTTATGAATAGTAATAACCACTTTTTGAAATTTTATCTTTCAAAATGGACCTCATTTTTGGATTCGAAATACCGAAATTAGCCTAGGGTGAAATTTTGGTATTTTTCTGAAAAATTTCAATTTTTGATGAATAGTGAAACCACTAACTGGTAGGTTAAAAACTGAATTTTGCATAAAACTTAATTTTACCGCTTCTGTGCATGGAATTTCGAAAATCTGACAGACACGGTTGATATCAGTAAGTAAAATGTGGTTCAATGAGATAAAAATATTTTTTTGGTGAATAGTAACTTTTTACTTTTTTTTACCGTGGTTAATAGTAAATAGGGTAACTAAGGGTAAATATGATATTACTGTTACCCTAACACATGTAATAATTCTATTGGATAAGTGTAATTCGACCACAAACATCCTTATGAATATAATATGACCATTTAGGTCCACTTGGATTAGATTATGACATTTAATATTATTTTATTTAATGAATAGTTAAAATAGTTAAAATCAAAGTTTAATAACTAAAACATTTTTAATATGGGGTTATACATAAGATAAATTCGACTATAAATATTCATTAGAAATATAAAAAGATTTCCTACATAATTATATTTTATTTATAATTTTTTGACTTTAAATAAATTAATTTATTTATGACACAACGATGATGCAGAAATTACCCTTTTAAAGAAATGTTAACATAATTGATGTTATAAATGCTCAAATAAATGTAATTTGAGACTTTTTATAAATTCCACTAATTTTCTAGGTTACTATGATATATTAGTGTTGTCTTAATCAACTTGTTTCGAACATATAATTCTGTTATGGCTTTCACAAAAATCATATATCAAATAGTGTCAAAATTGACACAAAATAGTTTTTAAAAAAATATTATATTATTAATTGTTATTTTATTCCTAAAAATCTAAGGTTCGGCCAAATGACTTATATAAGGATATATATATTAATAATAAACAACTTGGGGTTAGTTTCTCATGTTATAGTAAGTGTATTAAACATATAGTGTAAGAAAACAAAAAGTCGCGGTAAAAGTTAAATTATTTAACTTAGAGTTAAATCTAATTGATAAGGTTAAAATAATAACCTAAACTTGTCTAAATCCTATTGGTAGATAGGATTTCGACCCATCCCCACTTTACCTTGGAAATAAGACCTTTTGGAACCATTATAAACCGATTTTGACTTTAATATATAATAATATTTTGAGATATTCCTAAGGTGCCCCTCTCCTCCCTTATAAAAGGGAACCTCCTCCCCCTCCCCCTCACACTAATTTGAGCACTCAAGCTCGGCCAACCCCTGACAAAATCCCTTCTCCACTTCCCTAAAATAATCCTTGGTGTCCTGGTCTTCTTCAAAGACCAATCTTAGTTCCCTAAGTGGAGGATTCAAAGAGGCGTTTCAAAGAAGAGGTAATATCCATTACCGATCTTTTCAATTTCTTTCTTCTTCAACATATTCTTATTTAGTTGTTTCATGATAAAGTAATAACATTAGTATTAATTACATACTGATATGTTATTATAAATATGAAACAACCCTAATTCACCTTCTATCAATCCTACGGAAAAATAAAATCACCGCGCGTGCATACGTACGGAATATCGTCTCCACGCCGTGGTGTAATCTATTTTCTACCATCACCTTAAAAGGATGGGTATAATGGTGTAATGAGTAAATATATATTATTATTATAAAGTTATATTGATACTGAAATAGTATAAATACACTTAAATACAATTCCACGATCATGGGAACAATATCGTCGCTCGTGCGTACGTACGGAATACCGTCTCCACGATGTGATGCGACTCGTTCTACATGATCATCATTACATAGTAATTATATAAATGAATTGAATGAATAAATATGATATATGTTACACTAATACCATTCTGGATATAAGGTATCTATAACCTTAAAAGAAGAATAAGAATTTATTCTGCAAAACACGCATAAGAACAAAAGGCAATAAAGACCCGAGTAACAAGTAACATTGAAATATTATTAATAAGAAGCTAAGAATATGACCATATATGATATCATATCAACATTTATGATTCTGGAATAAGTCAATAACATTATTTAAACCATTATAGAGGAGCTTCGGACACGTACAAAGCAAGTCGGACCTAAGGTAAGGGAAAATATCACATCTCATTTTTATCCGAGATTGTTTTTACTTTGGCATTTACTAGGGTGTATTTTATCATACACATCCATGTTCCCTCAATATGTAATATTGTTTCCATCCACTTACAATAGTTTAAATCCAATTTTTCCCTTCGGTGAGTTTTTAGTAAAGAATATGAACGAAATCTTTTGTCTTTTTTCGTACGAGGTACTTTTTGACTTTTCCGACAAAAGTACGAAGAATGTTTTTTTAACTTATACAGAAAGAATGGATTTTTAAAACATTATTTCCAAGAATATTCCTTTATAATTTTTCAAGTATATTTTTAATCAACTTCATTTAGTGTATAATTGTATGAAATGTTATGAAAATAAAAGTGTTTTTGAAGTATAAAGGATATTTTCCTCAAGAATGGAGTTCAAAATTATTTTCCATATAAGATAATATATTGTTCTGTTTTTATCCCTATTATTACATTGATTTGATTATGTTTTGAGGGAATTATTTTTATAAAGTCATTTACCTTATATGATTTGTTTTATGATTTCATGATGTTTCAGGAATCCCATTTTTGTTACATGTGTTATGTGATGATGTATGATTTATGATTATGTGGCACACATAAGAAATGATTCATTATAAGATGGGTGGGACCTATATCTCCCTCCAATGCATTGGGTAAAGATTTATATCTCATGGGATAGACATGGCTGGAACGGAAGGTTATTTCGGTTCAGTGATACAGGACTGAAATGAGGAGTGAACTCGGTTCAGAAATGGACTTTGTCCGCTAAGACAGTCTTGGAAATGAATCATGACTAACAAGAAATGATTTTCTATGATTATGTGTGCATGCCACAAAGTTTCATGTTTTTGGTTATGATTATGGGGATCTCATTTTCACTTCTATGATTTATTCCATGTTAAGATATTATGATCTATTTTGTAGGTTATGATTTTCAAAATGATATGATAAGATTTTTATTTCCTTTATTTTCCCTTGGTGAGCATTTGAGATCACCGTTATTTGTATGTTTTCTTTTCCCCAGGTCAGGAATATGGATATTAAGTAGAATATGCTAAAAGGGACCCTAGATATGATTAAATAAATGGGATACACTGTAGAAGATTTATGAACCAGTTGTTTATGTTTCCCAGTTTCTAAAGACACTATACCTATACGGTCCTTTGTGGTTTTTGTCATATGTTGTAATAAGTGTGCTTCAATTTTGAATTATTAACAATGTATGTCAAGTATGGGTCGTTATAGTTAGTATCAAAGGAAAGGTATAGTCAACCTTTGTAAACTAGGATGTGAAAGCCTTAGTAAGAACCCTAAGGATAAGTATAAGCATAGAAAACAATCTTAGTGTTTTAGAAATGGACATGAATAACCTAGGATAAGACCTTAAGCGTGAAAATTTTATTCTTGAATTATGTGGTTTTCCTATTATAATTAGTGTTGCTCACTCTATTCTTCTTGGTTTTAGACAATGGCTGGAACCCGAAGGAACTGTGTTAATGCGGAATGCGATGGGAAATGCAATGATTGTACCCCTGAGCAACCAAACAATATGGGATCTGGAATGTAAATTCTTGTAGCCATGCTCACACAACTTTCTCAAGCTATGAATCATGCAGGACTTCCAAACGAGCAATGGAAGGAGGAACATTCTGTTGAATCCTCCATGAGGTAGCGTCCACCTTCTTTCAGCAGGTCTACTGATCCATTAGTTGCTGAACAATGGATTAGTACTACTGAAAATATATTTTCAGTTCTTCAATGTTCTGAACATGATAAAGTCATCCTAGCAGTGTATCATTTGGAAGGAGATGATGATCAATGGTGGAATCTTATTAAGAATACGAGGCAAAGGGATGAAATTGAGTCCATGGAATGGGATGAGTTCAAGAACTTATTTTTCAATAAGTACTTCCCTCGTATTCTCCGAACAAAGATGGATAAATAGTTTCTTGAACTGAAGCAAAGGGATGATGAATCTGTTGGTACCTATGAAGGAAATTTTACAAGACATGAAAGGTACGCTTCTGGTATTATTATCCAACCCGAGAGTAAGATCGATTGATTCTTTAGTGGCTTAAAACCAAGTCTTCGAAGGGCGTTATCCATAAGGGACTTCAATAGCTACGAGGAAATCATTCGATGTTCTCTCAAAGCCGAGATAGAGATTGGCATAACCCATCAGTAATATGGGTTTGATAAGAAGAGGAAAATGGAATTCAAAGGAAAATCTAAAGAGCACACTGAAAAGAAGATGAGATTTCCCTTATGCTCAAAGTGTGGAAAGAAACATGGAGGGAGTTGTCTTAAAGGGACCAGTAAATGTTTTAAATGTGGAAAGGAATGTCATTGGGCATTTGAATGCCGCGATAATGGGAAGAAGATGTCTAACGATGCAAACAAAGGAAGGGATACACAGAATGAACCTACTACACTTCAATGTTTCAAGTGCAAGGAGATGGGGCATTATGCCAATCAATGCCTAAATCCAAGGGTTGATGATGATGGTCGACTTCATCAAACTCTTAAGGCTAAAGACAAAGGAAAGTCACATGAAATTTCTATCAGCGATGTTGAGTATGATAACGAAGTAGTGAAAGGTACACTTACCATCCACTCTAAAGTAGAAAATGTTTTATTTGATTCTGGATCACCCACTCTATTATTTCTGAAAAATTTTCTATGGGTATCACCATATTACCTCAACAATTAGATGTTGAGTTAGCTGTGACAACACGTAATGGCACATCAATCACATCAAAAGTTTATAATTCTTCTCCAATTGACGTTTGTGGGAAAGTGCTTCCTGCAAATCTTGTTGATCCTTCCTTTAGTGGAATTCGATGTGATTCTTGGCATAGATTGACTTTCTTTATACGGAGCTGATATCAATTTCCAAAGAAGGGAAGTCACATTTTATATTCCAGATCAATCTATGATCGTCTATCAATGCAAGGATGAACATAACCTTCCATTGGAAATTTCTTCCATTTTATGGGTATTGATTCCACTAAATGAATGTTATTTATCTCAAATGGTTGCTGAGAAACCCGCGATTAAGAATATTCCCATCCTATGGGAGTTTGATGATGTCTTTCCAGAGGAATTACCGGGTCTTCCACCAAATAGTGAAGTTGAGTTTTCAATAGAACTCGTACCGGGTGCTTTGCCTATTTCAGAGACACCTTATATAATGGCCCCAATTGAGTTGCAGGAATTGAAGAAGCAACTCCAAGAGAATCTTGATAAGGGATTCATACACCCTAGTGCGTCACCTTGGGGAGCACCTTTCTATTTGTTAAGAAGAAAGATGGATCAATGAGACTCTACATTGATTATCGAGAACTTAACAAGATCACTATCAAGAACAAATATCCTCTCCAACGCATTGATGACTTATTTGACCAACTAAATGGAGCTCAATACTTTTCCAATATTGATCTTCGTTCAGGGTATCATCAATTAAGGGTCAAAAGGGAGGATATACCAAAGACGGCTTTCCATACAAGGTATGGACACTATGAATTTATAGTGATGCCATTTGGTCTTACTAATGCCCCTACTATCTTCATGGATCTAATGAATAGAGTCTTTAGAGACTATCTTGATCAATTTTTGGTAGTCTTTATAGACGATATTCATGTCTATTCAAAGAGCAAGGAAGAGCATGAAGATCACTTGAGAATTATATTGAAGACCCTAAGAAAGGAGAAGCTTTATGCCAAATTTACCAAGTGTGAATTTTGGCTTCAAAAAGTTGCATTTTTGGGTCACATAATCTCAAAAGAGGGGATATCTGTGGATCCAGCAAAAACAGAGGTTATCGAAAGATGGTCGAGACCAACAACAGTAACTGAGATCCGATGTTTTCTTGGTTTGGCTGGATATTATTGACATTTTGTGAAAGATTTTTCACGATTATCTAACCCACTCACCAAGTTGACTCAGAAAGGAGTTAAGTTTTTTTGGACCGAGGAATGTGAAGAGAATTTCAAGGAGTTGAAAAGAAGGTTATCCAGTGCACCTTTTCTCACACTGCCTTGTAGTGGAGAAAGGTTTGTGATCTACAGTGATGCATCCAAGAAGGGATTGGGGTGTGTTCTTATGCAAAATGATATGGTGATAGCTTATGCCTCAAGAAAGTTGAAAATCCATGAGCAAAATTACCCAACACATGTTTTGGAGTTAGCTGCGGTAATCTTTGCATTAATGATTTGGAGGCATTACCTTTATGGTGAAAGGTGTGATATTTATACTGATCATAAAAGTTTAAAGTATATTTTCACACAAAAGGAGATGAATATGCATCAAAGAAGATGGTTGGAGATGATTAAGGATTATGACTGCTCAATCCATTACCACCCTGGGAAACCAAACAAGGTGGCAGATGCATTAAGTCGACAACACCATGCTAGTTTATCCATGATTAGGATCACAAAATATCCAATATTTATGGATTTAGAAAGGATGGATCTTGGAATTATAATGGAAGGGGAAAAATCTTATCTTTCTCAAATGAATGTTCAACCATCTATACATGTGAAGATTAAAGAGGCACAGAAAGAAGATGTCGAGTTACAAAAGAAGGTGAGAAATGTTCCTGAAATCAACCTTTATTGTGATGCGATAATAATGTTTAGGAATTGGGTTTGTGTTCCTCCCATCCCCGAATTAAAGAAGGAGCTGCTGGATAAGGCTCATAGTTCTTCATTCTCTATTCATCCTAGAAGCACGAAGATGTATAGGGACCTGAAAGAGTACTTCTGGTGGGATGGCATGAAAAGATATGTCGCTGAATATGTCTCTCGATGCTTGGTTTTTCAACAAGTTAAAGCTGAGAGACAGAAGTCTAAGGGGATGTTACAACCATTACCCATACCCGAATGGAAATGGGAAAACATCACTATGGACTTTTTCACAGGACTTCCTAAAACATCCAAAGGCAATAATGCTATCTGGGTCATAGTTGATCGTCTAACAAAGTCTGCACACTTCATTGTTATTAGAGAGGATTTCTCTCTAGATCAGCTTGGCAGGATATATGTAAAGGAAGTGGTAAGATTGCATAGAGTACCACTTTCTATTATATCTGATCAGGATCTGAGATTTACCTCTAAGTTATGGCGAAGTCTTCAGCATACTCTGGATACAGAGTTGAGTTTCAGCACTGCTTATTATCCTCAGATAGACGGTCAGTCTGAGAGAACAATTCAGACCCTAGAAGATATGTTGAGAGCTTGCTCTATGGATTTCAAAGGAGGTTGGGATCAACACCTACCTTTGGTGGAATTTTCTTATAATAATATCATTCAATCCAGTATTCAGATGGCTCCTTATGAAGCTATCTATGGAAAGAAATGCAGGACTCCAACTTGCTGGGATGAAGTTGGGGAAAGAAAGCTATTGGGACCTGATCTCGTTGATGAAATGGCAGAAAAGGTCAGATCTATTCAACAACACATAAGTGCAGCTCAGAGTCGACATAAAGGTTATGCCTACAACCGAAGAAAAGACCTAGAGTTTGAAGTGGGGGATAAAGTGTTCTTACGAATATCTCCCTGGAAGAGGGTTATGAGATTTGGAAAGAAGTGGAAGTTGAACCCTTGATATACCGGTCCTTTTGAAATACTGGATCGTGTTGGAAAGGTAGCTTACCGATTGGCGCTTCCACCGAATCTCTCTCAAGTTCACGATGTGATCCATGTATCTCTCCTGAGAAAGTACATACCTGATCCTTCACATGTACTCAGCTAAGAAGTTGTACCGCTGGAGCAAGATCTTTCTTATGAAGAACAACCGATAGAGATTCTGGATCATAGCGAAAAAATTCCTACTAAACAAGACCACTCGATTGGTGAAAGTTTTATGGAGGAACCACCAACTTGAAGAAGCTACATGGGAGCTTGAGGATATGATGAGGGAGAAGTATCCTCCTCTGTTTGTTACAAAGTGACGAATTTCAAGGGCGAAATTCTTTTTAAGGGGGGTAGAATGTAACACCCGATATTTTTATGAGTAATATTTTGTTTTTATGTTATATATATATCATTAAATGAATCTTTCACTACACACTAGCTTGACCTACTTTACACGCAATCGTGACCTTCTTCAATAGCTTGCGTTGTACGCAATACCAAGTTTCACTAAACGATGATATGCTATAAAAATATTATTTAAAATAGCCATTATGAATAGTAATAACCACTTTTTGAAATTTTATCATTCAAAATGGACCTCATTTTTGGATTCGGAATACCGAAATTAGCCTAGGGTGAAATTTTGGTATTTTTCTGAAAACTTTCAATTTTTGATGAATAGTGAAACCACTATGTGGTAGGTTAAAAACTGAATTTTGCATAAAACTTAATTTTACTGCTTCTGTGAATGGAATTTCAAAAATCCGACAGACACGGTTGATATCAGTAAGTAAAATGTGGTTCAATGAGATAAAAATAATTTTTTGGTGAATAGTAACTTTTTACATTTTTTTACCGCGGTTAATAGTAAATAGGGTAACTAAGGGTAAGTATGATATTACTATTACCCTAACACATGTCTTAATTCTATTGGATAAGTGTAATTCGACCACAAACAACCTTATGAATATAATATGATCATTTAGGTCCACTTGGATTAGATTATGACATTTAATATTATTTTATTTAATGAATAGTTAAAATAGTTAAAATCAAAGTTTAATAACTAAACCATTTTTAATATGAGGTTATACATAAGATAAATTCGACTATATATATTAATTATAAATATAAAAATATTTCCTACATAATGATATTTTATTTTAATTTTTAGACTTTAAATAAATTAATTTATTTATGACACAACGATGATGCAGTAATTACCCTTGAAATGTTAACATAATTGATGTTATAAATGCTCAAATAAATGTAATTTGAGACTTTTTATGAATTCCACTAATTTTCTAGGTTACTATGATATATTAGTGTTGACTTAATCAACTTGGTTCGAACATATAATTCTGTTATGACTTTCAAAAAAATCATATATCAAATAGTGTCAAAATTGACACAAAATAGTTTTTAAATAAAATATTATATTATTAATTGTTATTTTATTCCTAAAAATCTATGGTTCGGCCAAAAGACTTAGATAAGGATATATATAATAATAATAAACAACTTGGGTTTCGTTTGGCATGTTATAGTAAGTGTATTAACCATATAGTGTAAGAAAACAAAAAGTGACGGTAAAAGTTAAATTATTTAACTTAGAGTTAAATCTAATTGATAAGGTTAAAATAATAACCTAAACTTGTCTAAATCATATTGGTTTATATTATGTCGACCCATCCCCACTTTACCTTCGAAATAAGACCCTTTGGAAGCATTATAAACCGATTTTTACTTTAATATAAAATAATATTTTGAGATATTCCTAAGGTGCCCCTCTCCTCCCTTATAAAAGGGCACCTCCTCCCCCTCCTCCTCACACCAATTTGAGCACTAAATCTCGGCCAACCCCTGCGAAAATCCCATCTCCACTTCCCTAGAATAATCCTAGAGGTCCTGGTCTTATTCAAAGACCAATCTTAGTTCCCTAAGTGGAGGATTCAATGTGGCGTTTCAAAGAAGAGGTAATATCCATTACCGATCTTTTCAATTTCTTTCTTCTTCAACTTCTTCTTCTTTAGTTGTTTCAGGATAAAGTAATAACATAAGTATTACTTACATACTGATATGTTATTATAAATATGAAACAACACTAATTCACCTTCTATCCATCCTACGGAAAAATGAAATCACCGCGCGTGCGTACATACGGAATACCGTCTCCATGCCGTGGTGTAATCTATTTTCCACCATCACCTTACAAGGATGGGTATAATGGTGTAATGAGTAACTATATATGATTATTATAAAGTTATATTGATACTGAAATAGTATAAATACACTTAAATACAATTCCACGATCATGGGAACAATATCATCGCTCGTTCGTATGTACGGAATACCGTCTCCACGATGTGATGTGACTCGTTCTACATGATCATCCTTACATAGTGATTATATAAATGAATTGAATGAATAAATATGATATATGTTACACCAATACCATTCTGGATATAAGGTATCTATAACCTTAAAAGAATAATAATAATTTATTCGGCAAAACACGCATAAGAACAAAAGGCAATAAAGACCCGAGTAACAAGTAACAATGAAATATTACTAATAAGAATCTAAGAATATGACCATATATTATATCATATCAATATATATGATTCTGGAATAAGTCAATAACATTATTTAAACCATTATACAGGAGCTTCGGACACGTACAAATCAAATCAGACCAAAGGTAAGGGAAAATATCACAATCTCATTTTTATCCGAGATTGTTTTTACTTTGGCATTTACTGGGGTGTATTTTATCATCCACATCCATGTTCCCTCAATATGTAATATTGTTTCCATCCACTTACAATAGTTGAAATCCAATTTTTCCCTTCGGTGAGTTTTTATTAAAGAATATGAAAGGAATCTTTTGTTGTTTTTCGTACGAGGTACTTTTTGACTTTTCCGACAAAAGTACGAAGAATGTTTTTTTAACTTATACGACAAGAATGGATCTTTAAAACATTATTTACAAGAATCTTCCTTTATAAGTTTTCAAGTCAATTTTTAATCAACTTCTTTTAGTGTATAATTGTATGACATGTTATGAAAAGAAAAGTGTTTTTGAAGTAGAAAGGATATTTTCCTCAAGAATGGAGTTCAAAATTATTTTCCATCTAAGATAATATAGGGTTCTGTTTTTATCCCTATTATTACATTGATTTGATTATGTTTTGAGGGAATTATTTTTATAAAGTCATTTACCTTATATGATTTGTTTTATGATGTCATGATGTTTCAGGAATCCAATTTTGGTTACATGTGTTATGTGATGATGTATGATTTATGATTATGTGGCACACATAAGAAAGGATTCATTATAAGATGGGTGGGACCTATATCTCCCTTCAATGCCTTGGGTAAAGATTTATATCTCATGGGATAGACATGGATGGAACGAAAGGTTATTTCGGTTCAATGATACAGGACTGAAACATGGAGTGAACTCGGTTCAGAAATGGACTTTGTCCGCTAAGATAGTCTTGAAAATGAATCATGACTAACAAGAAATGATTTTCCATGATTATGTGTGCATGCCACAAATTTTAAAGTTTTATGTTATGATTATGGGGATCTCATTTTCACTTCTATGATTTATTCCATGTTAAGATATTATGATCTCTTTTGCAGGTTATGATTTTCAAAAAGATATGATATGATTTTTATTTCCTTTATTTTCCCTTGCTGAGAAATTGAGCTCACCCTTTTTTGTATGTTTTCTTTTCCCCGGGTCAGGAATATGGATATTAAGTAGAATATACTAAAAGGGACCCTAGATATGATGAAATAAATGGGAGACACTGTAGAAGATTTATGAACCAGTTGTTTATGTTTCCCAGTTTCTAAAGACACTATACCTATACGGTCCTTTGTGGTTTTTGTCATATGTTGTAATAAGTGTGCTTCAATTATGAAGTATTAACAATGTATGTAAAGTATGGGTCATTATATTGGACCCATATTATTTTCCACTGGAGACTCATTCAAAACTGGATGTTACATCATTCTATATTCATGTTCCTAGAACACAATTGTTCTTTAAGTATACTACTATGCCCCATATCCTTTTAGAACTATCGAGCCTCTACCAAAACATGAAGCGGTGAGAACATGGAAAAATGGTATGTTCTATGAATGTATATATGGTATATGGTTCATAATTTCTTATTTAAATAAACCATATATTTTTTTAACAATTCTACATTGGAAAAAAATCATTGGGCCATTACTCAACATTTTTAATTTATTGGATAAAAATATCAATCAAGGAACACCACTACTATTTCCACCATGGGGGCCATTCCACTTAATTTTCCCATTAAAGGAACTATTAAATAAAACACTATTAGTAGGTGGAAAACCTATCAACTTCTATTTATTAGACATGATAATTTCCTCCGTTAGAGATCAATATAGAAACTCAGAGTATATGGTGATTCATAGAATCAATACATGATATTAGATACTTAATTGAATACCCATATCCAACCTTAGGGCCTCAATATTATCATTTGGAACTATGTCAGGTGAAAACTAATAATTTTCATCAAAATGATTAACTTAATGATTCATTATAGGGTCAACATGCTTAATGTCTACAAAAAAAATATTCAGATCCAATACAATTGACTCTCAAAAAAATGGGTCCATAAAAATAATCAGGATTTAATTCCACTCCATGTTCTGATTCTTATATTCCGGAACTATTCAATCAAACCATATCCTAAATATCCCTTCATGTTTGGATATGACACATTTTCTCTTTATTGGTTTCTGATGTCTCCACGAACTCAAAGAGTCTCTCAAAATATCCCCATTAATGACCCACCTCCAATGGATGCTTCATTACTTATACATAATGTTCCTTTTATTGGAGAAACAAAAATAAATTATCTCTATTATCATATCTCTAATGTTTATAATCTACTTACTAAATTGTAATAGGTGTTACTCATTTTAAATCTTCTTGTACCACATGCACTACATTCCCTCTAAGTATCTGATCAACTGGTGTGTTCACTTACAGTGGTTCACTAGTAGCTCCATCCTAAATTCAGTTCGGACATCCTTAATGAGGAATTTTATTACACCCTAATAACAAATAAAAAGGAAACATTGAATGGAAACAAAAGTAAATAATCACTATTAAAAACCCAACATAGAAATAAAAAAATGTAGGTAAAAGTAAGGGAAAAGTATATAATCAAATCAAACAACTCCTTAAATACTTTTTTTATAATAACCCATTGTATCTTAAAGATCATTTCAAAGGGATATATTCAATGAAATTATAATAATATATACCATATGTTTGGAAAATAAATTCTCATATCTACTGAGAAATTCTAAAAAAGCATACTAATATCCAATATGAGACAAAAAATCTATTGATACCAATTTTTTCTGATCCATCTCAAATAAACAATTTAAATAGATTATGATTTTATTTTGAAATAGAAAATAAGGGTGCTCTCAATTCCCATGGGATATGGTTTACTATCCAAGCATCAAGTATGACACTATAGAATGATTTCACTAAAATATAATCCAACAAAAAATAATACAAGTGATCAGAATCCATAAAAATTTTGTATAACCAATATTATATTCAAGAGTAATATACGAAAATATAGAAAATAATCTAAAAAATCACTACACCCAGATATAACATCATCATTATATCTCCACATTACTAGTGTATCACATAATTATATTTTAACTACCAACTATTAGGGTCTCACAAATAAATAATACCCCCTACCTCGTTGTGATGAATTTCATTTTCTTGGACAAGATAATAGAAATTATACAAGCTCAAAAATCCATATGATAAATTATAAATAAAACATTTCCTTGTAATATTTTTGTTGTTCATAATAAATCATTATTTCCATATCATTTATATAGAATGTAAAAATAAGTTATAATTAATAATTTCCATCTAAATAGAAATGAATAAAAATTTATTTAAAAAATATGAATGAATGATGCATTTCATTCACTTCTGTATGTTTAAATTATTTTCAGTTATTTTCAATCATAACACCACAGTTATTCGTGTTGATGTTGGTTATATAAAGGTTCATGTTTCCAAACATTTGTTTTGGAAAATATATATTTATGTGTGTAAACAACCCTATTTATCAAGACATTGGAGAATATGAATATATCCTAATTAATGAACCCCATACCATTATTATATTTAGTAATCATTTTCAATATCAATTTTTTTGTATGTGGATTTAATACATTCCTTTCTTGTATAACCAATGTAACCTAACTTAATTTTAAGTATCCCATATTCTTTAATGAAATCAATCTATGTAAAATGGTGACTATTTTATATTTCATTCAATAATACTCATTCAAGAATCCTAAAATCAATTTTTAGACATTTAATTTGATTTTAAAAAAACATAAAATGTTTTCCTTCAGAAATAATTCCATTCAAGGAAACTCATTGTAATTAAACCTCATAATCCATTTCATTCCCTCATTTCCCAAAATTCATCATCAAAATTACCTTTGAAATCATTAAATTAAATTTAGAATAATTTCTTAGAAATCACAAATATATTTAAAAATACATTTTCAAAAAGATTCAGTACACATCATTTATTTTTGAAAACATTAATCATGTATATGAATTAACAATTTAGAAATTTTTTATAAATCCATTTTAAATATTCATCCACCAATGAATTCAATTTATTGTAAATGCATTGTGAAACATCTTACATTAATCGCGATTTATCTTAAAACAAAATGATAAATCCCCAACTGGGGATAAATTGGAACCCATAAAGATTTCTACAAAATGATCAAGGAAATTCATTTTAAATCTCCCGGACACCAATATCAAGGAAGGAAGAAGAAACATTGACCTAAATAAAATAGTACTCATTCATTAGTTCCATGAACTATCATAAATCTCTTATAAGAATCAATAAATATGAAATATAGTTAATAAAGGGTTACATACTAGTTTAATTAAGGGAAAAAATATTAATAAACTCATTAAACCATTCCACAATGTTTTTATATTTTCGGAGAAACTATCTTGAGAGATCATATTGTCATTCATCCATTTCAAAATTTGATACATCATTATTATGCCAAATGTCACACCATGGTGTAAAATTATAGTCCGTTTTGAGAATATATATATCCCTAAACAATTATTTTTGGATCCCTTATGTCTATGGTGTATAGGGTAACCCATAGTATACCATGGCTAGAAAAATGGACAAATATAGAAATTTTCCCTATAAATTTCACATAGGTAACAACTAGGTGAAAAAATACTCATTCCAGGGAATATAATATACTTTATTTCAATATAGCAATTTCAAATAATTCTTTTAATAATAAAATCACCAAAAAAATATCTCAAATAATCTATATAACAAAATAATCTAAAAGAAGGCACGGTAAACCAAAGATCAAACCTGAAAGAAAATGTTGAGTTTTTATAAAGAAAGAATAATACCTATGAATAGGTGATTCATAAAACATATGTATACCATTAGATACGGGAATAATATTATTTCAACATAATAATCTCCGTAAATATTTATTATAAGACATAGGACTTATCATATTCAAAATAATTCAATTTGTTCACCATTAAAATTTTTATTCGATTCAAACAAATGGATCGATCAAGTATAAAACAGGTTTTTATTGTTTTATTTACATAATATAACATAATTAATTACTTATGTTAGCCTAAATAGTAGTATTATTATTACCTTCATGATGTCATGGATTTACATTTTCATGTAATTGTTTTTTCAAGATGTGGTTTCCCGATACCATGATGTGGTATACAAAAAATGATTATTTCTTATAAAACTCATCAAACAACAATATGGTTTAAGAATAAAAATTTGGATTATGTTAAATATATAAATTCATTAAAATGTATAATAATAATTATAAATATAAAATTTTTCTATAATAATATATATAAATCGAAATATGAATCTTATGTCCTTTTTTGAAAAAAATTATTATGATTTGAAATAAAATTGGATTTCTAAATAAAAAATAACGGCACCATTTCATAAATTCATGTCATGTTTCCAAAGAAATAAATTTCAATATATTTCCTAAAAAATTTTTGAATAGAGAGATAAGAAATGTTTCAATTTGATTTTTATCAATTGAGAAGAACCTCACAATGATTTACAATCTAAAATCCATTTCTTTTATTTTTTATAAATAAAACATCATCATAAATTTTCTAAAACCATAATAGGATTGGAGACAAAGTGGACTCACAAAATTTCACGAGTGATTTAAACTATAATAATGTTTTTTATGCTTGGTGTTTTATAGGTTTAAATAGATCATATGTGGTTAATTAGTTTATAATGTAATTATAAACTGTAAAATATAAAAAAATTATATTTTTGAAGAAATATTAAAAAATGATAATATGAATAGATTATATTTCACATTTTTGATTATGAAAGTATTTAAAACATTAAAAACATGATTTAAATTTATTTTATATAAGAATTTTTTAAATTTAAAATAATTGATATTAACTTTTTTATAATAAATTAACATTTTATATTAAGTGTTTATTTGAAAAGGATTATAAATAGTTCATCATTAATAGAGAACCATTTCGTTTAATATGATGTTACACATTTGTTTTTTATAAAAAAAATTATAATATAAATTTTTCACCTTATTTATATAAACATATATATTTTAATCTTATATATTATCAATGATTATTGAATAATTTCTATATTTTAATCTCTTTATATTTTCATTATTTATGAAATGTCCATAAATCCAATCTCAGGTATAATGTTTTGATACATTTATTTATTTAGCGATTAAAAATTTGTAATTTTTTCATGAATATAAAGAATTTATTTTATATTTCATTTTATGATTGAATTTAAATTGACTAGTTTTACTTGTATAAATTTCATACCATGTATATAGTTATTTAAGATATAGTTACATAATATAATTTACATATTTTTAATAATCACTATGATATTTTTATTAGTAATGAATTACTAGTAAAGAGTGGATAGGATTTATAATTCTTATGTGATGGGATTTATTTGAATTATAGTCCCTCTTTAATATTGTTCTATAGGTGGTGGGACTTCTAAAGGTTTTGGGTGCAATGGAAACCTATTAGGCACATTCCCAATGATGGGTTTTCAATGAATCCAAGGACTAAATCATAAGCAAATTATGAATGATGATATGTCACAGGATCATATCTGAATAACCATGTTGAAAGGAAATTGGAACACTAAAATAGATCTTTTAATATTATATATATTGTAAATTTAATAATTTTATATTATCATGGTCTATAAAAGATTAATCATTGTAGGTATTGGCAGATAAAACGTCCATTCAGGTTGTATAATCATTTAATTTAAATGACATAAAGAAGAATCCTTCTAGTGGGATTATACCCAAGGTACATTGACTAAAAAACAAGTCTAGTTGTACTTCAAGTGCAACTGTTGTAGTACTAATCATATTGTATCACTCACTTTGATCATTACAAAATCCTTTAGGGTTGAAAGATTAATTCATTTTCTCTTGTTCTTTAGAGAATTAAGAACAATGGAATGTTATATCATCTTGGATATTAATTATATAGAATCTTTTCATGGAGATAATTATCTAAGTACAACATGATTGTGTACAATAAATTAATTTCCACTTTTTACTCATGGAAATTATATAACAATTTATATATAGAGCTACTATTAGTAGTTTGGTAATTGAAAAAATTTCATTATCCAATATCTTAATCCATAATAAACCACTTGCCTAATAATAAACGTATTATTATTATTTCATTGATGCAATAATGTACCACATATAATTTAGATATTAATAAATTAATTAATATATATTAAAATGATAATAAGCATCACATTTCTATATTAGGTAATTATGACTCAACACATCATCCATCCTCAATTTTTTCCATACCTGAAAATTATAAATTATATTTATTCAATAAATATAATATTGAATGTCCTATAAATAAATATTTATTTTAATATTAAACTAACATAAAATAAGATCTAACTATATGTACAACTCATAAAATAATATTATTCTTTGTTAAAAAATATTTTTTCAATATTTAAATCCAAAAAGAGTTTGTCTATGATCAATGTAGAAACACTAATTTTTTTATCCAACATGTCCTATTCATTTGTGTAATTATGTAGGTTTCCCCAAACTATAAGATCGATATCTTGAAATACATCACGTCCCCATTAGATAATAAACTAATTTCATAGTGATGATAACCAACAAGAAGTCATCAATGTTTTATATAATCCATTTGTTTTGATATCTTATCAAACAAGTAAAATAATCCTATTATAACCCAATATTCATGATTTTTTTTTGACTATATTAATTGATGTTTTCAATAACCAGTTTCCATATAATTTTGTTTTATAGTTACATTGCAAATAGTGGGTATAGTTATCAAATTATATGAATACGAAAGGGACAAATCCTTCTTTGATGTATTTACTAATAAAAGTCCTTTCATGATACACCCAATGTATATTATGTCACCTCTAACATATGGCAAAATGGTTTTATAAAATACATAAAATTATTAAATTTGGGATATCTTTTAGTAATAATCATATGTTTTAAGGATCATTATACCTATTCGAATATAAGAATATATAAACATACCTAACATGTGAAATCACAACTGGTCAATGTAACATCATAATACACCATCCTAGAGATTACCTAGTGATAAATTCATGATATGGAGTCTCATACACTTATGTTTTCCTACGGATGATTTTTGTAACGTCCCGGACCCGGGTGCCACGCAATGGGTGCCTTGAGGCCGGTTCACCACGTGACCTCAAGTGCATTTCCCCAAATGCCAAAGGCTGCCGACTAGCAGCGAGGGCCCAGGCCTGATAGTGGGAAACTATGCCCTCATTTGTCACAGTGTAGTGTAGCAGAATATAAATAAAACATACAGCGACAGCGGAAAAAGTAAACATACACAACTAAAATAACTACAGTAGTGGATATAACCAACAATATATAAGTGATGAAGCAACATGTTTCATGTTCTAAGAAAACAGCCAGAACATGTTATACATCAATACAATAAAACAAAATATAGAGTACAACAAAGCAAAGAAAACAGTTGGCAGTGACATCTCGAGCCTAGGCTCAGTCCCATGCCCTCATACTCCACAACAACAGTCAAGTACCTTTATAGGGACTCGTTCCCCTATCTACCCCTGCAATAACATAATCTGTTTAGACCGAAAAGTGTGACCCAAACAGGGTGTGAGAAATATATCTCAGTAGGCACCCACCAAAGGCCTGTGCACAGCTATGTGTAAGCATGCAACAATAGTGTGTAATAATATAAAAGCAATAAATTTAGCATCACTAAAACGTAACTAACTTAACAATTAAATTTCCATTATACTATTCATTTAATTCATTTAATACTATAAATCAGCATAGTAAAATTCTAAAAAACAGTCCACGTACTCAGACAAGCAAAACCTTACCCTCGGGTAAGCAGAATCCAACCCGCAGGTATAGCCCTTAGGCGTAACAGAAATTTCCCTCAGGTGTAGGAAGTGTCACCCTCAGGCACAGAATTCAAGCCCTCAGGCATGAAAGGTTTCCCTCAGGAGAAATACTACAGCCCTCGGGCTAAATAGGGCAGTGACCTTAGGCTAATTACAAGAACGCCCTCAGGATAAATACAACAATTCCCTTAGGCTAAACAGGTAACTGGGCTATGCCCAACAGGTAAACAAGAAGTAACAAGAAATTCTACCCAAGGGAATTCTACAATTACAACTTGAAGGCATACCCTCGGGTATCCTGGCCAAATGGATAAAGAGTGGAACACACCCCCGGGGTGGTTCCGGATCCAAGCAATGATCCCAACCAACATTTTATCATCACAATTTAATCACCTATGAAATAAAAGGCATTAAATATAGGAACGACGTCAGCCACACGACACCCCAACATGGGTTCATGGCACAAAACACACAAAAACTCATGAAACACACAGCAGTTGGAAAACTAAACCCCAAGCCACCTACCTTATACGTCAACGAGCGTTATACACGAACGCCAACTCCTGAAACGCTGAAGAACGGCGTAGATCTGACAAAGAACAAAAACCAAATAGACATAAATAACTTATGGTAGGGTAAGAATTAGTAAGAATGGTACCCGGAGAGGAGAAAGCTTACATGTGTGGTTCCAACGAAATCGCCCGAAGTCAAAACGGATTCTAGACGAACGCCCGGCGGATCTTCAAAGATCTGGCCTCCTCCTTTGGCTCCAAAATGGCTCAAATGCCTCCTCTGTCAAATGAGGAGGCTACAGCCTGTTTTATGACAAAAAAACAAAGTACACTACGTGTACTTCTGATTACATGGTGTGTACTTCTTTCATTTAACTGTTCATTTGGCGGGACCACCACACTGTTCACCGGTCGACCTGAGTACACGGCATGTACTCCTCAGTACACGACGTGTACTATCTCCCAGCTGGTGGCGACTCCACTGCCTTACTATTTAAGTCAGCTGACTGACTACACGACGTGTAAGGTACCACTTGCTGGTGTGTTCTTTTCTCTCTATATTTTTTTTGCATATATCTAGAAACATGATCACTGCAAAAATCTATGTTTGGGTATGTGTATTCTATTTATCCATTCCAATTTGGATCCATTTAGTTATGATACATATGTTATTGGTTTTAATGGGTTATATATATATGATATTATTTAAAATTGTTTTACCCAGATTATTTGGTATTGCGGAAATGGGGGGATACATTTGTTCATTATTTTCATTTAAATAAATATATTACATGTTATACTGAAATTTTTCTTTAAACTAAATCATTTTAAATATTTTTATAGATACATGGTATGGAAAAGCATGATGGGATCCTATCGATCCTATTTATCTCACACCATGCACACCACTTTCGCGGTACATAGACCATGTTATATCTTTTGATTCTAGAAATATCAAGGTACCATAGTGAGGCAGTGAGGTTTTTTACCCTGTGTAAAGGTATATGGTGGTAAGAGAGTAGTTTTTTTCCCATATGTAACATCAGGTAGTTATTTTAATTTTATTTTCCCCTGATTTCTTACTTTTACCTCGAATATTTTATAACTACTTTTGAGGAGTACGTCATCTATTGTTTCATTTTTTCGATAGTATATATTTATGGTTTACTCTTATGGTTTCTCTTCCAATCATATATACATATACATATGTGTGTTTATATATGTCATGTATTATATTTCAGTTTGGGTCAAATAATTCCTTCTTGTTCTTATTGATGTTAGGGTGATCATTGATATCTAGTGGGGATCTAGAACACCATATAGTTATGTGACAGTATTGTCCAGGTACCAATTTGAGAGATATCAGGATCGATTTCATCATAATATGGACGTCAAAATACTCAGCAATAATACCCCATGTTCAACATGGATCATTTGATAGATAACTAAACATATAATTCATTAAAATATTCTCCATCATGTTTTAATCCCAAAAATAGAAAATATTTCATCTCATAATAATGCAAATGAGAGTTAAAAATTATCTCCAAATAACAGTACTCACACTTAATATCATATTCCAAAACAATTCTGTTATATAATTATATAATCTTTAAAACATACAAATATTTTCCACAAATATAATTAATAATCTCAAATCCCCATCCAAATTGTATACGCTTACAAATTATAATTCAAACTAAATTCTTAAAGTAGAATCATATCTTTTCTAATAATTTTTTTACCTTGAAACTATAATTTATCCAAATACTATAGTGACCTTATTCAAAAATAAAATGTATCTCATAATCCTCAAATATATCTTGAATTACATTGGTATATATATGATAAAACATGAGTTCCCAAATTAAAATAACCAATAATTAACACAAATAAATAATATTTCATAAACCCAAAATGATACCATTACCAAAAATATTATGTCAATAATATAAAAATTAATATATCTCAATTAAAAAAATTTCTAATCCAAAGGGGTTTTATTAATATAAAGGCATCATATAATATAATAAACTATCTTAAAAATTCATCACACTAAAACCCACTAAATTTGTATCTATGACATTGGGATTATGAATAACTTTAGTATATAAAAATAATTTTTACATTGATAACCCTTTAGTTGTACTCTCATTATTTTATCCTTGGTTCCAATTTTATATAAACCCATTCCACTGATTCCAACTACAACAATCCCAAACCCACACTCATAGGATATGGTTTATTAAAAATAAACCTTAAATTTATGGATTTATACCAAAAAAATAAATAATTTCAACATCAAAAACATAAAATATCAAAAGGAAATATTGGATCACTTACGTACATAGGGACATTATAGGTTTAATGTTTTATATAATCAATACAATGTCTATAATAAAAAACCCCATGTCTCTAAGTTAGTATTATTAAATTGATCCTAGTTTTTCTTTTCCTATATTACATTTACATAATTATTCACACTCGTTGTTAAAAACATTAAAAACATTTTAAAATTTGGATGAGTATAAAATATGAGTTAGGGGAACATATAATAATGAATTAAATGTGTTAGTCCATTTTTGAAACCATGATATCATAAATGTGAGTCTACCTTGAATATAATTAACATTGAGATAAAAAAATCATTTACATACACATGTAATCATCTTTATGGACCAAAGTACTTCATAAAAACATTATAACAAAATATAATGGAAAACTCATAATCGTGAGTGTTTCTTAGAAAATATTAAAACCATTTAAAACATAGTATTAAAAACATAACTATTTAGCCTAAAAGGGATTAATCATTCTGTTAACATCATATATTGTTAGCCTGACTTTTAAAATAAAACATCAAAATATTTTAGAAATCATAGATAACTAATATAGGTTCCTTAAGAAAATCATATTAATATAACCACTACACTAACCCTTACATGAATGATTACAAGTTTAATAACTATTATGGGAGACTTTAATCAAAATTATCCATAGAACATAATCATGCCGAAGAAATTAGAGATCTATATGATACACATCCTTCACTATGAGCTTTATCGATCCCACTCATAATGATGAGATATATTATTCTTACCCATAATCTTAATCAATTTAAAAGGAAAAAAATAATGATTTTAATATGTAAAATATTGTATTTAAGTTATCTAGATGAGGAAAATATCCTTTTTAATCCATAAGTAAATCATTATCAGATATTGAAATATATTTTTCTTTTAAAACCCAATTTACAAAATGGAAATTTCAAAATTAATTGGTAGAAGGGTGTTTATTTTATGAAACAATAAAAACTAATAAAGTAGACCAAAAAATAAAATAATAATGATGTTATTGTGAAAATATATTCAAACCACATATATTAAAATTTTATATTCATTTTTTATTTTATAGCGAAAGAAAAACATTTCGTAAAAAGATTCATTTTTAAAAAAATAGTACATAAGTAAAAAGTTACCTATAATATTTCCTTAATTAACATATAAATGATTCAATAAAATTATTTTTTGAATATGGAACAGGAAGAAAATGTTTCTGAAGATAGATCTCTAAAACATTTATAATAATGTTTTTAAAGTAATGTGTACCTTAACTCATGATCAACTCTGTATATATGTTCATTATATCACAGAATCATAAAATTTTGTTAATTTAGTACATTATTATTGTAAAGTCCTTTATTTTTTCATGTATTTTTTTATATGGAATTATTACAAGTCCATGAAAATTGACGGCACGTGATTCTGAGGCTCGGTGTGCTTGGAGTTAATTTTTGAACATTTTTTATGGTACATTTAGTAAATGTTCAGGCATCATTTTGAAACATTTGAACTGATTCTCGAAATTGCAATCTGATGACACCGTTGAACTCACAGCGTCGATTTTCACTTAAGGAGACCTTCACCTCGACCGAAGTAGGTCATGGGTGGAAGTTAGTTTTCTGGATATTAGTGGGAGATTTAAAGGAATTAAAATATAATTAAAAAAAATTTATTTTATTTTCTTGAAACCTCCATTTTAAATACATGGTGGTGGGGACCATCTGAACTCCCCTTTAATGTGATATAACCTTTGGAATTCCCACAATTAATGTTCCAACTTTATTTTAATTAATGTGCCAACTATAATTGAATTAATAATCTTAACACTATTAGATTTGGATCCTCAGCCTTTTTGTTAGGGATCATTGGCAAAGGGGAGAGCATGGGATAACATGAAAGGAGATCCTCTAATGAAGAACTACCTCTAACGAATAACGATCTTCTAACGTGGACGATGATCATGCCGTGATCAGAAGTGTCTTGCGAGATAAACTTATACCAACTTATACATCATCATCATCCTACTTAATACACCTCCAATGGACGATTGAGGTAGGGATGAGTTTATAATTATTCTTTGTTATTTTTCATTATCTTGAATCTTTCTCCTAAAGCCGCATGCTACCAATCTAACATAGTGGGGATGGTCCAAATGAACATGGACCAATCCCCCTACATCTTCACTATTTACGTGTTCTTTATAGTGGAGGAGGACGATGACTGATGCGGGAAAGGAACAACTTCACGGTTGGCCGGAGTGCCGGTCCTGATAAAGGCGGTGACGCAACCACAGTGTCAGAGAAGGTTGTGGCCTGTCGACCACGGCGAGGGAGCATGCTGGCCGGCATGATGTCCAGCCATTGAAAGGTGTGGCAGCGCACGTCTACACCACTAGGAGAAGAGAAGGTTGCAGCCCTTCGGCCATGACAACGCACCATGGTGGCTGAAAATTGGTAGGATGCGGGAGGAGGGGAGCGCTTTGGTGCCCCTATAAAAGAGGTTCGGTCGTTCCTGCTGACTACGCCGCGCTGTGGAAGATTGCTCCGGTAGGTCCCATGCTCTAGCTGAATAGTCCACTGGACCATTCGTGAAACCATAGGGGCGCCTCCCCTGGGTGTTGGCTAGGGAGGACCCCGCCACGGCGGGGCCCCTGATCGCGGGTGTCCCCCTTTGAGGGCTGAGCCGGACCACGACCCAGTGGGATGGTCCCACCAAGGCCCAGCCGATCTAGGCCAAACTCGGAATAGGTGGGTCAACCCGAACCAGTTCGGGGTAGCCCAGGCCTGGTCAGGCCGAGTTGGTCCAACCAGGACGGACCGAACCCATGCCCATCTAGACCCAAATATGGCTTTGTGGCCATATATTGAGATCTGGGTGTCCGTTTGATGAACCGTATGTAGCACTAGAATCCTTGGATTGTGATGGTCCCTTTGGTATACTCCATATGTGTTTTGGATAAATTTGGAGGATGGATAGGTTTGATCGAAGCCGAATCCAACCGGGTCCCCATAACAGATACACTAATAACATACAGACCTGGGGTCTGATTGATGCGCCATTAGAGGCATTGGGTCCCTTATGACGTGGATGATCTTCTGGATACTTCTTAGTGGAACATTGTGGAAGTTGATGAATCAACTAATAGCTTGAGTAGAGGAACCTCCCAGAATCAAGAATTCATAGTGCGAGAACCATGTAGTTGGTTGAACATCAAGAATCTTCAGATCCCGTGTGGGTAAGTGCTTAGAAATCCTAAGTGGGTAAGTGCATGATGATCCTATTTGGGTCAGTGCTCAGTGATCCTATGTGGGTAAGCACATACCAATCCTGTGTGGGTCAGCGCTCAGCGATCCTGTGTGGGTCAGTGCATATCGATCCTCTGTGGGTCATCTCCAGATCCTCTGTGGGTTATCTTCAAATCTTTTGTGTGTCATCATAGATCCTATGTGGGTTAAAAGTAAATATTTTCAACAAATTAAGATGATATAGAAATACATATAATCATATCTACTTCTGTACTTAAGTTATACCTGGCATGAGTCGAGTCTTTTCCATTTTGGTACTTACCTTAGTGGTGATTCCTTAGTGGTATTCATCTCTGTGGTATCCTTTGTGGTACTTACCATCATGGTGATACCTTTTTTGTATTCTTTTTTGTGGAATTACCTTTGTGATACATACCTTTGTGGTGTTATCTTCGTTGAATTCCTTCCTTCGTGTAACAATTGATCTTTTGGCTAATAATTTGGGCATTGTGTTTCCTTGTGAATGAGATTGGAATACTTGATAACATAGGTATATGTATGGTTATATACATAAGTAGGGTTTACTATTGTTATCATGCTTAGTGGTTTTTACTTTGTGGATATTGAGAGGCCTTAGGGGGTCTCGGGGTCCTTACTGAGTATTGTTATACTCACCCCTACACGGGCTTCGCCCGCACCCTGTTGTGTCTTTTACTGATGATAGAAAATGCTGAATGAGGTCAAGGGTACTAGGACTCGAGTCTTCTCGGAGGTTTACACAAGACTAGATGATCCACCAAGATGATTGTACGAGGGTTGTACCAATTCCTCAGGTAGGATCCTTGGTAGGTGTTCACAAGAGTTTTTTTTTCAGTTTTACTTGTACATTCTAGTTGGGCTTGTATTGTAGCCCCATTTACTTACTGTACACACCCTGTTTACTATATAGTTTATCATGTTCTTGTATCTTGTTGTGTGCATGTTTTTTTTTTGAGTTTACAAGTTAGTGGCAATCCCTTCTTGGATTTCGGGATATGCCTTTCCGGTACTAGTTGCTATCCCTTTGCATGTGGAAGGCAGGTTTGCGGTAGTCACAGCACGGGCCCTAGGGGATGGGTCGTGAAAAATTGGTATCAAGGGAGTCAGTTCTACTGAAGAACTAGGACTCTGATCTTTTCTTTTTGGAAATAGTGTTATGTGTAATGAGTATGTTTTTTCAGTTTTTGGAATGTAGTGTTGGTGCGGCAGCTGACGTATCCATATACCATGACCCTGACTTCTGATTTCTATCTCAGTTCTTGAAAACTATGATTGTGTGTGTGTTGTTTTGAAATGATTTTTTTGTGATCACATTGAGTCATCTCACCTAGTATAACATAATGATCATGGCTAACCTGTTTCTTTTTAGGATGCATCCATGTAGATAGCCAGCCAAAGTTATACCTACATTACGTGATGACAGCCCACCGAGTGATGAGGCTTCAGTGCAAGCCCCCTTATAGTAGTTGTACCACCGAGTGGTGTACCAATAGCACCATTACCCATTGGGCATCCAATAACACCATCCCTAACAAGAGAGGATACACACAGTTTGAGTGCGTTTCATGAATTCCAATACCAGAGGCCACTGAGGATCTAGGGCGAGATGGATCCACAGGTGGTTGAGGACTAGATGGAGGTTGTGGTTAGTGTTTTTAGACTGTTAGGGACACCGACTGATCTCATGGTGATACATACCGTCAGCCTTCTTCAAGGTGGTTGTGGGAAGAAGGTGGAGCTTGATGCTCCAGGTACATGACGAGGTGACTCTCGTCTGGGTGGACTACGAGAGACTTTTCAGGACAGATTTCATCCTAGAGACCCTATGCTCAGTGTGTATACTAGATCTTCCCCACTTGTAGCAGGGTAGCATGACTGTGGCTCATTAATCAGCACGGTTAACCAATCTCTTAAGAAACTCCACTGATATGGTGCATGACCCTTTATTCAGGGACTAAACATTCGAGCATGGGCTCAAACAGATGTTTTTAGTTTCAATGATTTCTCTTAGCATCCCGACATAGGAAGGGCTGTTAGAGAGAGAACTCTTAGTGGAGATATTCTTTGCTGAGTAGCCACCAGCAACGAGACCCACCACAAGACGCTATGTAGCAGAGACAACTTCTATTAGTAGCAGACATATGATGCATAGGTCCAAGAGAACCAGACCTATCGGTGGAAGACTGTTGGATATGGGGTCGGTTGTACGGGGATCTCGAGATACAGTAGTACAGGCGAGGAACATATACTGTTACTCATACGGTGGGCAGGTTCACATGGCTCGCGAATGCCCGACCTGCTGTACAGATGACCAGCTGACGGTCATCCAACCACCTGGGCAGAGGAGAGGATTAGATCGAGGAGGTCCACAGGCAGCAAGAGAATGTGGTAGAGGAGAAGTTTGTGTAGCAGGAGGTGGGCGGCGATTCGAGGTTCTACCGCCTTCAGCTCCGGGTGGTCCACCCCGACCATATGGAGTAGTTGTATAGGGGCATGCTCTACTCCAGGAAGTTGAGGCCTATGACCACGGCACTGTGGATTTGATAAGAGGTACAATCTGTGTCTACTCAACCGTAGAAGCAGTACTTATAGACACAAGTAATAGTCACTCTTTCATTGACATACCCCTCGTTCAGAGAACGAATATTATGATGGAGTCGTTGGCTCGATCCTTATGGCAAGAGACTCTTAGGAGAGAAAATTCGAAGATTACACACTGGTGCCGGCACTGTGGGCTTACTCTAGGAAAAGAGAGCTTTGGTTGGGTTCTTCTAGTATCGGCGTCGAGGCATTATGATGTCATCTTTGGTATGTTTTGGTAATCTACAATCCATTCTTAGATCGACTATATCAGGCGCAATGTACAATGTGACCATGAAAATTGGACCAAGTTTTCCGTCCCCGGTGAGAAGGGAACCTTTCCAGCATGGGATGGACATACCCGGAGGAGGGTGCAGCCAATCACACATCTGTTAGCTAGCCTTACTGTTGGAGTAGTGAATTTATAGGGTCTGAGCTATCCTGTTGTGGTGGACCAGTAAGCTGATTTTTCCCTAATAATATTTTGGTTCTACCTCCTAGTTGAGAGGTGGACATTTATATCATCTTGTACCCCCGGATGTCACAAATATATACACCGGCATATTAGATGGCTCCCACAGAGCATCGAGAGCTACGAGTATAGCTAGTTGACTTTCAGAGCAAGGGATTCATTAGGCATATTGTTTCACCTTGGACAATCCTGATTTTGTTTGCCAAGAAGCCGGATGGGTGTTTGCGACACTATGTGGATATTAGTGCCTGAACCAGGTGATAGTGAAGAAAAAGTACCCAAACCTGAGGAATGATGATCTTTTTGATCAACTAAAGGGAGAACAGTTGTTTTTGAAGATAAACCTCAGATCTGGGTATCACCAGCTCAGGGTATTAGATGAGGATGTGAAAAATACGGCCTTCATATGTCAGTTTGGCCACTATGAGTTCTTGGTTATTCTATTCGGTGTGACCGAAACCCCAGTAGTGTTCATGGGACTCATGAACAGGATCTTCCAGCCATACCTTGAAAGATTTTTAGTAGTCCTCATTGATGACATCTTGTTATACTCATCTATGGAGGAAAATCATGCCTATCATCTACAGATAGTTCTTGACACACTCTGACAGCCCCAGATTTATGGTAAGCTCTTGAAGTGGCAGTACTGGATCTAAGAGGTAAAATTTCTAGGACAAATCATCTCAGTGGTTGGAGTTGCGGTGGATCTAGTGAATATTGATGTAGTGCTTTCTTCAGAGCCACCCATGAGTGTGATGGAGGTGTCGATTTTCATGGGTTTGGCCAGTTACTACTGGAGGTTCGTGACTGACTTTTCTAGAGTTGTGGAACCCTTATCAGCATTGACTAGGATGGGGAAACACTTCATGTGGTCATATAGATACCATGGGAGATTCCAAGAGCTGAGGAAGAGACTGAGGAGTTCACCCATATTGAGGTTACTGATAGAGGGTGTTGGGTATGTAGTCTATTGCGACACATCAGGGACCGGGCTTGGATGTGTCCTGATGCCGGAGCGAGCTGGGATTGTGTATGGTTCTCTACAACTGATACATCATGATAAAAACTAAGCTAACCATTACCTAGAGTTAGTAGTAGTGGTCTTCACCTTTAAAATGTAGTGACATTACTTGATGGGAGAACATTTTACAGTCTACTCTGATCACATGAGTCTCATGTATATCTGCTCTCAGAAGGACTGGAACGTGAGGAAACGGTGTTGTCATGAGTTCCTCCTAGACATTGATGTCATGAATGTCTATACTCCTAAATAAGGGGAACATAGTAGCAGATTCACTCAATAGGAGATTTGGTATATAGTTTCTGAGTGAGTCAACAGAGAAGCTAGCTACATTGTGGATATCCTACGGGGACCGAGATGGAGCAGCTTATCTTTAGTATCTGACAGTCACTCCCCCACTCCTTCAGTGAGTTAGGGAGGTGCAACTTGGAGACACTGATTGCGAGGATCGACGTGCTCAGATAATCACTGGACATGCGCTAGATATATTTTCGGATGGTGGGGAGCATGTCATCCTCTTCATAGGTCGTACTATGGTACCAATTTAACTTAGGGAGGAAGTGTTGTGGGAGTTCCATAAGTCCTCTATGGAGGTAAATATAGGAGTGGCAAAGTTGACCAATACATACGTTATCAGCACTGGTGGCCGGGCATGAAGAAAGTAGTGGCATAGTTTGTTTCTTGGTGCCTCACCTGTCAGCAAGTGAAGGCAGAGCAACAAGTTCTACCAGGCATAGTTCATCCACTAGAGGTGCTAGAGTGGAAGTGGGGTGGAATTTCTACAGACATCGTGACAGGACATCCACACACATTAAAGAGGCGTGATTCCATCTAGGTGATCTTTGACTAACTCACTAAGTCGTTACACTTCCAATCTATCATAGAGTAGGGACTAATAGAGGGATTGGGATGCCTCGATGTGTAGGAGATTGTGCGGCTTCATGGGGTTCCATATACTACTATCTACAATCGTGATACATGTTTACTTCCCGGCTATTGAATTGGTTGTAGGAGTAATTCGAGATAGAGCATCGGTTGAGCACCACATCCCCTCCTCAGATAGATGGTCAGATAGAGCGGACCATTCAGAATCATGAGGATATGTTGTGTGCTTGCATCCTTGATTTAGGCTACAGTTGGGGGGATCACTATTCCATTGTGGAGTTTTCATAAAAGAATATTTATCACTCCACTATCGGTATGGCACCATTCGTGGCATTGTACGTGCGACCTTGCAGATTACCTCTATGTTGGACTAACCTAGGGGAGCCATCACTCATGGGACCAGAGATGGTACATGCTACCATGGAAAAGGTTCAAATAATCTAGGAGCATATGAAGACTCCACAGAGTAGGCAGAATCCATATGCTGAAAGGAGACGGACACCTCTCGATTTCGAGTATGGTGACCATGTCTTTCTACGGGTCTCACCCCGATAAGGTTTGCGCTGATTTGGTCGAGGTGGAAAGTCATCTCTAAGGTTCATCAGAACCTTTCATGTCCTCAGTAGAGTTGAAAAGGTGGATCACCATCCAACTCTTCCCCCTCAGTTGCACCAACTGCATGACTTTTTCCACATATTCCAGCTAAGGAGAAACTTACATGATCTTTTTCACATAATTTAATGGGGCGAGCTTGACATTGACAATGGGGAGACATATTTTGAGGTTCTAACGGAGATTGAGGATCTACATGAGTGATTCCTTCATGGGTGATCAATACCTTTGGTGCATGTTTATTGGAAGCACATGAACCTCCAAGAGAGCACATGGGAGCGGGATACTTAGATTCGTGCTCAGTACCCCCACTTGTTTCCCTCATATGTGTTGTGGATTTCGGGGATGCAAAACCCCTAGGTGGGGAAAATTTAAGGACCTGGATTTTTTCAGGATTTTTTTTAATTATATGGAATTATTATGAGTCTTTAAAAATTGACAGTACATGATTCGAAGGCCTGGTGTGCCTGGAATGAATTTCTTAAAAACATTGGTGCATTTAGTAAACACATGAGTAGTATTTTTTAACTACTGAACAGGTGCTCAGAATTGAAATCTGAAGACACTATTGAACTCGCAACACCAATATTCCCTTAAGGAGTCCTTCTCCTTGACCATAGTAGGTCGATGGTGGATGTTAGTTTTCCAGATTTTTGTGGGAGAGATAAAAGAATATAAATATAATAAAAAACAAATTTTATATTATTTTCCTGAAACCTACATTTTAAATACATGGGAGTGGGGACCAGTAGAACACCCCTTTAATGTGAGTTAACCCTTTTAATTACCCCAATTAATGTTCCAACAATATTTTAATTAATGTTCCAACATTAATTGAATTAATAATCATAACTCAATTAAATTTGGCTCCTCGACCTTTTAGTTGGGGATCGTTGGAAAAGGGGACATCATGAGAGAACTCGGAAGGAGATCCTCCAACGAAGAACCACCTCCAATGAAGAATGAACCTCCGAAGTGGACGATACAAGAGCCAGGATCAGAAGTGTCTTGTAGAAGCAATGAACACCAATGTCACCATCATCGTATTCCTCCTCAATACACCTCCAACAAATGATCGAGGTAGGAGTGTGTTTATGATTATTCTTCGTTATTTTTCATTACGTTGAATATTTCTCCTCGAGCCATGTGTTTCTAATCTAACTTGGAGGGTATGAGCCAGACAAACATTGCTCGATCCCTCCACATTTTCATTTTTGATGCATTCTATTTGGTGAAGGAGGATGGTGACTAACACCAGTAAGGCACAAGGTGATGGCAGGCACTCTGGCTGGCCGTGATGGCATCAGCGGTGAACAGTGCCTTTGGAGAAGGCCACGACCTATCAGCCGCGGCGGGGGAGCACGACGGCCGACATGGAGGCCGACCGCATGAAGTTGGGGAAGTACATGTCTACACCGCTGGTATAAGAGAAGGCCACAGCCCGTCATCCGCACTACTGGAAGCGATGGTCAGCAATTCCGGTCGGCCCCATCACGCTGTGCGGGACCGCTCCAGGGGGTCCAGCATGCCATCAGAAATATCTGATGGACCGTTCAGGAAAACACATGGGGTAGCTCCTCCCCGGGTTTCACCTAGGGCGGACCCCTCCATATATAGCCACTCGATCGAGGGTGGCACCGCGGGCCGCCTAGCTGGCTGCGCCGGGCCGCCCCCTTCGTGGGTCAGGCCAGACCACGACCCAGTGGGCTGGGCCCGCTGCAGCCCACCCCACCCAAAAAGGACCAGTATAGGGTAAGGGCATCCCAAAGCAGGTCGGGTTAGGCTGGGTGGGTCCCATTGGGTTGGACCAGACCGAGGCCCATCGGGACCCTAATACACCTTTGTGGCCATATATTTAGATGTGGTCGTTCGTTTGATGAACAGTCTTTGGAAATGGAATACTTGGATCGATATGGTCACTTTGTTATACTCCACTTGAGATTAAGATTGTGTTGGAGTAAGATTGGGTTGGATCGAACCCGAATCCAACTGGGCCCCCGAAATGGAAACACTAATAACTTATTGATCAGGCATCTGATTAATGCACCATCATTTGCGTTGGGTCCCTTATGACGTGGCAGATCCTTTGGATACTTCTTCATGGGAATTTTTGGATTTTGAAGAATCAAAAAAATGGATTGTGGAGTGGAACATCACGGAATCAAGCATGCTTTGTGCGGGAACCTTGTGGATGGCTGTACTTGAAGAATCATCATATCCTTTGTGGGTAAGTGCGTAATGATCCTGTGTGGGTCAACACATGCCGATCTTGTGTGGGTATGTGATTATCAATTCTATGTGGGTTAGTGCATTCAGATTCTATGTGGGTCAGTGCTAAGCGATCCGGTGTGGGTCATCATCAATCATGTGTGGGTCACCAGCAGTGCTTTTTGACGATGTAAGATGATATAGCAATACAGCTAATCGTCTCTACATCTGTACGTAAGTTATACCTGGTGTGAGATTATTACTTACATTTGTGGTACTTACCTTCATGTTGATACCATAGTGGTATTATTCTATGTGGTTACCTTTTTTATACATACCGTCATGGTGATACCTTTTTGGTATTCTTCTGTGTGGCGTTACCTGTTGTTGTACTTACCTTTGTGGTGTTATCTTCATTGTATTCTTTCCTTTGTGGAAAAGTTGAGCTTTTGGCTAAAGAGTTGGGCCTAGTATTTCCTCATGAAAGAGATGGGTATACTTGATAAATTATATATATATATATATATATTGGAATATACCTAAGTAGGGATGACTGCTGTTTTCAGGCTTTGTGGTTTATACTTTGTGGATTCAGAGAGGACCTTAGGGGGTCTCAGGGTCCCTAATGAATATCGTTATACTCAAGCCTGCACAGGCTTCGCTCGCAAATTACTGTCACATGGGTAGAAGTTAGGAAACGTTGACTGAGGTTGAGGCTACTAGGACTAGAGGCTGCTCCGAATTAGACATTAGATGAGATGATCCACAGAGACGACCATATGAGAGCAGTACCTACCCTTCATGTAGGATCCTTGGCGGGTGTTCACAAGTGCTATTTTCATTATTACTTGTACTTTCCAGTTGGGCTTGTATTTTGGCCCCCTTTACTTACTGTACACATACTATTTACTATATAGTTTATCTTCTGCTTGTATCTTGTTGTGTGCTTGGTTTGTGTGAGTTTACAGGTTTAGATGCAATGCCTTCCCAGTTTTAGTGATATTTCTTTGTGGTGCTATTCGCCATCCCCTAGCCGATGGAAAGAGGTCTTGGGGTAGTCACGACATTAGACCTGGTGGAAGGGTCATGACAATTAATAAAAATTTCTTTTTTATTGTTCCCTTTATATTTTATAACAATTTAACAAACAATTACTTAATAAATTTAGTTCACATCAGACCCTTTGGTGATATTGGGCTCATATATCGAAAATGACATTGGGAAATTGATTATGGTATTATAGTTAGTTATTATATCATATCAACAAAAATAAAATAGAATTAATTATCATTATACACATCAATCATACAATTCAAACAACCATAAAATGTAATTTTGAAAAATGATTTTTCATTATAATCTTGGAGATTGTAGGTCGTATGTACACATGAGTAAATGTTTTATTTTTGAATGATCATGATAGAAAGAAATTACATATTATATTATCATTAAATAAATATATATTTTCAATAAATATCATACTATTAATTTAGATACACACATATATAGAATCCATGTTATGTTTTGAGGAAAAAATAATCACATCATATCATATGGGTGGTATTCCACAAGTACGCCTGAATGAACTTATAATTTTTTAGTGGATATTAGGGTAAGAAATTTTCTAATATATTATCCTTATATACTGATAAATATTTCATTAATATCATATATATATATATATATTTAATTATTCATTAAAAGCGTTCATAATTTTTGCTGATGGAAAACAAATTACATTGGTTCATGATGCGGAAGTCTACCTTAGACATGAATTTTACTTTTATTTAAAATTTGATTGGAGATAGATATGGAAAATAGATATTTACATTAAGAAAAAAATATATAATTATATGTAAAATATTTTTTATTGTTTAAAAATTCTTTCAAAAATATTTCAATAATATATACGAAGAAATAAAATGAAAACACTCGATATAGAACAATACCTCTTCTTAAGACAACCTCCTTTAAATTAAATAATAATCCCTATAAGGTAAGTATTCTTCCCAAAATTATACCTCTAGAATATTGGAATGGATTATTAGAATGGTATTTCGTACTTATTATCCAAAAAATGGCTCTCGGATTTTTGAAATAATAGGATAGTGGTTCCCTTTAATTAATTTGGGAAGGGAATTAGTTTAATTTACTAAAATATCATATAATATAATTTAATTTTAAAGTTAAAATTGTTCTAAATTTATATTATTCAAATATAATATTTGGATATGAAAAAATCCCCTCTTATAATTTTTTTTGAAACGTTTAGGTGGTTATTTTATCATTATCCTTTGGTTTTAACCCACATTAACCCTTTTGATAATTATAATGATAAAAATGGGGTTTACCCATTAGAGGTAATGATAATTACTATAAAAAGACAAGTTATCCATAAATGAACCATGTTTTATATTTTAAAATATGTAATATTTAATTTTATTAAGATATTGTTTTCATAAATATTAAATAATTCAATAAAATAATTTTCACTATAACATATTGTTATCATAGTTTTTGGAAACACATGAAATATTATAATATAATATTTTATATCCCATGTAAAATGTTTCCAAAATGAAATATAATTAGTTTTAAAGAGTATAATGTATTAATATAATCATAAATTATATTTTTTCCTTTCTTGGGTACCATTTTAAAACAAATTATTTTGTTTAGCACATGGTTAAGTGATTTAAACCATAACCTCAGTAATGAAATTTTCAATATTAATGGGTAATCATTTTACATTTATGGAGAAGATAGGAAGATAAATGAAAAATAGATAAAATTATAAAAAAAATTATAAAAATTTTATTCTTTTCTTTTTTATAGTTTTAACTAACTAAATATTAATATATTCAACATAAAATATCATTTATGTTACTAATAACCCTATTCATAAAAATTAACTCTAAAACTCACTTGAGATAAAATTAGTTTAAATATAATTACATAAAACATTCCAAATAATTTATTTTTATCTATAAAAATCACATGACAAAAAAACTCGATCAAAAAATATAACATCTAAATGTTTTCTAAATTATTTAATTCATTTTTCAACATCTTACACAAGCACTGTTATAGAGTTATGTAAGAATTTATGTTAATTATTTTTTAATGAAATTAAATATTAATTAACATGATCAAAGAAATTATATTTAAAATTAAAATTTATAATCAAATAAATTTTTTTTATCTTTGTCCCAAAATATTATATATATTAATATAATGATTGTGATATTTTTTGAATTAATATAAATATAAAAAAAATATACATTATAATTTATGGAATATGGCTTGAAATGTCCAAATTTATGAATATTGGGTAGTAAAAATAAAAACATAAATTGTTGAATAAAATAAATAAAAGTGATATGGAGTGTTCTAGGCGTTATTTAGTTATATTTAACCATAATTATCATATTTACCCTTACCGATGTGAAAAATATTTACAACAATTACAATTCATATTGAACAAAAAAAATGATACCAATTTAAAAAAATTAGTAATTGATTTAAAATATGGAATAAAATTTTCAAGATTCAATTTCTATATGTGAAGAAATGTAATTTAAAATAATACTCCAAGTAGTTGATGAAAAGTGGTTTTCAAAAAATGATTTTTGGATCAAAAAAATGGATTAATTCCAAAATAATGAATAAGAATGATTAAAATGTAATCAACTATATTATATCCAATTAAATATGTCTTATTTTATATTTATTAAAATAGTAAATACATATTGTGTCTTTTTATTTAAAAAAATTCAATTTACAAAAAAAGATGTTTTTACTATTCACTAAAAAATCAATCTTTTTTTAAAAACACAAAAATATCATTCTATGATAATTTTTATAAGATAAATTATAAAATTATAAACCTTTTGTCAAAAAAATAATTAAAAATATCCCAAAAGTATTTAAATAATTCATCAAAAAATAAATAAAACCACATTTTCATCGAAAAACATATCTTCAATGAAAAACAGATTTTTGACGAATAAAATGAATTTTATAAAAATATAATACATATTTCATAATTATTAGTAAATAAAATATTATTCATTTTGAAATTTATGTTTATATTTCATTATTAAGTTGAACATATTAATATATGGAAATCCATTGGTTGGGTTATAACTGGCGTATTTCCATAATATTATGTCATGGTTCATTTAAGGTCGGTGTTGTAGATCTTATACAATATCAAACATAGTTTAATTTGTAGAAAATAATTTCATAATACATTGGAGGTGTTGGATATGGTTGAGATTATATAGAATAAATTGGTTCATATAAGATAATAATGAGAAACAAGTAGTCATGACTTATCTAGTAGTAGATTTGTGGATAATGTGATTTAGTTTTTGGATATTAATTGTTTTTTCAATACATATTATAATATGTATTATCACATGTATATATATTATATCTAGTTTTTCTAATTAATCAAATAGGACTTAGAGGTTTTTCCCTAGAAACAACTATCTTTAAATATGATATAAAAAGTATATTTACAAATATCATATGAAAATATGATTGTTATTATATATAACATGAATGTTAAAATTTACATTGATTACATGTCATATCAAAGGATTTAATAATTATAAAATTTTATAATTAACATGAAATTGTATGATAATAATAACCTAGACATCAATCTAATGATACAAATATAATTTTTATGTAGAAGGTGATAGGGGCTCATAATAAATTGAGACCTATTCTCATGATGTTTTCATATGATGATCTCAAAAAATGGAGGACATGAGGGAGAAAATTCTAATAATAATTTGAAATGTTTACTTTTCATAAAAAATATCTATCTATGAATGTTTGAGTTCATTCCTAAAATTTATATTATTATTAATTAATATCATAAATCATGTGTGTTGAAAAATTGATGAAAACTATGACGATATTTTCTCACAATGAGGTAACATAAAATTCAACTAACATAAGAGATAAGACATGTAAAACCATGAGATTTAAAAATGTATCTTTCAATCAAAAAAATATATTTCAAATAGATTTTATCTTATAAAACATCGAAATAAAATGATATTTTTCACTTTACATGAACATTATTAAGAAAAATTTAATGAAAATAAACCATTATTAAATAAAAAGATAGTAGTAAAATTAAAATTATTACATTCAGTGGAAAATTTATTAATATGCAATAATGATTTCTTTTCAAATAATAGTTTTGAATATTTTTTTACCTTAACATAAAAAATTAATTTTATTACATTGATGAGATGATTATGATAATAGGTAATATTTTAATTAATAAAAATTTAATAACCCACATGAAATTAGCTCAAATCCAATGTCTACATAATTAAAACGGAATAAGATATAAAAAATCTAATTCAAATTGTCTGAATAGTTTTATTTGTCTTGGAAAACTAGATACCTACGTGAAAAATTCATTTTTAATGAAAAAATGTAAATACTCAAATTGTTTTCTCGGTGTATTCTATTATTAATTTTAGATTATCCCTATATATAAATAACAAAATAGTTTATGGTATCTTGGGGGAAATAAAACATAATAAAGGGGCCAGATCAGATGGTATGTAAGAGAATGAATATAATAGAATCTACGAATAAATAAGGAATAAGCTATATGTAATGGTAAATAACTAAAATACATTTCATTTAATCAATAAATTGAACATTATATGGTATGAATAAATTAATATCAAATAATAAAAAAATAAAATTCACATGATCTGGAAAACACAACCATTTTTATTCTAAAAAATTGAATAATCACATGAAAAATAACTAACTAAATTAATAATTATGGAATGCATAACTCAAGACATCTGAAACACTCTTTTGAGGACTTATAAAAACAAATATAAATAAATGTGTAAGGCTACATCCAAAATCCATTCTACTTTATCCCTTGAGGGCTACCAATGCATCGAGGGGATATAGTAAGACCCATCCATTACAAACTAAGTCCAATACATTCACTATATGAAAGGGATGAAACATAATCAACATAAAAAATCATATTTAAAATCTAACGTATGAAATTTCATTACATACCCAGTCAATAAACATAATCCTAAATCATCCATAGTAAAATGGTGAAGCGTAATAAAATTGAACACCCATAGTAAAAATGATCACCAACCATCTATAAATATAACAACATTTGTATCAATAAAATATATCCTCATTGGATCAAAAGTAAAATATAGGGTTGATTTAGTTGATTAATTGAAATACAATTAAAATATTGTCAAAAAATTTTGGAGAAAAACAACCATTACATTTTTAAAATCACCATTTAAAAAAATATTGACAAAAAATTTCAAAATAAATTTCATTTAAAATAAGGTTTTAAAAAATTTAAAATAACAATTAAAACATTTAATGGTAATCGTAGAGGGAAATTTGGATCATTTCATACGCATTGAATCAAATATTCCTTCAATATTTTTAGTAAAATAAAAATGAGCATTATTTTAAAAAACATGAAGATTACATTATAAAATGTTTTTTAAAAATTAAAAAGTGAGTAAAATTATTTTTAAAAAATAATTTTTAAATTCATAAAAAAATTAATTTTTTAAAATATGTGTTTTGATGAAAAAATTAATTTTTACCAAGGAGAGAAATAAAGTATAATCTTCATAAAAACATTTTCACAAACATTTTATTTACCAAAGAGTGGAAAATGATTCTATTACTTGGAAAAGGTAACTAATAACTAGATAGAAGAATAATAGATTTATTTTAAGATATATATATATATATATATAAATTCCCCAAAGGAAATATTAATCAAAAACAATCTTGAATAATGATGACATTGTGAAATAAACCCTTACAACTTTCATATCTATTAAATCATAAGCACTCTGAAATAAATAACATAAAAAAACATTAAGTTTCATGAATATAAAATAGATTCCTGAAATAACATATCAATATAGAATTCTATAACAACATAAATGAAATAAGTTGTAAATATATAATAAGTATCATATATGTAAAAGTGAGATGAAAAACACAATCCTTGAGTATGAATCATCACATACATTCTATGCCGTACTAAATAATAAATTTATTTTAATTATGTAATTTATTTAGAACCTTTTTCATATTTTTTGATCCTCTAATTTCACTTATTTGCATGTTTTACACAATTAATTAATCAATTATGTTTACACCAGGTGTTTGGATAATATATTCCTTATCTATTAAAAAATGGATTCGGTAGGTATAATAAAGGTCTAAGTGTTCATTATATTAAATAATATAGAAATTTAATCATGGAATAATTATCATAATTCTACATAAATTATAATTTTAAGAAAAATAATTAAATATAGTTTTGATAAAAGTTATATGTTATAATCCTGAAGATTGTAGGCCATTAGTATGCATGTGTAACATATCCATTTTTCAATTGTAATAATTAAAACAGGGTAAGTAATATTTTTTCATTATATATTAATAATATTATAATTAATATAATATATTTTATTTAAAAATTATTTTCTATATCGTACATGTGGTGTGGGGGTGAAAATAGAGTCACATCGCTTCTTGAAGGTGGTAGTCCACACATGCACGAACTATATTATCATCTTTTGGTGAATGAAAATGTAATGAATAAAATGATATATTTTATTTTTATAATGATAAATATATCTTTAATATAATAATTATATCATTAAAATGACATATATTCAAGAAAATTATCCTCATCAATTTCTATTTAAGCATTATTGAATTATGAATCACAATATTTCTTGTGGAGGTAGTATGTTGTACACACGAGTAACATTATGATATCCACTATGGAATAAAATGTAAAAAAATTTATATATGATATAATTACTCCATAGGTAATATTATTTTATAATTATCATATATATATATATATTATACCAATAATCATACCCACCATGGGTGGTGTTGATAGAAAACAAATCACATCAGTTCTCGAGAAGGTAGAATGTTATACACAAGAGTGAAATTATTATTTCTATTCAATCGAAGAGGATATGTATAAAGGAAATGAACAAAACTTAATAAAATAACATTAAATGATATATACTTGTGTAATTATATATTTTTAACTCAAGAATATTTGAATTAGGAGGACGAATATATAAAACTAAAATCTATAGTTTGGAATTTTACTATTTCCTAGGCCACCTCTTTTGGATTAATAATTATGTAGATCGAGATGGGATTTATGGCCACACCATGTCTCCCTGAATATAGGGATGTAATTTGATTATCATTTTGTAAGGTATTGGCTAAAATGTATGATTTTTAAGGTGTTATGGGGAGAGGATGGTGGGTTCGTTTTATATGTGAGGTGAGTAAAACATTCATTATTTTTTAAAATAAAAAGGTTTACCCATGTTTTTCAAAAGAAAAAGGGTCCAAAATGAAGTATTATAGATCCTAATAGATTTTACTATCTAAATATATCCACGTAATGTTTTTGATCAAATTTTGGTTTTTATAGACCATTATTATATTTTTTTAACCATCGGTAAATTTTTTCTTACTATAACCATGGAAAATAATTTCTAGTTTTTTTTTCTATTTTTTATGGTAAATAATAAATATTACCTTATTTGATAATTTAAATTTTTTCACTCAAATTTTGTAAATGATATTTATAAATTCAATTCATATAAGTCAAAATTTTTAATTTTAAATGTACAATGCATATGTAATGAGAAATAGATTTTTAAAAGAGAAAATGATAAAATGGTTGCAAATTTTTCATATAAAACATTAAGATAAATATCATTATAATTATTGAAATCAGATTAATATAAATATACATATAATATAACTAATTATACTTTAAAACCCATTTAAAGTATAATTTATCTTAATAAATTACATAATCGAGAAGGAAGTTTTAAATTACTATTTATTATTTTCCATTGAAAATGAATCTTTTTAGAAAATAATAAAAATTAAACCATATATAATTTTGGTATGATAATTTCAGAAACTAAATTCATTCTATTGAAAACATTTTAATTTTTTTTAATATTTAATAATAAATTCAATCTGAAAAGTGTGACTAAATTAACTTTTTGAAAAATAATGTTTCTTAGGAAACATTACATTTACTTTCAAGTGATTATTATTTTATTTTTAATCACTAGATATACATGTAATATTAATAATATTTTTATTAATATTCACTCCTTCAAATATAATTTCTAAGTTATAAAGCTGATGATTAAATATATATATTTTAATATAGTATCTTGTTTTATTTAAACCCAATGTTTTGTGCCTTCAATCTATTTAAGATATTGAATTTATTTTAAAATAAATATATCATAATGTCTTATTATTCTTTATTTTGTTAAAAAATATTTTTTTGTCATAAAACCTATCAAATGAGAATTTAAAATTATAAAAATATCTAGGTGTACATTCTCACCCCATAAATAAACTCTATTTACATAGATTAATCTTTATCTTGATAATCAAGGAGTTCACATTTGAAAATACCTTTATCAAAAACTGAAAAAATAAAAAGGGTTAATAAGATGTCATCTTCACCAGAGATAAATGGAAGTTCAGAGTTCATTTGGAATAATAACAAGATTATGATTCTTATTAGAATAATATTGGTGGGATGTTATGATATATACTTAGAATAATAATATATATAATTATGTTGTGTGATAAATATCATTGATCACAGGAAAGTGGGTGATCCATACGATTTTAATTACTATAAAAAAATAAATATTTGAATGATGAAAGGGCTATTGGTTCATCATAAATTAAGGTATCAAGGTATCATTTTTGTTTCACGATACTTTTCCTTAAATTGGGGAATTATTTTATTATCTAATAATATAAGTAAATATACAAAATTGATATATTTTTATTTATTTATATCAATTTCATTATTTCTCTATTATTAAATAAATTTATACTTCATCTTAAACTCTAGTAAATGAATATCCAAAAATGAATTTTTTATGCCTTTAGAAATAAAAATATCAATTAACAGGTCATTTCCTCAATTAAATAATAACAAATAATTCATCCTGTATTTAGATATTTTTCAGGAAAATAATTTTTAGCACTAGTTGTCCAATAATACCAAATTTTAAACTCAATCGATTCAATTAATATTTTACCTAAGGACTCATACAAAAAAAATCTATCCAAATTCAATGTCCAATTTTTTTTAAGGAAGGTCCCAAAATTGTCATTATATTCTATATAAAATACAATGTGTCTCTTATTGTAACATTATAATCATCTTGAGACCATTATCATCATAAAACAATAATAACAACATAAATTCCTCAAAATATTAATTCTCAATGTGTCAGATATATTATAGAAATCTATACATGCATTAAACTCCATCAATGGTGACATAAACCATAAACCGTGTAACCTATTTCAAGGTCAACAAAACTATGCCATTGGAATATAATTATTATCTAAACATTAGGGAATATATAATGGGTTATTTTCCCTCAATCATGTTTTTCCAATAGGTTCACCATGTCATTGAATTAATTTTCTTAGTTATCGATACCATTAATAATATTCTTTAAAATATTTTAAGAAATAATAATAATGTGTTATCCTTATATATTACATGCTTTTTATAACAAGAATATAATTGAAAAATTAATCCTATATCATAATTCATGATTCCAAACACAAGCACAAAAGTCATTTTAATTCATCTTTCGTAATAACAATATCTCGACCATGATAAATTCTATTATTTTGAGGTATATTCCCATGACTCATGTTATATTAATTTTCATATTTCCCTATCTTATTCTACATAAATAATTTTAAATTTTTATTTTCATTTATATAATTTAAATTACTAGACTAGTGGTTATTCTCTATACACTTGAAGAAAACTCTAATTCCCTTAAAGAATGTATTATGGTAATTTTTACGCAATTATCACTTAGGGAGAAACCGTTATTTCACTTCATTACCTTTTCTATTTTTTTCTATGTTTTAATATTATTATATAGATTATTATTTAATTCATAAAATATAATGAATTAATTATATTTCATGGTAAGAAATGATACTACATCTTTGTATTATGGGAAATTTTTTGAGACTAGTACCCCTAGAAATATTTGCTTAATCCCATCAAGGAAACAACCATTATTGATCTCTATATTACGAAAATTTATAAGGTTTTCATTCCTTCTACTATGATCCATTTCTAGAAAAAAAATATTATATAATAATATTGTGAAACACGATGTAAAATCATTAAATTACTAAAACACCTAACATAAATTGAAAATATTATCCATAACTAATATAACCAAAATAAAAGTGGATTCATTGTGGATTATTTAATTTTATAATCCTTAATAATGCTTTATAATGAACATTTTCATTTCCCTAAGAATATCATTAGGGAGTTCCAAACACAGTGCATAGTTAGGCCTATTGTTGTGCACCATGTGGGAATTAGGTCAATAACAATGTTCTCTTTTCAGGGTTATTAATCCAATTCCCATCTTTTCTAGAACCATATCCACTTATATCATATATAAATGGATTTACTTATATGAAATACTATATAATATCATCCTTCCAAAAGGCTTTTGATGTTATTCTATACATATTCTATAATTCTATCATACATTTATATTCCCAAATTGTTGTTTATCTAAATCCTAGTACAATGGTTTCTATTGCACTTCCTGTAATACCAACTATACTTACCCTAACCAAAATAGCCCAAATCTGGTGTCTCCATTATTGAATTATCATAATATATAAGGAATCATAGAGTGAAGTCCCAAATAGTATATTATTCATGGTAAACTAGATATATATTTGAAATTACCATTACATTTTAAAACATAAAATAAAAAAAGTGTTTTATTTGAGAACAACATTATTCTTTATAGATTAACATTGTATATCAATCACAAAACAGTTTCTAGTATCCTGGAAAAAATAAAACATAAGAAAATTAGAGCTTATATGCTTAGTAAGTGTAATTGTATAGTGTATCCTCTGAATAAATAAGGAATAATCAATATTTCTAAGTAAATAACAATAAATATTCTATTTAATCTATAACATGTGAATAATATGGCTATAGTAAATGAAAATTAAAAAATTGCATATAAATAATCACATGAAATTGAAAACATAACCATGTATATTCTATCTAATTGAAAAATAACACAGATTATTAATAATTGAATTCACAATGGATGAATGCATAATTTGAGACTTTTGAAACATAACATCGAGGGCTTGTTCCAAAAATTCTGAATAACATAATAACTCATCGGCCAAAACCCTATCTAGTTTGTCTTATGAGACATACTAATGCATTAACCTGCTATAGAGGGTCCCACCAATCATATACTTAGTAAAATAAATTAATAATATAAATTTGGGAAAATAATAGTCAGTATAAACATTTATTAAGAAAAACTAACATTTCAAATGTTAACAATTACACCCATCAACATAAATAATCACAATACATCCATAGTAAAATATTTAATTGTAATAAAAATGTACACCCTCATTAAAATGGATAATAAAGCATCCAAAAAAAATAAGTATGGTTTCAAAACAATATATCCACATAAGATCATATAAATAATAGAGGTATGATGTTTCATAGAAAGTGAAATACCATAAAAAGATCCTTAAAATCATTTTCCAGAAAAAAAACCATGCCTTTATGAAAATAACAATTTATCAAAAATTTCAAAAATAAATGAAAATAGTTTTCTCTTAAAATAAGATTTTTAGATATGAAAAATAATAATTAAAACATTAATTTTTCATCATAGTGAAAAATTCTATTCATTTCATACATGTTAAATCAAAGATAATTTTCATGTTTTTGGTAAAATCCAAAGGGTGGGTTTTTAAATGAAATGAATATTTCATTCCAAATATTTTGTAACACATAAAATTGGAAAAAATATTATTCATTAAATAAAATTTAAAAAGTTAAAAACAATTTTCAAAAATAATACAATGAATATGTTTTCATGAAAAGGGATTTCTAACCGAAGAGATAAATACAAGAGTATTTTATAATAAACAATATCTCATAGGAAAATGGTAAAATTAATTGAAAATGTAAATGAAAATTCAAAAGGGAATTAAATAGTTTTATTTTATTATAAATATAAAAAATTATTTTCAAAATTGAATCATAAATAAAAACAATTATGAGTAATGATGAAATTTTAAAATAATCCATTAACACATTGGTAAATCTTGAATCATAATCCCAGTGAAATATATAACATAATGGAACAAACCAATCTGATTCAACAAGAAAACCCACTAAATCAATCTCATCACAATGAGGTATAACATACCTAATGGAAACGTCTATTGAATAAAACAAGAACAGGGCATAAAACAATAGTGCAGTGATGAATGAAATATACAGAACAAAAATAATACAATACAATCCAAAACATGTTAATCTGCAAAGTCTTACAAGCCCCTATGTGACTAATCAGGACCTCTAATACATCCTCGACTAAAGGAATTGTCATCTAGATAATAAAACATGCTATTAGATTACATTAACATTACATGGATCCTGTAATACATAATCTACAACTATCCAAAGTGAAAAAGATTTGTGTGAGAAAAAAATCCAATTAGGATGCAACAATAGAGTATATCCTAGTACTAATATCAAGAATTTAATAGTTTGGTTTTATTTAAAAAATATTTTTCAAATCATTTTCATAAATCCAAACCAATTTGTAAATCAATTTAACTTTTATTTTTAATAGAAATTATTATTTCAAAAGACATAAATATAAAATGTATAAGTGATACAATAAACACTCTAATCCATAAAATAGTTGGTAAGTAGATAAAAACATATCCATAAAACAACCTACCACATTATGATATGTGATATAGACACATATAACAAACCATGAGCAATAATACAGGATAAAAAATCTATCATTCAATAAATAAATCACAAATTATAAAGAACCTCATATTGGGACCTATCTTATGGTAATACGTACTATATATTAATGATCCAAAACATGAATAATGATGGTACAAAAAATATCAAGTTTTTCCATAGTCCATTGATATTCTAAATGTTTCCTCCTAGTGGTGACACACTCGCATTGCCTAAGCATGTCTATTTCAATTTTCACCCTGGGTTTCCAATGTTCTTGATGTCAAAAAACACTTGAAAATCATGATAACACTATAACACTAATTTTCAATGACTTTACAATATACAGTAGTCTTTCTAAACATGTTTCAAATTCAAAACAACATCACAAGAATTAAAACATACACTTACATTAAAAGAAATTGGATTAAAATAAAACCCCTTTGAAATAGTTATATTTCAGGGAAATCCATTAGAACTAAAAATCTCTTAAATTCAAAGAACATACCAATGGGATTTATCAACAATGATAATAAATTCATTAAATTAACACAGTTAATCTAAACACCAAACTATAAATGTTATAACCCTAAATGACCTTGAAAATTGTGATTTTAATCCAATTGACCAGACTTTGAATAATAAGGTATGACAAGATTCTGCATTTTATTGATAGGAAACATCAATTGATCATGAATCTAAAAAATAAATGAAACCATCATAGTATCCCTTACAAATTTAATAAAAATCTAATTGTATCACCAACCCAAAGAATTTATCTACAACCCTATTGAAGATAAATGTATGAAAAAATGATTCAAAAAGTATGTTGATCTCGAAAACTCACATGGGGAAAGATCTAGGTCAAGATAAGGAGGAGTCATAGTTAAAAACAATTAAAATCAATTATATGTTAAAAAAACAAAAAAACGTGATATTTACATTGAGTGTAATCCAATTACATGTTGTGTATTAAATGAAATATAAAAATGTTGAAATCCACATCACATTCTTATTAAAATATTATTTCATCAATTACATAGTGAAAATCAGAAATAATGTGTGTGAATATTTCAGGCCCAGAATCAGATTCATGGAATAGTGTTGGTGATAATTACAAGGTCTAAAATTGCTTACCACAATGTGTAAATTCCCAGAATATAGTTATTTCCCATAATATGTATTAAAGGATTTAGACCACCTTTGTAATTCTTCAAACTCATGAGGACCCTGTAAAGAGTTTGACAAATTTTATACTCATACACAATACAATAAAACAAATAGACATCCCCAAGATTAAATAATTTTCCCCAGAAAAGGCTCTCTATCACTGAGAAACCAGTAAATGCACCGAAACAAGGATGATAAAAAAATAATGAATAGTGGAGTGCCTGAAAATATTTATTACATGTCACAATATCCCCACTATAATTTCTTTTTTTTTTCCAACAAATATCCCAATAACATAAATTTTCAAATATATAAGGATGTTACATACTCATAATTGATTCACAGTCACACATCTTTTGGATATCCAGTATAAAATTCCATTTTACATGGAATAGAGCAGGTTTTTTATAGCGATGTACTATATCTTGGTGATATGTAATATTAACTGGCTTCCCATCTATATTACCGTGGAGCTCATGATCAACATCCTCTTATCTGATCCCAAGGTATGGATCCAATATATACCTCTTTAATTTGGAAGCATAAAACACATCATGGATATGAGTCAAATATTTTGGTATGTACAACCGATAGGCACATTCCCCAAGCATCTACCGATCTCCAATGGGAAATAAAACCTCAGAGAAAACATTCTCAAAACACCTAACTGACGATGTCTGAAATGACTTGAAACACCGCTAAATACATTATCACCAACATCAGAATGACTCGGCTGATGAAAATGGTCAACATAATATTTCTGAAAACTCTAATCTATGATAAATTTTATCTGCATCAATTGTAGTATATCTATTATCTAAATAATAGGACTCAGCCCAACCCTGGAACTCTCTCCCAAATATTCCCAACGTAAGGGATATCTATATGGATTCCCATAAAAGCCACATGGGACACCATATCAATCAAGACCATAATACTATTATTATAGGAATACTCGACCAGTGGAAAAATTATTTTCTAAGGTCCATTGAAATAAATAACACATTCATGGAGCATATCCTTGAATATTTTGATAGCCCTATTTTTTATCCTATCATTTTTAGATGATGATCCATTCTCAATTTTAACATGGAACCCACAAGGTATTTTAATAATTTCCAAAACCTAGACATGAAACTCGAGTCCCTGTAAAAATCAACTATAGTAGACACCACATAATTTCTCAAAATCTAATAAAAATACATTTCATAAAGTCATTACACCTTCATCATCTTCATGATAGGGAGGAAATGTTCATATTTCATAACTCAGTCAATGAACATCAAAATTTAATCCTTCCACCTATATGTTCTTCGAAAATCCATGATGAAATACAATGAAATATCATTTTTTTCATATAAGAATGTGCAAGAGATGAAACAAAACTATATGTATCTTGTGTTCCACCATGATTCACTCACAATAATGACACTACAATACAAAATATGCAACATAACACCTCATCCTCAGCATCCAAAAATGATGTGTCATGTCATCATACTTTTTCATAGCCCTTGGGTGCACAAACCAAAAACACTGATGTCCACAATCAATCAACTCATTTATCAAGAAAAATGGACCAACAAATATACTGATGAAGAATAATGTTACACTATAAGTCTAATACCACTAATTCTGAGTATCTCTACTATATTGTATTTTTCAAAAGTTCAGTCACTCAATTGCTGTCATAGTCCCAATATGAATATCACTCATCAAAAGAATATTCATATTTCATAAAATTCATGAACACCTAATGGCCATCCTATTCCATTTCCAATCTTAACATATTAAATAAACTCATCATAGGCCACTCATTAATTAATTCCTTCAATTATTGTGTCTATGGTTTTCTTCTCAATTCATTAGAAAAGACATATTCATTCATAGAAGTTTATAGAATATCAAAACCCACGTTCATAAAATACTCTACCATGTGTCCCTATGACTAGTTAAAAACTCTCTAATTAAAAAATATGTTTCAATATCTTATTATATAAACGCACTATAAACCACTCCCTAAAGATATTGTTTCAAAAAAAAATTTGTGCGTGCATAACTACTACTAAATCACGATCATCTATATGGTTGTTCATTTCATTTGGTTATAATTGGTAGGATCTATAAGCCAATACTTAATTCCCCTTCATAAAGACACACCCCAATACCGTACTAGAAGCATAACGGAAAACATTATAACCCAACCCATGTTTTAGAAAAATAAAAATTGAATCAAAATCAATCCTCAAATGTATATCAAGAAACATGTCATAAATTTTTTATTCCAATCAATCATTATAGTCATATAGGATAATGTTGTCCTAAAAATGTTGACAAAGAGAAATCCAGTTTAAACCAACTTAACTAACTAGCCAAACTCAATAATCTTTTGATATAAAAAGGGTATAATCCCAAGACACAACTTCTTGTACCTTTTTATGATCCACTAAAATTCCCAACCTAGATAGAACACCCTTAATAAATTTCAATATATAGATCCAATACGCTTATTTGGAAAGATTTCCATATAGATGATGTTCATTTAAAGCTGAAATAATGATTTCCCAATTGACTATGTGATCCTCATATAATTTGGAGTACACCAATATATCTTCTTAGAAAAAAAATTAAAAGTGTTCAAGAAGTGATGAAATATCTAGTTTATCAGTTACATAAATTCTGCTAGATTTTTAGTGAGACTAAATGAAATAATAAGAAACATGAAATTCCCATATTTACTACAGAAGGATATATTTAGAATATCCTCTTATTAGACTCAAAAACATGTGTTACCCTAAAAAAATGTCAATATTTGAAAACTAATATTACACTAAAATATGGTCAATAATGTCAATAATCCTAGGAAAGGGATTTTTGATTCCTAATATCCCTCTCATATAACTTCTGATATGTTGTAATGAGTATGAGGATGTCATCTTCCTTCGTATAAATGAGGAATGGTGGGTAACATGTGACAATATATTAATAATAAAAACCTCATCCTCTAAGTCATAAAACTCAACATTAGGTTCCACTAACTTCACTAGTGTCATTTGATAATATGTAATTGTAATGGCATCATTCTTGGAAGGATGAAAATTTAAATGTTCGCATCACTCTATAGAAAATTATTAGGGAAGACATTTGGAAGGAACTCTGGTTACTCACACACAACCATAGGTACTGAACCACCAAAACAATGTTTAACTACATCAAGAAAATTATTTGACAACTTGAATGATATTACCCATTTATATGGAAAAATGCCCCGACCTTCCTGATCTATAGCTTCACTCACCTTGAATAACATGAGTTACCCAAATAAAAGATATGAACTAGAACTTATAATTTGTAAAAATATATTTGGGACATAATCATAATCATAAAATCCATACCAATTATTATTTAAAATATTTCATGACTGAGAACCAAGAAATCTAACTCCACATCAATGTCGTATATCATCACCCGACATGTGGGACACATGAAACGTTGATTATACCTCTTTCTTAAAGGAATGGAAAGAACCAAATAGTATGGATTTTGTTACGAATTGAATCCCAACATGTTAAATAACCTTTATGACCATAAACAATGAGTAGCACCTATATCTAAATAATCTAGTAGCATAGAATATGAAATATACATTATACCACTAATAGTATGTTCCATTTCATCATATTCCTCTTGCTCATACCCATTCTCATAATTACATCTTATCTCAGCTCATCCCAAATATTTATTAGACATATGAACACCCCCTTAGCATAATAATGTGACCCTCCACCCATTGAATCATTTTCAGGAACCTATGACTCTTTATAGAATGTGGATCCTACCAAACTACCCTAGGATATCTTGTTAAAAAAATATTTCAGATGGATGGATCATTTGCAAAGGTGAGTTGTCTTTAGAACCACTACATAATTAGGATTGGTATAACCTCTCCTTCCACATGGGTAGTAGAAAAACATTTTCTTCCATAAAAAATCCCATGGAATTGGTCTTGAATAAAATAGACCAGTCCAGGGCTTCATCTTCAGCTAGAGGATACACTCTACCTACAATTAAACCAACTAAATCTCTTTAATACCTGTCTTTCCAACTATGTTTGACTCATCCATATCATATATTTAAAATACCTCAAACTTTTTTTAATATAACATGATAATCATCATCAAGTGGTTATCTGACCTCAATCTCATCTGAACCCTTTGTTAGTTTATGTTTTCCTTAGTGAATATATCTAGTGATAGATGCACCATCTTAAAAAAATTCAAATACTTTAGAATGGTATGATCTCCCCCATCCATTTTTAAAAACTCCCAGATCATTATCGCATGTGATGTATATAGGAAAAAATTATGATTAATTATTTTCTTCGAGGACATAATAGTAATATCCTCATTTAAATAAGCATTCACAATAGTGTCTCTTCATCTCCTTCACTATCCCTTGAGCATGCCCGTGGAAAGACCACACATATATTCATCAGGATTCTTCAAGAAGTAGAATATCCTCCTTATCCACTACAGCCACTCTATGGATTCATGGGTTCACCTATAGTGATGAAAGATGTTTTTTCTTCTTAGTGAATTCTTAACAATGATCCACTACCAATATTTTGTTTTTCAAACCCACTTGGCCTGAATTTCAAATATTAAATATTGAAAATTCTATGAATGGAGGTCCTATTGGAGGAATCGGTTGTGAAAAATTTTATGCACATTCCTCTCTCATGTTTTAAGAGAGATTCTTGGGTTAATTGTATATTAAACTTAATATAATTACCATTTAAAACATGAACCAATATTAATATCTTAAGATAAATTTCGGAATTAAAACTAATGCTTTAAATTGAAAATAATTTAATGTAATTGATAAGTCTACTAATGAAGTATTTTTGTTAAAAACCAATAGGTTAGTGTAAATAATATTCTCCGATAATTCATTCAAATTAAATCAAACTTCATTCCTCATACCTGGGAAAAGACTCTAACTTCCTATGGTAAATTAGGTATAGTTAAGAATGTGAGACAGATATGACCCATTTCTATATTTACTTTCTGAGTTATGATGGTCCTTAATCTAGTCTACCAATGAAAAAAAACAGAACTTAACATGTGTTAACACAATTCACACTAAAATTTCCCTCAGATACCATATCAAAACAAATAATTATGAATCAAATAGACAGTCCACCCATGTTTTATTTTCATGATGAGGTATAAAAATGCTAATGAAACTAATTATTGAATATAACCCAATAATATACATTCAACTAGGGTACAACACAAAAGGGAATATATAAAATAAATATCATTGAATTGAATAAAAAAGATAGAAAACCAAAAACTGTGAAAATTCATTGTGTTCCTAATAATCACAACCAATCCTACCTAAACATAAGGTAGAAAAAATTAGATAATCTATCATCTTACAAGATGGAAATCCTTTTACCTGGATCCTAATGTATAATATATACTACCACCTAAAGGAAAAAATTGTTTTTTGATAAAAAAATGAGACAAGGATAAAACCATAGGTTTTACATAAGGTATAATACAAAGAATACAATAGTTTTATCTCTTACAACAAAAATAGTTTTGGAGATCACTTCCCTAAATCCAATGCCATTTTTGAATAATTTACCTTTCATTTTCCTAAATGAATTTTATATTTAAAAAATATATAAATATTATTAGTAATGTTATAAAACAATAATATGAGTATATAAATCCAATGAAATGAAGGTGAACACATTTTCCTGATGAAATCTATCATATAATTCTATGTGATACAACCTTATATAATAACCTTTGACAAAGAATCCATGAAAAAAGATGATCAAATAAAACATAAATGAAAAAACACCTCATATAGGGACCTAGTATATTGGAATACAAAATAAACATTAAAGATCCTAAATAGACATAATGTTAGAACAAAAAAATATCATGCCCTGCTATAGTCTATCGATAACCCAATGGTTACCTCCTGGTGAAGTCACACTCACTAAGGCAATAAATGACTATTTCCCAATGAACCCAAGATAACCAATGTTACTATTTTCAAAATAAATTTCAAAACCATGATCAAAATTTACAAAACATTTTAAATCCCATTATAATCAACTATAGTTTCTGAAAATAAATTTCCATTTCAAAATCGGATAACAATATGTAGAAAAACAATTATTGTAAATAAATTTCAATAAAATCCCATTAAAAAAATTAAAAATTTTGGAAAATAATCTGAATCAAAAAATGACATAAATTAAAAGAAAAAAATAAATATTTAATAAATATTTTTAATAATTTCATAAAATTGACCCATTGAAAAGAAACACCATCGTCAAAATGGTGTAAACCAAGACACTTTCTACAATGGAGATTGGAAACAAAGAGGAAATCCTTCGAACGATAGGGATTGAAAGGGTCTGGATGGATCGATAGAAAATATCAACATATCATGAATCTTAACAATAAACAAATCTAATACAATTGTCATGATAAATGTAATAAAAAACCTGAGGAATTTTGTAACCAAATAGGTGATTTGAAACTAAAATGATGATCAACAAATGAAAAAATGATCTGAAAGGAATGAAGTTCTCAAAAATCCCATGGGGTGAGCTCTATATTCACAGAGGGAGTCTAAATGGTTGAATGAATTTATAATCACTCATACTACGACCTAAAAACCAAAACTCTCAATGTTTACATGGAATGTAAACCCATTACATGTCATGTATTCCATGAAGGTTGAAAATATTGAAAAGTGTGTCGCATGTTTATAAAATGCTAATTTTAACCATTACATATTGTCAAAAAAATAAAATATAATAATAGTTTCACTTCATCAAAAAGATTCATGACATCTTCCAGGAGATAATTTCATGGCATGAAATCCCATTTCATGTCATGTAAAATCCCATTAAATTGTTTTTCACCCATATTTTTCACAAAAGTATCACAATAACCTTGATTATTCTCCATACTCGAGGAGAAACCCATAATAAATTTTTCATAGTCATTCCTAGAAATAATTAATTAAAAAAAATATCCCAAAAATTATTGATCTTTCTCCATCAAAGGCTCTTCATCCCTCAAAAACCCGTAAATGCACCCAAACAAGGATGATAAAAACATGATCAAGGGAGAAAATGAAAAGCATAATAGAATTTTATTAAAAAAATGAGACATTAAAAATGATTAAGATAAATATATTCATGAAATAAAATATAAATGAGTTATTATATACACCACATAAAAAATAAGTGGTGAATATGGAATATATCTCATAGATTAAAAATTGAAACAAGAAACCCTTTCCATGGGACATAATCACCATGTAGGTTATTTATATTCGTAAATAATAAACATATTTTATTTATTTTAGTTCATAAGAATATTCATCTAGTTTTTTATTACATTAAATTCACATACTACCATGTTATATAAAATTACATAATCTATTTGGTTTACCCAGGTGTTTCAGTGATATTTGACATATGAGTCGATAATGAATTCAGGAGGTTAACTTTTGGTCTAAGTGGTAATTATTTAAACATTCCCAGAAAAAATTACTACCTTTTAAATTTAATATATATACATAATATAAATAATTATTACCAACCATGATAGGTGATGATAGAAAATGTGTATCACCAGTTTGTGAGGTAATAGTCTTCCACACTCACAAGTGACGTTATCGTTTCCCATTTAGGGGGGAAATGTTATGGGTTTAGGAAATTAAATTAATGTAATAAATTAGCATTAATATTTAGATACAAATGTTATTATAAAAAAAATTAATAATATATGAATTTTTTGAAGAATAAATATTAAAAAAATTAATTGTTAAATTTTTTTCCTCTTCTCGTACCACCACTTTCTGATCATACCAAAGTACTCATAGAATAGGTTTTTGACAAATTAAAGAGTCTTTGATAATGGGATTGAAATTTTAATATTATTTTGGTTGGTATTGGTGGAACCAAAATATTTTTAATGTGTTATCAAAGTAGATGATAGGGTGATGTTTTAGTTGTGACATGAGTGGAACACATGTTATTTTTAAATGAAAAAGTTGTAACCAAGTTTTTCACGATTCAAAATGGAAAAAAATAAACTATTATCAATAAATATAAATTAAAATATCTAAATATGGACATTAAATGGGGTTTTGAAAAGTTTTATTTCATTTCTAACACATAGCATATCTGTTTAACCCCACCCCCACCCGACTGTAAATCTAATTTTACCCTAACCACGGTAAATAATTTTTCATTTTTTACTATTAATTTTGGTAAATAGGTAAGCCATCCATATTGGACAATTTAAATTATTTCCATTCAAGATATGGAATCAATTATTATAAATTCCATTCATAGATGTTGAATATTTTTAAAAAAATTATACTCGTGAATGTAATGAGAAAGTGGGCGTCCAAAGAGAAACTTTTCAAAAAACTACCACGAATTTATATGAAAATTTGATATGAAAATGATTCCAAAAACCAAAATTAGATTTACAGATATTTTATTATACATTTTTTACATTAAAATATAATATAATATAATATAATATTACAAATTATTGAAAAAAAATGAATTTTTAAATTAAAATTTTATATTTTTTATCAAATAAATAAGTATTTATGAAAAATCCCAAAAATTAAACCTATGATAATATTGATTTTCTAGTTCCAAATATAAATTTAATTTTATCAAATTAATTTTCCAATATTGTTAATAATTATTTATAAAACATGTTTTCAAAGCATGATTAAACTACCTATTAGAAAAATTCAGTTTTTTCTAAAAACATTTTTTTACTTTTGAAATATTCAAATTTTATTTCTGATCAATAGATATACATATATTTTTCAAATTTTAGTTATTACCATTAAAATCATAATAATTATGGTCTAGGTTATAATATTAATTTTTAAATATTAACAGTTTAATAGAGTATCTTTTTTTTATTTAAACGTAGTGTTTCACGAATCACAGGATATTAATAAGATTGAATTTATTTAAAATGAAATATATTATAATGTTTCAAGTAGTTAAATTTTATATTAATATTTAGGTTTTATTTCATACATTCTATTGAACATTATTTTCTCATTTTAAAGATATGAGGGTGTTAGAGAACAAATATTTTATCATTTATTTACTTAGTAATTGTTATCAATTTATATTATGAATACATGCATTATTAAATGTTTATTTTATTATAAATGCTTTTTAGATGCTTTTTTATTTCAATCCAAAAGTAAAATTTCAAAAAATTTATTTTATTAAAAGAATATTCATTATAATATTTTTTATATAAAAAAATTATCTTAGGATGATTTTAATTTTTATTTTTGTAATAATGTTTTTTTTGGTGAAAACAGTAGTATACCAATTTAAAAAAACATTAAATTTTATGACAACATCATGATATAAGAAAGAATTATTAATAAAAAAACCTTATTTTATTAAAAAATGTGTATTTTATTAGAAATGCAGTTCCTTTGAAAAATTATATTTAAAAAATTCCCATGCTTGACATTTTGGAACAATAGTTATATTTGAATTTAATAAGAAAATATTTTATTCAATGAATTTAATTGAGTGTTTTGAAGTTTATATTCAGTATTTTCCTTGATCAAAATGTATTATATTATTTATTTGTTTGAAATGTTCCAAAAAATTTTGTATGAATCAATATTATAATTTATATTGGTAAAAAATCCTATTTGTTCTTAGGTAAGGACTTTGTCTAAAAATGGTTTTTAATTGTATTTTACAATATTATATTAAATGTTATTTTAACCAAATCATGAATTTGACTCAAGAAAATTTGAATTAATATTTAGAACTTGATGTTAAAATTATTAAATAATGAGAATTTCATTTTGATGTAAAATAATAAGTTATTATGGATAAAAGGGAGTAATCATGGTAAAAATAATAATATAAAATGTAACATTTTAAAGTTAATGGAATAAAATAAGTAATTTAAAAAAATAAAATATTTATTTATGTGTTTTCATGGCCTTTAAAAAAAATATAACAATTTATTATTAACAAAATTAAATTAAATTATTGTCACCAAAATGTTTTTAGCCTTAGTAAAAAAATAATATATATTTTTACACTTTAAATTCCTCCCTAATCATGAATAAATTCCAAAACATTGGCATAACATATCTAAAGTCCACGAGAACTACTAAGATACAATAACTACCCAAATGCATCCTACACACTCCTAAACACATCTTATAGGTCATTATCTCACCAAATGTCCAATCCTAGAAGGATTATGGTCTATGTCAATGTTATTTTTCCAACGAGGATGTATTACTCTTAATATAATTCTTTCATGTTTATTTTTTATTTTACACCCTTCAAATATATTATTAAAATGATAAAATAATTTAATTAGAATATTTAATATATTGATTTTTTATGAACCAGGATGAGTAACATGGTAACATGGTAACCAAGGAATCCCTGACAAAGGCTGAAGTTTGTTCCTAATCCTCATGGGCCAGAGACTACCACTTGGATGCATACAATTGAAAGTTGGAATGATTTTTCCCAAAGCATGGTGGAAATAAAATAGAGACAAGTCAGTAAAAATAAAAAAAACTCCCCTAAGAGTAAAGTAGAAGAATACAACCATCCATAAATAGACCTAAAGTACTACAACCCAAGTACCAAAATAAAAAAACCCTATTCTCCAATTGAAATAACTTACCACATCCAAGGATCAATAGTCAGATCCACCTCCAATAGATCCATTCCCCTTGATTAAACCTAGAATTAGATAATCTACAAACACCCAATGGAACTAGTAGGGTGTTATCTAAAAAGTTAATTAGGATATCTCCAATTATAAGATAATAGAGGAAAAAAATAAATTAAACAAATAATTTCTTTAATTTTTTTTTAAAAACTAAGTTTGTAATTTTCAATGTAAATTTAAACAAATAATGTTATGCAGTTCAATTGTGGGAAAAATAAATTAATCGAAGGCTTTAAAAGTGATAGATTATTTCTCAAAAAATGGATTAAATAAAATAGTTACATGAAAAAATTATATCTTAATACATAAGGAATAGAATGTAGTTCTACAACATTGGAAAACATTTATATGTCAAATATAAAATATGAAACTGACATGGTCATATGCCAAATAGGTATAAATGTTTTAGGCTACATGACTCCACACTCTATAAGTGATCTTAGAAAAATATGTATGCACATTCTCCCATGACACATGCCAATGGAAAATCATAACTATTCCATCAGGTATGGGACGATTGAATATATGTTTTAAAATGTTGTAATAGTGTAGAGTTTGTCTAAACAAATCACAAACTACCTAATTTTAACATATTCTCTTACACAATTAATGTTTGGAAATTTATTTTTAGACTTATTAATATTAAATTATATATAATTATTCCATTTTAAATAAAATTTTTTATTTAAAACCAAATTACTTTTTAATTAAAAACATTTCTCTTTAATAAGATAAAACTAATGTGTTTTTATCAAAATATTTTATGCCATTTTCACAATTATCAAATCCATTAAAAACTAATTACATAAATTTGACAATTTATTAAAAAAAATTCAAAATTTTAATTGAAATAATTTTCATTAAAATATCATTTTATGTTAAAAATTTTAAAAAGAAAATTTTTAATTAACCCACCCAAATTCAACGGGATGTGGGGTTTTCCTAATTCTCATGCCAAACCATTTCAAATCTCCAAATTCACAAGAATTTGATTTTATTAAATTAATTGAAAGGATGTTTGAGTTTTTTAATTTAATTCAACAATTGAAATAAATCAAGAAATTAAATTTTAATTATGTTGGTTTAATAGTCCGCAATAACCTACAATTTCTCAAAAATCATCACTTGCAATACCACCCGTTAATAATAATGAAGGTGTAGAAGTCCTCAAAACTCAAACTAGAAAAGAGATCTAACATAGTGGAGTGTAGATAAATAAATATGAAAATGATCTATTGAAATATAAATTGATTATAAAGAGATAAAGATTAAAATTGAAGGATAATTCTTAACCGGGAGTCACACTACAAGCACAAAAATAATTGAATGCCAAAAGATAGGATTCTAAAAGGTTAGTGAGATTCAGGATTTCCTGGGGAATGATTTTTTTGGGGACAAGAAACTATGACATAATAGAAAATATATCTCATTCATCTTGCATGTTATAAAATACAGAAGTTCTGTTTTACACGACGAGTAATACCATTTCACATCATGAAATAGTAAATTTTTGTAGCCACTAAAAAAATGTCACCTCGAATTAAAAACATGGTTCAAGTTTAAACCCAATCATTAAATAATTCAAGGGGTGTAAAGGTTCTTCATTATATGTACCTATTACAACATGAATCCTTTCCTGGATTAAATAAATTAATTCAAACATGTCATGTAACTTGATTAGATAGCATGTAACTCTCTAGAATCCTACAAAAAAAGGATGTCTGATACTGATATTCCAAAAAAATATCTTCATTCAACATTGTAGGTATCCTCCAAATTCATTTCCAACCCTACACAAACAACAAAAAGGAAGAATCATGATATGGTTTAAGACATAATTGTAAGATCAGTAATGGGATGTTACAACCTCCCCACCATAAATTATTTTGTCCACATAAAGCCTGTGAAAAAGATTCCATGAAAAAAAGTTGAGACCACTCCTCTCTCAATTGTGCCTCTTGTTTCTATGTATTAGGATTATCAAAACTGTGGTTCCATAGCATATGAACCAAAGGTATTTTCTTCAATCAATGTACCTTGGTCTCAGAATCAGCTATCCAGATTCGCTACATAGTCATGATAAACTAGGTTTAATATCCAAATAACTCACAGTCAATATAGAAGATGGATTAGATAAACACATTATCATATATTATAAATAGAATACATTATGTATTGATGTCTACAACTAAAGAAGTGGAAAACTGTATGAAACATTTCCCACCTATTCAAACCCCTATAAAGGTCCCAAAAACAATGATAAACCTTCCCTTGCCTCCCAATCAATTGATGACCCAACTATGGTGAAACCATCAACAAAACTTGAAAACTAATAAACCCAATATTTTATAGTGATGGTCATCATAATATTTAAATAAACTCTATCTATTCATCATTCTATTACATATCATTTGAATCATTGTTTTCTTCTCTTGTAGCAAGCTTTGTCCAACAATGGGACCTTCACCAATCTATGACCAACATAATAGAGATTTATAAGAATGCCCATAAAAGGACTCAAAAGGATTCATATTGATTTTGGATTGGTAACTATTGTTATAAAAAACTCTACAATCTATTAGTGATAATCCCATGCCCCAAAAAAGTCAAGAACACAAAAATGAATTATATCCTCAACAATATGTAAATCTCTCTCTATATAGTCATGCGAATGTGGATAGTAGGTCGTGCGTAAATATACCTGATATCATAGTGCCTCATGAATTCCTCTACAGAAGAGAGAAGTGAATTGAGAAACCCAATCAGAAGCTAGAGCATATGGAACTCTGTGTGAACAAACAATCTTCTTCATGTAGAGATTACTTTGGTTTTATAGCGAATGGATATGAAGTGAGATGAATTGATCAGCCTCTCGATGACAACCCATGTTGCATTATTCATTCCTTGGGTATGAGTAACCCAAATAAAAAATTACCTAGGGATCTCATCCCACTTCCATATATTGATTGGATGTTTCTAAAGTAAATGTGAAGGCTTTTTATGGTTGTTCGTGACCTTCTGGAATGTATAGAAATGCGAGAAAAACTCAAATATGAATGGTCATATACCTACAAACCAGAACTACCACTGCATGTCATAGAACATATTAGTGGTTCCTAGGTACACATACCACTAGGTATTATGAAGATCCCCAATCACAACCTCTATTTCCACTAATGGAACTATGATGTGATTCTGATAGCATAGAATACCCACTCTAGAGAAAGAACATTGGGATAAAATCTCCCCACTATAAGGAGAATCTCTAATTATTTGAAATTCATTATAGAGCTCTTGATTGTGAAGAATCATCACAAGAAGAGAATATGTGAATTGAGTGCTGGATAAAGAAACAATATCCCCTTTATCCCACACTCTAATATTATACTATGAAAAGGGATCCATCAAATTCCACTTTTCTATAGATTCAATAAATTACCAGGTTTGAATTTTCCTACTCATTTCAACTAAAATGAAATTCCCTTCCCCTAAGGTATAGTAAATTTCAATGTCAAATGATTGAAGATAGTCTACCCAATGGCTCTGGAAGAGAATCAAATATTATGTAGTGAAGAGAAAACTCAAGATTTTGTGTTTGAACACATAGTAAGGATTTATCTGAAATGTTATTAACACCAACTCATACATGTGTGCGTCATAGACACATGTTCAAGGTAATTGGTAGGATAATTATTCTCATGTGGCCCAAGATGATGGGATCTATAACCCACTACATGATCACCTGACATAAAAACACAACCGAAGCCTGAACCTGATGCATCCCAAAAGACCACGTAGACATGCCCGACCTCAGGAATATTCAACACTATTGAAGAAGTAAAAAGATTATTCATCTCAACAAATGTACTATGAAATTTATCATTATAATAAAATTTCACCCCTTCTGATTCAATGTAGTTATTGGAGAACCCCACTTCAAGAATTCCTTCATGAACAGATGATAATATCAAACTAATAAAAAGATGTTTATAATCTAAAATACATTTTTGGGTTCCTCCCATGTTATAATAGTCTTTACATTTTTAGGATCGACTGATATAATGTTCCCATAATCCTCAAGTCCTAATAATTTCAGTTTTAAAATCTACATATCACACATTAAAAGCTTTTCATAAAGTCAGTGATTTATCAGAAGACAAAAAACTATCATCAGATGATGCATATGTTCCTCTTATGATTTAGTGTAAAAAATCTTGTCATCCACAATGACTACCACAATGTTATCCAAATACTCATGGAAAATCATTCATATTAGAGGTATGATAACTATAGGAGCATTTGTTAAACCAAAGGGAAAAAATTTGTAATCATTATAGTTGTACCTACTCCATAAACTAGTTATATGAATGTTAGATTATATTATCCTCAAATAATGGTAACCAGATCCGAGGTTAACCTTTGAAAAAACATTTCTCCATTCAATAAATCAAAAAGATCATTAATTCATGGAAACAGATGCATGTTCATTACCTTAACTCAATTTTTCATTCAGTAGTCAACACATAAGAAAAATGAATCATCATATTTTGTGGAAATGGGAGGTGAAGACACCCAACGAGACACACTAGGGTGTATAAATTCTTTCTCAAAAAGATTATCCAATTAAGAATTTATCTCTTTCATTTCATCTTGATCCATTTAGTTAGAGGGAATTGAAACTGGTTGAGTTCCAAATTTTATTTCAATTGGAAAACGTGACCTCCCTTACTAGTGGAAAACCAAATATGTCTAAAGGAACCCCATTGGGAAAATCAATTATAAATGGATGGAGACCACCACTGATTTAATCTCAATACATATAAATGGAAAACACTAATATAACATCCTCAAACCCTAGATAAATATGTATAACTCTTCTTAACCTTGGTTCCCATTCTCTATTAAAGTAAAGGTCACACCACTTGGTGTATTAAAGTAGAAATGGTGAAGATAAAAATCAACTCGGGCTTTATTGGTAATGAGATAATCTATCCTTAATATGTCATCTAGATATTTCATGTCACAGACAAGAAAACTACAAGCTATCTTGACATCAGATATAGAGAAGACACAATAAGGACTATGGAGACCATACTCTCTCTTTGTACCTAGGTATTTGGTAATATCCATTTCACCAGATAATATATCCATTTTAAAATTAATCTCAATAACAATATGGGTTGAAATAAATGAGTGAGATGCACCAGTATAAAATAGAGCGGTAACTAATCATGAAGTTATTATTATGGTAACTCTCTTAGTTTCTAGACATGTGTCCAGTTCCTCTGAAGACTCTTCCATAGCATAAAGTAGCTTTATTACTAATCCTTATTATTGGGTCCCTTCTATATGTGAAGCATTTAATTTCCTTATTGTTTAGGAGGATTTGACGATTATATCCAACTACGCATAGTAGAAATGTTATGGAAGAATATCTATAAGAGTCTTGAACATCCACTGGAGCAATATTTCATTGGTACGACAGTGAAATCCCTCTTATAATTATATGTCTTTCCACACTCATATAATATCAATGGACTTCTTCTTGGTGATATAGGAGGTCTGGAATGACTCTTCCATTGATAACTGCCATGATAATGATGAAACATCTATTTTACATCATGGAACACATGATACCACTGGGTGAGAATGAAACTCTTGATAACCCTAACATACTACCCATGTCCATATCGACCACCATACCCCTATCTAGTAAATTATAAAAATTAGGAAACTTTTGAATGAAAACCTGATAATGGATATCTGATTAAAGCCCAGGCATGAGCTGTTGAGTCTTCATCCTCTCAATAGATACAATCTCAAGTGCAAGAAACGCTAGATTAATAAAGCTATTTGAATACTCAATCAATGTTTTTTCCTTCAAAACAAGACTGAAAAACTCCATAGACTTGGCCAACATTAATGACCAAGGATAGAACTTGTCATTGAAAAAATCCTCTTATCCTTCTATGTTATTTCCTTATGTTTCTTTGTCGTCACCATAATGTCCTACCATCTCCTACTCAGACCTCCTAGCTTGAAGGTGACACAGTTTACCTAGATCATATTTGGTGCCTCCATGAACACAAATAGATGTTCTATCTAGCCCGTAAAATTATCAGTATATTGAGGCTTACTAGATCCTTTGAAAACTGGTGTCTTTTAGTGAAGGAACTATTGAGAATGATTTCACAAAAGATCCCCCTTAGGATCTATAGTTGGATCCCGAATGAGAACTAGATGTGGTTCCCGTCTAAGAGATTGGATAGTGTGTAAAATCCTCTCAACTAGATTTGGGTCAACTTGAGGATTCGGTCATTATTTTTCAGCATTATCTTCCTCATAGAATAGATTTTGCTGTCTTATAGAAGACATGATGCTACAAAACATTAGAAAAAAAAACTAACTAACACTCAAATTTAGAAATAAGGTAAATTGTGTCCAATATATGGAAAAATGTAATTTGGATTTTACTCCAAAAAAATCACAATCAGGAAAGTACTATAACTAATACACAAGATGTCTTTCCCTAACCACCCATGGAGACAAACTAAATTTAAGACAAAACATCAATATCATCCTTTGATACTATATTTTCATGAACCAGCCCAGGTACCCAGGTATCCTGGTTTCTGATCTGGCACTCACATAGCCCAAAAGGAATTCTAAATCCCCACAAGTTGGCAATTATCACTATGTATCATACAATTGATTATGGGAACGTTTTTCTAAAATAATTGCAGAAGAAAAAAGAGACAAGTAAGTACATATAAAAGGGAATCTCCACTGGGAGTGTGGTACCAAAATACCGTAGGGCATAAACAAGCCCAAAGTATGTCCACCCAAGCTCAAAAATAATAATAAAAACCCATGTCGTGAAGGAAAAAAACTCCCAATGTTCATGGTTTAATAGCTATATCAACCTCCATGTGATCTCATCCCCTTGCTCAATCCTAGAAAGAAATAATCTAGAAACACCTTAACGAAATTTTAGGGCGTGAGATAACAATACTAGTAGGGTCTCACTAAGGATTCTATTACAGATGAAAATAATTGATAAACCAAATAAAATGTTTAAAATTTTAAAATAATTACATTTGTAAATTTCAAATCATATTTAAAAAATAGTCTTGTTGTATAGTTCAAATGATTGAAAAATACAATAAACAAAGGATTTACAAGTGATAGAACATTTATAAAATAATGTATTATGTAATAAAGTTACCTAAACCAGTTTATTTAAATCCAAAATGAATATAAATAATGTTTACAACATTGGCATACATTTATATCTCAAATAAAAAGTAAGTGAGAAACCAAGACATCATCCAAATAGGTATGAATGTTTTTGGATACAGGACTCCTTACTCTCTAATTGATCATATAAAAATGTGTGTACACATTCTACCTAACACTATCTAAAGGAAACTCATAAACATCTGATCAGGGTTATGATCCACAATATTTATGTTTTAGAATGTTGTAATCGCATATAATGTGTCCAAATAACTCACCATCTACCTAAGGATTGCATGTTATCTTACAGAATCCATGATCGGAGATTTATTTGAAGAATTCTAAAATTGGAATTAAAACTCATTCTTCCATTTCAATTCTAATTTTCCCTTTAAAAAAATTGGTTTTGATAAGAAACATTACTCTTTAACAATATAAAATCAATATGATTCTTTCAATACATTTTAAGCAATTTTCAAAAGTTTGAGATCCATTCAAACCCAATTCCATCAATTTCACAATCCATTTCAATAATTAAATTAAAAATTTTAAATGAAATATTTTCTATCATAATTCTTAATTAAATTAAATTATTTAATGTAAAAAAAATTCTATAAACCTACCCCAATTTGATGAGATTGGGGGTTTTCCCAATTCTCATGCTAGAAAAATTTGAGATCTCCCCATTCAATAGAATTATATTTTGTTCCATTAATTGAAAGAATGTTTCTGAAATTGAATTTAAATCAATATTTGAAATAAATAAATAAATTTAAGGTTAATAAATTTGGCTAAATAGGACAGAATCACCAACAATTTCTCGAAACTGAAAACTCGTAACATCACCACTCAACAAGAACCAAGGTATACCTAGATTATCAACCTAAAAATGAGATACAAAATCATAGATCATGTATCCATAAAATTTAGGAGGATCCTTTGAAATACCAAAGGATGAGAAAGAAATAAAGATGAAGAACAAAGGTGAACACTTACCTAAGAATCACACTACAAGCGTAACAATGACAGAACAACAAATGATAGTTTCTTGAAGGGTTGGAGATATTAAAGATCACTTTGGGGAGCCTTTAGGTTGACGGAGAAGAAAGTGTAGTGAATGATAAAGAGATATAATTCTTCATTCCAGATTAAAAAACACAATAAGGGTATTACACGATGTGTAATACCCTTTCACTTACTGATATTGTTAATTTCTGTAACCTCTTTAAAATTCATCACAACGAATTAAAAAATGATGTACAGTGGTTAAAACTAGTTCATAAATCATTCATAGCATGTAAAGGCTCTTCACGACATGTACCTTTCATATCATGAAGCCTTTCATGACTCACATTCACAAATTCTATCACATCTTTTAATCTAGTTACATGGGGTGTAACCCTCTGACAACATATAAAAAAGGATTGTTAAAGCTGGGAGTCCAAAAAATATTTGGATTCTCCATTATAGCTTTCCTACAAATTCATTACCAACCATACCTATTCAAAGAATTGTAAAAACCACAATAAGTTTAATGATATTCATGTTAGATAGGTAATGGAATGTTATATGATTTTTCATTACGATGAATAAATATCTATTTTTTACCTCCTTCCATTTTATGTCACTACTAGAAAAATATTATATATCTACACTTATATAATTACGGATTAAATAAACAATGGATACAACCTGACATAATTCCACAATTTCATGGCATCATGCCCAATCAGCCTTCATTTCTTCCTTTCCTCTTGATCTATCCTCCCTAAAAACCTTAACACCCCTGATGACCTCCCCAACACCACCTACCCACAACCCAAAGGAAGTTGTTCTGTGATGTAACCCCACCTCCTCCCTTCCTTCCCAACAACTCTTCCCTATATAACATAACACTGTCGATGACAAAATTGATACTATTGTTTCCCTACATGACACCTCCTCATTGACAATCCTCAACACACCTATCACCTAATCTCCATGATCTAACTCGTCATGATCCACCTCCACAAGTGAAGTTGCTCCGAGCAACATCCCCATCACCACCCTTCTTTCCTGATAGCTCTCCTCCATACCCTCGATGCCGAGGTTGACACCCTAGGAACACTCCCAGATGGATCCATTAATGAATCCCTACCAATAGTATCTTTAATTTTTATTAATTTTCATAAAGATCATCAGTCAACATCGACATCAAATAACCTCCATATTATACAGCACCGTCTTTATTTTACCCCTTTGCATCTTCGATTTTCTAGAATTAGTTGGTCCACTTATTTAGACATTTGTCCAGTTACTCTTTAAATCCCTAATGTGGCAGAAATTCCGCACCCAGGTCCATAAATCTATGATTCACTTGAACAATAAACCTTCTAAACACAAACTATTATTATCTATTTTCTTATTTGCATGGACATTATTTAAATTTCTATGTGTTTGTTTGATTTAATTCTTGAGATACTTACTAATCACTCCCAATTGATTTGAAAATTCTTGTGTACTTGTTTATTATTATCCTGATATTTTCTTTTCTAATTTTTTTATAAGCAGGTTCCTTTAAAATTCATTCACACCTTATTGTTTTCATAACTTATTTAACCCTCTTCATCCTATGTATTCTTACCTTAGTAACTATAAGGTATCTAATAATGTTCATACTCTATGATATTCCTTTTTATATAATTTTTTTCAACTTAATATTTCTTGTGTAGTTAGGGAAGAATTGAGACACCATTTATACTGCTCAATCTATTTATATTATGTTAAAATACATCTATTTGTCTTTAGGTATGAAAAATTTTCTTAGCATAAAATTTTTATTTGTAAATTTAATTATTTGTTCTATTTTTTTTATTCTATTTTTATATTTGTGGAATTTTTTTAATAATTTTTATTCTAATAAAAAAATTATAAACATTTATTCATTGATAAGTTTCTAATATCATTGGGTATGGTGATATTTTTATTATAAAAAATATTATAACATTTGCAAAATGTCTTATTACATTTCATGGTTTCTCTAATTCGTATTGTAATTTATATATATCGAAACCCAAAAAAAGAAATTGATGGGAGTTGTGTTCCATTTTTCATATCTCTTTTGTTCATTTGGAATTTTAGTCCAATTGTTTTAAATATTCCTAATTTGTAATTAAGTGTAGAACCTATGTTGTTCACAGTAATTTATTTTATAATGATGAACTACATAGAAAATTTCTGAAATTTTGGTATGTAAGTATTATATATTGTATGTTATTTTATATATATGTTATATATAAGTTTATATTGATTTTATTATTCCTAATTTTTAATATAGCATAAAAAATAAATTGATCACCTTTATTTATTTTATAATGATGAACTCCATTGAACATTTCCTAATTTATGTTATGTAATTTTTATAGTGATGTATAATATGTGTATATATATATATATATATATTATCTATATGTCTCTTATATATGTAAAAAAAATTCCAATTTGGAAGATGTATTATATTTAAGGGTTTTTGTATATGTTGAGTTTTAGCGGCTATGGTTTTGTACTAATTGTATAAATACCAAGTTATATATCTATATTAATTTTTTTTATTAGGTTATCATTTATGTTTTCTTATACATTTATAATGTGTAATATTGTGTTTTCATTACCCTAACTTTTAACTATCATGTTTTCTCTAATTATACTAAATAATATATTTCATATTACGAGTACCTTACTTTTACACCACCTCTCTACATGTGTATCCCAACCATGCAGTCCATCAATATCCCTCTTTATTATTTCCTCTTCCATAAGTATTTTGGAATCCCACATATTTCATATCATTCATTACACTGAACATTAAGTATTCTCTATACATTAACGAGTTATGTTCTGTTAATGGAAATGTAATTTAAAATTTGATGATTTTTAATCTACTTATTGTACTGTATACCTCTATATTCAAAACAAACTATTCACATTTTATTTGTCTTTAATTTTAAATTTTCTTTCATTTGAAAGAAATAATTAATCAAATGATCAATTCATAGCGCGCTTAATGACTCTCATTTTCGTTGATTTTTTTATTGACATGATTGATGTTTTCATTTGTTAGTAGTCCAGATATACAAAAATCACACCACTTTGGTTAATTACCCTTTTACATACTAGATTGTGTGCATTAAATAAAATTACAATATAGAATACTTTTTAATCTATTAATATGTAATTTATTGAAGAGGAATCAACTTTTGGATTTTTTTGACGAAGATTCCACTTCAACTAGAAATACAATTATCCATTTGGAATTAGTTGGCCTAGTATGGAATGAAATCCAATATTCCTTCTCAAACCCTTACATTATATTGAAAAAGGAGTCTGATAAAATGTACAAACAATTTTATTTCCATTTATTACTACTATGAACCTCTGTTTATTATATACCAATGATTTATAAACTTGTATTGAATTAATATATATGAAGTTATTTATTATTAGGATTTATTCAATATCCACATGAATTGTTATATAAAATATATTTTTTACCTAGATTTTTTCAAGATCCACTTTAATATGTGTTTTATGTATATATTTTCTATCATATTAATTTTTTATTCTTTTCTCATATTTTAGAAATTGCTTATGCTTATGTCTATTCTCATATGATGAAATGAAATACAATAAAATTTCTAATTTGTTAGTGAATATATTTATTGTTATGATTTATCATATGATAATGGTTATGCTTATAGTTAGACTTATATAGATACTATAGTTCAAACATAATATCAAATAATATAATATACATAGCCTAATATGTATAGTTGATTTAGCTTATACTCATAAAAAACTGTGTTACTTTAATACTAAAATAATTACAGAATTTTTGATCATATAATAAAAAATATTATATTAAAACATATGTTTATAGATGAATTGTATTACATATACTTTTTAAATATTATAATTCTTATCATCAAGGTAATTATCATAAAACCTCTTGGGAAACCTCAGGGATATAGTGCATCCATATTTACACATTCGATATCAACTGAATGTAGAATTTCTTCTTTCCTACTTCCACTATTATGTGATTTATTATTTATTTGTGCTTTAACTATAAATAATTGAGTATAAAATCATTTATCACTCCTTTGAAAACATTTATTCTAATTTTAACTGATGGTCTTCATGTTTTCAAAATGAATTAGTATTGACTTCTCAAAACATCATCATAAATATATAAATTATTAAAATTATTTTCATTATCCTGTATTAATTGTTTTTTAGTGTGAAAGTTATGAGACATTTTCAATCCTTTTCTTGAAATGTAGTAATAAATTTTGGTTTCTATAAGAACATCAAGTGTCTAAAAAATAAATAGGCTAGAGTTATAAAAATATCATCAAGTATATTAAAATTATTGAAAATGTTTTGATCTCTTTCTAATATTATTTTTTTGAACGGTTTTAACTATGAATGCATAATTGATTTTTTAATCACTAATTGATATTATTATTCTATAATAGGGTTTTTCCACTCAACACTCTTATCTACTTCTAAAATATTTAGTAGCATGTGGTATAATATACCATTATTGCACATGGAAATGTTTTTTGAAACATCCCAAATATAATTTAATATAAGGTGTTAAATAAATTTTTTTAGAGGGATTATTCATTCTAAGAATATATAAATTTTTAATATGAATAATGATTAACAAACTCTTGATCAACCCTCAGATTATCATTGATTGATGTAACCGAAATATATATAATAAGTAATTATATCTAACTTATTTTCTTATTATTTCCATAAAGGTGGAATCTTATCATGAGGTGAGTATTATCCACCAACATCAAAGATAGTTAGTTAAACATTTTTTTGGGTAATGTTTCTACTGTTTTTATCCTTTTTCCCAATTGTAATTTTCAATTTTGTGATTTTTGGGTTCCTTGTATTTTTTAGTGTGTTTTTTATATCGTTGAGGAGGATTTGAGCTTCCATTACCTTAGGTGACTTATATGTGCCTAAACAGTTATTAATATACATATATAATTTCACATATTATATTTATTCACTTATGGTAGTATGTATATATATATTGGGTCTAGGTGTGGATATATATATATGTGTGTTTGTGAAAAATGAATATGTGTGTAGGTGTAAAGGGGTATATGCATGTATAAACATATATCTCCGGACCCCATGTGCATATTTGGCCATTAAAATATGTACATAGGGTCAAGTTTTACTTATATATATATATATATATATTAATTTTCATATTAGTGCAAGTGAAAAAAAATAAGTTTCTAGTTTTCATCATCAAAATTTGTACGCCATCAGGTTGATGTAAGTTCCCTATGGATTAAAATATAATTTTAATTCAATATTTTTTTAATTAATTTAAAAACTCCTTTTCATTCTTATATAATTTGTATATGGTGTTAAATTTGGATGTGGCACTTTGAAATGATATTTTCACATTTTTTAGATGATTTTCCTGAGCCTCCAACATGGAATAGTTTCCATCTCGGTATCCAAAACTATTGTTTTGTAAGTGAACTATATTCATTTATATTAATAGAGGGTGTATCTTATTTAATTTCATCAAACACAAGAGAGTGAGCATTTTAATACCAAAATCTATCATTCCTTATTATTATTGGAATCTCGTCAATACAAACCTCATAATCCTCATAATCCTATCCTAAATTATATATAAGAGCATGCTATCTAATGGTTATCCTCTGATGATTAGTGAGTGATAGGTTATATTAATATTATTTTATTAATGTATGCCATGATAGGAGGAAATGTACTAGATATATGTTAGTCAGATTACATGCACGTTGGATATTCCAAATACAAGTAGAGTAACAGGATTCGGTTCTATATGTCCATATATATTTATCATGCACATCAAGGATCATGGACTAACTTGAGACATCATATGATCTAGCAACATATGGTATTATTTAGCATGGTAAAATTTATAAGAATCTATCTTGACCATGATATGTACAATTATATATATTATGTCATAAAACTACTTACTCACATGGTCTAACATATCATGTAGATATTCTCTATAGATGTAAAACTGGTCAGTTGGGCTTATGGTCACTGCCAGATGAGTCCATAAAGCCACCGTATCAATTTTTTTCATACATGTAATAGGAACAGGTGATGATTAATCCTTCCTCTTAGTTTCATATTTTGATGGTCAAATAGTATAATAGTCGCATATTAGAATTTCCAATAATGTAATGTAAAATTTTCATACCATATATTTTAAGGAAAAAAATCTAGAAACATTGAATATTCAAACACTTAGATCCCCATAAATGTGTTAACATTATTTTATAATGATATAAAAACCATGAATTAAGGTTTACCACTATATTATTGAATATTTATATCCTTAGTTTTTACTATGTATATTATATGAGGGTATGTAGAACTTTTCTTGCAAATTCCAGCATAATACTTGTGTACTTTATACACATATATATATATCTATATATAACTATGATATGTCTCTTACAAATAGGAGGTGATACTAATTTATAATAGGGATATATATAAGTATATAATTTTGGATATACATGTAAATAATCCATCATATTAAAAGAGTGTATACTCTATAGTGAGTAAAATATTGATATATCTATAATGTTCTTTTGAGAAGATGAGTTTCCTCCAATGAAATGTATATATGGGTAATCTTGTACAATTCCTCTATATTTGGAGAGGGAATTTGTGGTGAAGGAGGTTATGGGGTTGTTGGGGGTGCATGGGGAGGACGTGTAGTGGGGGTAAAGGGGTGACGTTGTGGTGAAAGGGGTAGCAGGGTGCAGTGGGGGTGGGTGATGCAGTGGGATGGGGATAATAGGGGTAAAGGGAAAAGGTATGGGTGATGGGGGGAGTATGGGGATTTGGGGTAGAACGAAGGGCACACAGGATATTGGGGGTGAATTATGGGTGGGTGTGTAGGGGGAAGTGTAGGTGAGGGGGTACATTGGGGTGATGGAAATAGCTGTGAAGGGGGAAGTGGGGTGTAGGGGGTGTAGGGGGTGTAGGGGGAAGTGGGGTTTATGGGGTGTAGGGGGTAGGGGGTTCAGGGGGAGTGGGGGTGAAGGATGGGTGTAGAGGACCAAATGGGAGTAGTTGGGATGAAGGGGGGTATGTGACTGGTTGGGTGCAGCGAGGTGAATGGGGGTGTAGGGGGAAGTAAGGGTGAATGAGGGTTTTAGGGGATTGGGCGGCTATAGTTGGGATCAACGGGTGTATGTGTGAATGGGGAGGGGTAGTGGGGGTGAAGGGGGTGTAGGGGGAAGTGGGGTAGTGGGGTAGTGTGGTGATGGAGGGGGGTAGGGGAATGGGTGGGTGTAGTGGGGGTGAAGTGGTGAACTGGGGGTGAAGGGGGTTTAGTGGGGGTACAAGGGGGTTTAGGGGTGTGGGGGTACATGTGGGAAGTGTGGGTGGGGTGTAGGGGACAGGGTGGGTGAAATGGGGGTGAGGGGGTACTGGGGGTGAAGGATGGGTTCATGGGATAATTTAGGTGTTCTATGTGGTAAATGGGGGAGGTTCAGTGGAGTGTATAGGGGTACAAGTGATAGTTCAGGTGTAGGGGGTAGTGAGGATTAAGGAGGGGTGCGAGGGACAAGGTTGGTAGATTGGGTGTGAAGGGGTGCAGTCAGGGTGAAAGGGGTGCTGCGGTGGTGCGGTGGTGGGGTTCATGGGGAAGTGTGGGTGGAGGTGGGGGTGTAGTAGGGTGAGTATAATATGAGTGAAGGGTGTAGGGGTGTAGTGGGATGGGGATAGTTGGGGTGAATGGAGATGTGGTGGTAAAGGGGGTACTAGGAGAGTGTTGGTGTAGGGGGCATTGGGGGTGAACGAGGGGTGTAGATGATATGGTGGGTGTATTAGTGGTGAACGGTAGTGTATTGGATAGGGTTGTTGTACTGGGGGTGAAGGGTGTGCAAGGGGATGAGGGGTGATGGAGGGGTGGATGGGGTAGGGTTGGTGTAGTGGGGTGAAGGGGGAGCAGTTGGTGTTGGGGGTGCATGGGTAAGTGTGGGTGAGGGGTTCAGTGGGGTGGGGACAATAGGGGAGAAGGGGGTGCATTGAAGGTTAAGGGGGTCCCGGAGAAAGGGTTTGTGTAGTAGGGGGTGTGTGGGTGTTGGGGGTGATGGAGTGGTGTAGGGAATAAGGAGGGTGTATTAGGGGTTAAAGGGTTTCAGTGGGCATAAAGGGGGTGTGTTTTGGGTGGGGTGGGGTTTATAGGGAAGTGTGGGTGAGGTTTGGGGGTGCAGTGGGGTGGTGATAGTGTGGGTGAAAGGGGAAGTGGGGGTGAAGTGGGTGCATGGGGCAATGGGGGTGAAGGAGGGGTATAGTGGATAGGGTGGTTGAAGTGGGGGGTGAAGCGGGGTGTAGGGGGAATGTGTACATGATGGTGGTGTAGGGGATGAGGTGGGTGTAGTGGGGATGAAGGGGGAGAAAGGGTATAGTTATAGTAAAATAGGGTTGCACGGGACATGGTGGGTGCAATGGGGGTGAAGGGGTGCAGTGGGGGTGAAGGGGGGAGGGGTGAAGGGGGGTAGTGGGGGTATCCGAGGGGTTCAAGAGATGGGGTGGGAGAAGCGGTGTGTAAGGTATAGAGTGGGTGCAGTGGGGGAAACGGGTGTAGGGTGATGTGGGGGTAGAGGGGGTGTCAGGGACAGGGTGGGTGTAGTGGGGGATGAAGGGTGCAGTGGGGGTGAAGGGGTGTAGGGGGGTGGGGTGTAGAGGGAATTGTTAGTGAGGGGGTGTAATGTAGTGGGGATAGTAGGGATAAGGGGGTGGTAGTGGGGGTGCAGGGGGTGCATGTGTAGTGGGAGTGATGGAGGGGTGTAGGTAAAATGGTGGGTGAAAATATTTTTTTTATTAAAAATCATGCTATATCCATGGTTTGGAACCATGGATTTTGTTCTACTACAAGTGTATCAAACTATAGTAACTAAATACACTTTAAATCAATATAGACATGGTTTCCAATTGTGGTTATAGGTGTATTTCCGTGGAGGAAAATGTGGTTAAATATATACTTCCATGGTGGGAACCCTAGTTATATTTCTATTGTCATGATTCCAATCCGTGTATGTAATCGTTTCCCTATTGACACATGAATAGGTTCTACAATTCCCTAAATTGTATCTATAACCTATATCCATAGTTTAGGAACCAGTATCCATGGTAATAAACAATGGCTATTTCGGGAATTTCTAGTAGTGTGTGAAATGAAAACATCACTCATATATACAAGTAGACTATCACCTCCACCATGTGATGTGTTTACCTTTCAATCTCTAACTCACATGGATGTTTATAAATATTGATTTAATGAATATATATGATTATTTAGATATAATTATTGTTCATTAATGTTAAAATATTATCGACCATTATAACCTCCCATCTATTGAAAAATGGAAATGACGTTCATTCATACGCATGGACTACCACCTCCAAGAAGCGATGTATTTCATTTTTTCCTTTCTTCCTTAAAAAGCTAATAATAATTAAAAACATAACAAATTAAAAGGATATTTATAATAAAATAACTATTTGGTAATTCCAAAACTTCATATTCATTATTTCTTTTTCATCCTTTAGTAAAATGAATAGGCTTCTCAAGTGTACGTGTGGACTACAACACCAACAAACATTGTATCAATTATTCATTAAAATATATATAAATAGTATTAAATGAATAATTGATGTAATAATATGATAATTATAAGAAAACGTTGATTTCAAATATTTTGTATGAATAAACCATTTGACCACAGTTGACACACCAATGTTATTTTTCATATTATGAACCAAACTCCCTCAAAATGTACAATGTATACTAAACCGATTCAGTAACTAAATAAAACATGATAATAAAATTAATAAATATTATATTTATATTTAAATTAACATTAAGATAATTTTAAATAATTTAAAAAATTACTATAGGTTTATTATTATATCAATATATAAATAAACAAAGCAAGTTGGTTTTTAAGGGAAGGGATTTCTCACCTCAATTACCATTAATTGTAAATTAAATATTTTTCAACACATGCTTATTTATGTGTTGTGTATAAAATCAATATGGATGAATTTTATCCTTAATTTATAGAAATTCACGTTCTTTGTAAATCCATTTCAATTTTTCTCTTTAAATGTACCATTTAATCTAATGATCGTAAAGTCATATGTTATTTTTCATTAAAATATTTTTAAATTGTTTAACTCTTTCCCTTACATGACATTTTTCATTTAAATGATCCATTTTTATTATTCATTATAATTTAATGGAATGACTAATTTTATTTTAATTTTTTTTTAAATTTTTTTCAATTATTTAATAAGGATCAATTTCAAAATTTTCCATATGGGTTATTTTGAATTTCAATAAAAATTAACAATAATAATATTTATTTTAATATTAAATATATAAAATCATTTCCCATCATCATTAAAATTATAGATTTTCATATATACAATAAATGTTTTTTCAAAGAATATATTTTTCCCATTTTTTAGGATTTGTTAATTTTAAAAAAAAAATTGAAAAGAAATATTTATCTGTTCTCAATATATAAAACATATTATTTATTTATTATTATCATGAATAGGAATATTTTTGGATTTTTATGAATAAATATATATATATATATTGTAATTTTTAATTATATTATGTTTCATTAAAATGTTATATGAATGTAGGTGAGACTTATATAGCTCTAATAATTGGTGATCATGATATAGATCTTTAACACATTGGGTAATTATTTATTATCTAGGATATATTATGTTTTAATTAATTGGGTATGTTATTCCATGATGAATTTATTTTGAAATTAACCATTTGAGATATTATATTATTATTTAATTTTTGAATTAACTGGGTAATTAATTCAATTTCATGTATAAGTTGAAATTAACAGGTTGTGTTATTTTATTATAAATTTTTTGAATTTGGTGTTTCCAAGTAACCATCATGATTTATGATTCATTGTGATTTTTAGTGAAATGCACTGATAAAATAAGTTGAATTTCATATTTCAAGGTATATTCTATAAAACCACACATTTATTATTTAATAAATGACGTTATCAAAATTTTCAATGAATTTAAATGGTATAATGGATTTTTATTTTCATTTATATACCTTATATGAATTTTTTTACTCATATCATGTTCTCATGCAACATTTCACAGTGCTTAAGGATGCGTAGGAACTATTGAAGTGTTGAAATTTTATGAATTGATAGTAATCTTGAAAGAATCATGTCTATCAAGAAATAAATAGGACTATCAACATAAAAAACATTTTTATGGAAAAAAATTACACTATGTGGAAGTGTCTAAATTATTATGTAATCATTATAATTATTCAATAAAACTCTAAAACTAATAGTTCATTTAAATACAATAAAGTGAAACCCTTATAATAAATCATATAATTATCGGTTGATTATCTCACACTATTATATTTGGTAGTAGATCAGTGATTATATAACATCAAAGGATTGGATGTTTTTAATAAAATAAAATTTATGGATTCTAATATATGTTATATCATCAATACATATTACATTATTATTATGATATTGCTTCAGCTAATCTATTTGTATATTAAAATGGTTTTCCTTAGATAAAATATGATAAATCAAGAAGAAAATCAACACGAAGGAAATGTTATTTTAAACCAGTAACATTAAATGTTTGAAGTTATAGATGGGTAATTTTTTACTATGTTAACTCAATTTAATGAAGTTAATAATGGTTTCCACAAGTTGCAAAAAGAAAAGTATATATATGAGAACATATCAAAATTGGATAATTTTATACGATAATATCCCATGTATTTTCTTGAAACCTCATACATTTTGGTAGATTAAGGATTTATTAATGTTTTTAGATAATATATTTTGTGTTTTTTATTGTTTAGATAATAATAATTTTTCTATTTTTCTTTATTATATTGATGGTGCAGTTGTCCTTAGGTGGAATTTGGTTAAGTATACGATGAAGAATATTGAGATTTCTACCATTTAGTATAAGGTAGTTAATGAAAATCACCATAAAAAATATTTTCCAAATATTATATTACTAGGAATGGAAGGGCATTTTCTTCAGTTGAAGGATAAGGAATAGAGATAAATATATCTTTAAGTGACAAATTTAACCATATTGGAAAATTGCGGACTTGGTGTTTTCTCAACCATGAATGTAATATTTGTATATTTAACATTGTTTTAAAACCAGTATAATATAGATAATTGTCCACTCATTAATTTTTGAGTTACGCAGAATGCTTTTGGACTGTGGAGAAGGTGGGGATGTAGTTTATTAAAACTTATAAAACTCATTGTCATGAGGATGTAAAATGGATAATTGTAGAATCCATATAAGGGTATGGTAAGTAAAATATTTAATTTTAATGTAAAAAATTGAATTTATTACCTATATTTTTTAAAATATATTTGGGTGAGTTTATTTTAGTGTCTGGTTAGGTTTATAGGTATGGTAAATTTGGAATCACCACATATGATTAAAAAGAATTTGGTAATGAGTGGATTAATAATGGTGAAAAATCATTAAAAATATTCTCAATGATTTCTGGAATTTATTAAATTCAATGAAATTTTTCATTATGAAAATCATCATCCTATGAGAAAATCTAGAAAAATGAATTTTCATGATTATTCGAATACATATTATAAAAAATGATTACTATTAAAGATGATGAAATTATGAAAAACATATAAATTGTCTGTAATCTATTTTTACTCATGTTTTAATTAGCATTATTGATTGCAATGATGTTCAAGAATCAAATGACATGATTCATATTTCCTAATTATTGTAATATAGTATTAATGAATAAGACGATAAATCATATTTAATGGTTTTTTAAGGAAGGTCAATTATTATGGTTTCTTTAAATTATTTTTCAGGGGATATTATTTGTGTTATTTAATGTATTAAAAAAATTCAAGGATTCAATTTTTTTGGAGGGGGAGAATATAATACAAAGATACCTCAATACGTAATATACTATTAAATCAATAATTATTTAAATATATTATTTCACTAAGAAATATAACTAAAACAAGATTCCAAATATTTCCTATACAATATTAAGAAGATTATAAGAATCATAATAACTCTAGTAAATAAAAACATAGATTTATTTATTTTTATAAAATAAATATTGGTAATGTTTTGTGTATTTCATATTAAAAACTAAATTAATCTCTTTTAAGTGTTTATTCAGATAATATGTAATATTTTAATCAGTGAACTAATATGTTAACAATTATTTAATTTTTAACTTATATGAAATATGATTTTAATAAATTAAAATTTAAAAGGTTCATTTTACAATAAAATGTTTTTTCTGTTATGTTTTTATATATTAATATTAATTTATAAATATTAGAACAAGAATTTGAATAAATGAACATAATTATTTAATGAAAATATGAAAACTTACTTTTTTAGATGTTTTTTTATTTTACTAAATATTATTTTTTTTCAGCGAATACTAAAAAATACATATTTTAAAATATGTTATAATTTACTTCATCATACTAATATAAGTGTAAATTATTAATTCATGACACGTTTGTATTGACTAATAATTTATTTTAAGAGTAAAATAATGTGTTTAAAATAATGTGTTTAATGTTTGAACACCATGAATGTATTTTTAGAACATTATTTATATTTTAATTTAATAAAATTAATTTTTTGTATCATTACTTTTAATTGTGTCATTAAAAGTATTCATTAAATTTTTACTAATCTAAATATCCAATAAATTTAATTTTTTATCAATATAATAAAACAATTCATGGTAATCTATATTATTCTTTATTTTGGGATATAAACATATTAATACATAAAAATTTCATTTTTATACAAGTAGTTTTTAATTGAATTTTATGAACATATATTGGAATATATTTTTACAAATTATTTTAAATGAATCAAGAAATATTTATTTAATAATTATAATCATATTTAAAAAATCATATTTCAATGTAAATTTTCATTTTAGGAAAAAACATAAGATACTAAGGGAAATGTTAATTACCATTACAAAAGTAATATAAGGTAAATTGATTAAATATATAGAGAGGGATATAATTCCAAAAAATAAAAAATTGAATAGGGGTATAACATTTTTCAAGACCATATATATCCATATAAACCATAATTATCCCATAAAAATTGAAATTAATTCCTTACAAAAGTGGTTAGCTTTAATAACAAAAAAATAAATAAATATTTTAACCCTTAAATAAGCCCCCCTCAAGTACAGATACCCACCCTGATCCTAACTTCTCTATAGTCCTTGAGGGATATATCTCAACCAAGATCTACCCTAATCCATCCATACCTTCCACCCCATGTCCGATTGTTTTCTCTCTTTTAAAACATCCCCAGATTGATTAAAGTTCAATGCAAAGGAAAAAATCTATGATGAGGTATTATTCTTAACTAGATTATTTCATGTTTGATTATTATTCAACATATTTAAATTTTAATTTTATCGTACTCAAATATAAATAAAATATTAAATATAATTATATATTATTATTAGGATTAACTTACTATTATATATCTTCTTTTAATCATATAAAAATGATAATTTCACAAGCCTGTACATGTAGACTACCACCTTTACAAAAGCAACGAGTTCCATTTTTCAACAATTCCTCACACGACTTGTAGTAAATATTCATTATTGTGTATATATGATTTTTATAGAAAATTTATATTTCTATATAGGTAAAATAATTTTTACCTTCATTCAATCAGATCGTTTGAAAAATATAAATGGAACTCATGCATATGTCTACACTAGCACCTCCATGAGGTAGTGAAATTCATAAATGATTGTTTCCTTATATTGGTGAACATGAGGATATAATTAATGAATAAATTTTATATACATATTAATTTTATTATTATTGAAGCTAATCCTATATATTCATTATTTCATTTTTATCCTTTATAAAAATGAAAATGTAATTCATTTTCATGTGAATACTTTAACCTCAAATGTTTACTAAAATAAGTGGATGAATCCCCATTTTTATATTCCTCCTCTCATTCTCTGCTCAAACTATCATTATAGGATTGTTGAGAGTCTCTAGGTAGTGATGGATCCTTCTCTCTCTTCTTTTTCATTCTTATTTACATGTCCTCTCTTTGTTTTTTTTCCTACTTCTGTCAGGGCCCTCCATTCTAGGGTTCCCTTCTTCCATCTTTGGGTTCCCTATTTCCTTTTGATTCTTCTATTTGTTTCCTCCACTTAGGCTATTGAGTTTGGTATATTCCCTCTCTACCACACTACTCTTCTAGTTTAGGCTGACACACTTGACCCCATATTGGTTACATGTGTGGTATCTCCGACGAGTTTTGGATAATGGTATTGGGATCAGTTGTACGTAGACCATTCCATTCAGCAGTTTCTTTCTGGGTTTTCTCTTGTTTAATTTTTCATTTCCTACGGAATTTTTTGATGGTTTAATTCTCCTTACCACCTTTTTCAATCCATGCTGGTTCTTTCATCTGAATCTCTTTGTTAAGGTCCCTATTTTCTTCATCTCTACTCTGGTCACTTGATCTATTCCTTCTCGACCCCATCTTGGACAGGTAAGAATGCTCTCAAAGTGTCTTAGGAGGTGTAGAACGAGCGCCAAAGGGTTTTAAATGAGAATTATCCCATATTATTCACACATTTCAGTTTTCCTTCATGGGATTTCTTCTTCTTTAAGGATTGGGGTTTTTTGTGAGGTTGTTTCTGGTAACTATCTTGTGCCGCAATTCTCTTCAAAGTTTTTATGTCGGTGTCCTCTTGGTGGTCATCAGTGGTGTGTGTTAGAAGATAGTAGTGATGGGTTCCTAGGGTTGTTTCGTGGAATTCATCTATTTTTGACAATGTTGGTTTGTTTTAGTGGAAATATCATAAATCACTAGTGTTTTTGTTGGTTTGGTGCTGAACTGACTAGTTCTTTAATGTTTTACGCCTATGGTGAATCCTTCCTGCTTCTGGTGGAAATATCTTTAGTGGCTCAGTGACATTTAAAACTATGAGGATGATGAGTTTCAGAGTCTCAACAATGTTGGTGCTGACTTCTCTATGATAACGATATACTCTAGTGACTCGATGATGATGGTGGTGATGACAGTTTCTGATGGTGAAGACAGTTTACAATGGGGATGGTGACTGAGGCATGAAGATAGAAAACATCTTTGGTGTCATGAATCTCATGAAGATGGAGACCAAGGAATGATATTCTAAATATATTTCAAATTTCCAATTTTGAAACGGGTTTTTCATTTCACGTCATTGTGGAGTCATGGATAGAATTGATGCAGGAGGACTGGGTTGTGGCTGGCTAGGTGGGCACATGTTACAGCTTCCATGTCGATTCGGAATTTTTTTTCATGATGTCGTGAATTTTTGGATTTTGATGTAGGTAGGTTATAGTTGTTTTTATATTGTATTTTGTTTCTATTTCTATCATTGTTAAGGGTCAAACATATCCTTTAAAAATGTGTTTAAAAAATAAAAAATATGGATTTTGGTGGTGGTATTACACCCTCAATGAAAGAAATAAATAATTTTTACTACCATTATACATATATTTTGATATTAATATATTGGAATGATGAAGATAAAAAATATAAATTTTTTAATATTTTTAATACAGATTTAACAATCACCATTTTCACCGCGTTTAATAATCCAAGGTTATTTTAGAGATTATGAACCAAGCGGTATCAAAACATCTAATGTATGATTTATAGATTTTTCATATAAATAGAGAATCATAATAAATGAAATAAAAGAAATATTGATAAGATAATTAACATTGAAAATGATATTATTCATGTACATAATTATAGTAATTTCACTATCTAGGAATATAGATGTTGAACTAAGTGAGTCTGAACACAATGTATGATATTTATCATCTTAATATCCTTTCTTTGAGACATATTCAACTTTCAAAACATATTTATTTTGTGTGTTGTATAATGTAATAAATGGATTAATTTATTTTTTAATTTAATAAAATAAAATTGTTTTAACAATCCATTTCATGTTAAACCCACTAATTTCCTTCAGATTATAAATTTACTAATGTTGTGGAATATTATTTGTAAAAACAGTGAATTAAATGTTTTAACCTATTTATATTAAATGAACATGTTTTTTTAAATGTTTTATGAGTTTTATTTATAACAATATAATTTGATATTTAAATTTAAATTCAAATTTTTTTATTTATTTTCAATATTTTAAAAAATAATTCTTTTGAATGTTTTTCATATGAGTTGTTTTGACATTCTATAAAAAAAATTTAAAAAATAAGTTGTATTTATCATTTCCTACTTGGTTGTATTTTCTACTATCATAGTTGTTGTTCATTTTCATTACCAATTTACTTATTTTTATGTTTTTAAAATTATTACCATCCTATTGCTATTTTTTGAATTTTTTTTAAATTTTTTCAAAAGATAATTATATATCTTCTAATTTATGAGATAACTAAATATATTTCTGAAAATATGATAATATAACAATTTTATGAGTATTTTTATAAAATTTAAAATAAATTTGTTTTAAATTAATTCTATAGTTCTTTTTCATTTTATTTTATTTTGATTGATCCTAGTACCTCTATGATGATATGTGAACCTGATATACCTCTCCAATGCATTCAGTATTTATTTATTCTCCAAGAGATATGAAGTTAGAATTAATTAGGTATGTCAGTATATTTCTATTTGATGTTTTAAATTACTAGTTATGTTATTTATCTACAAGTTTTGTAGGGTTCATTTAATTAAATATTTAATTTTATACATGAATTTAAAAATAAATATTTTTTCTTGGGTTTAAGGGATGGAATATTTTTTTTATTTTTTTAAATATTTTCCTAAATATATATTTAATGATTCATGCATAAATAAATTATATAGAAAATTAATGGGTCTACATAATATCATGGTTTAAATTATATGTTTCATATAATATAATTGAATTAAATAATAATATACTTATTTATGAATTATATTCCAATAAAAAATATGGAAATCATATTATTATTATTTTACATGGGGGTAAATTTGAAAGAATAAATTGGTAAATTGTAAATAAGTAATAAATATTTTAAACCCAATGTGTTGACTGTATCATTTTTATGTAGAGTGAGACTTATTTTCAATAATGAAAGCCTTTGAATAATTATTTTAATTCTTGGGGAAAAAATACTCATATCCTTCCCTAGAGAACATAGAGAGAACATGAGAAAACTATTATTAGAGATACATATAAATGGATTAATGCACTTGAATCTACTTTTCTACCATCAAAATATTCTCGAATCATGATTGATGATTCATAGAACATGTTTTGATACACATAGAAAAATCCTCTCATGGATTTCCCACTATACGAAAAATATGAAAAATGAAGTACTGTAAATTGATAAAGGGTATTAGAATGTTTGAAATTATTAAAATTTAAAAATAAATATATATTTCAAAATAATGAACAACTATAGATTATAATCAGGTTTTTTCATCCTAGTTTTTGGTTTATACCAATTGAAATCGTTGAAAATCAAAATCATGCCTCAATATGAAGCTTCTGTTTTAACTTATAACATTCAAGTGGTATCTGAGTGGTCAAATTATAATTCAATATAATTTATAATATATTTTAAAAAAAAATTGTATTGGTTTGGTGTTTTTCATAATTAAATTACTATCTTTAATAGTACGATCAACAAAACAATTTCCTTTGACTTTTTAAATCCATAAATTCACCAAATATTGATGAAAAAAATCATGATTTTCATATCTAAAGGTTCAATTGTTTTTCCTTAATGATATAGTAACATAGTGTGTGTAAATAAATTAAAAAAACGTATATGTGGTTAACACCTATAAGTAGTGATCCACGTAAATCATGAATCACCATGTGAATTGTTATATGGTATTATTACTTGTGATGTATTGATAACAATAATAATGGGTGATTATATATTAGTCACTCAATATGTAACTCCCATACACATTTATTGTTATCCTATAAAACCAAACATGTTATGTAATTTACTGTCAGTAATCTAGGAAGGTATACAATTCTATTTCCCACCATGAATTGTTAGTCAACCAATCAAATTGACAAAACATGGGTATAAAATGTTTTGTTAGATATACACAGCATATAGCATAGTTCAACCCATGGAATGTAAGTGTTGCAACACATTGTGTGTCTTGTTGTTTAATTCATATTTTTTTTAAAGTAATAATATGAACGTACAATATTTTATTTGTTTTACACTGTGTGTCATAAGGTTTAACCACCAGATACATATAAATTGAAATTCTAGGTATGATATATGTCTATACAATTTTGGAATTATTCATCAATTAACATATTTTATTATATAATGTGTATTGGTCATCATACACTCTGTTTTATAACATTTGGAAAAACATTTGTGTAGTTTGGTGTAAATGGAATAAAATCTAGTATACATGCCACTAAAATTATATGTCTTTCCACCCTGGAGCTACATGATGTGTATATCCACTAATTCCATCCATGAATTTGTGTCTTCTAATTACATATTACATCACAATTTTAAATAAAAGCAAACATCAGAAGACATATTGGGTGATAATACATTCCATGTAAATATTAATTTTTTAGAAGTTGTATTTTAATATTACCCTGAAGTTATATCTGTTATACCTATATACGAAATTATTTTCCCCTCAAAAAATTATATTAAAAAAACAATATAATATTTATTTAAAATAATTAAGTATTTTATTTTGATGTTTTCAGTACTTATAGGATAGCATATCAAGATACAAAAATTAATAAATACTTTTTTATTATTTATTTAATTAAAACTTTATTATCCTAAATAGAAAAAATGAAAATGAAAAACAAAAATTCTAAATTATTTTATTGTTTCATACTATGATTGGTTAATAATGTTACAAGCCTTTATATGAATTAGATTTATTGATTATATTATATTATTTATTTCATGGTTTTATTTGATAATTAATTATTACCATAAATGTTATTATTATTGAATCATATCTCCCAATATTGTTATTTATGTTCCTATGTGTCTATTAATTATTTAATATAACAATAAATCCCTAGTATCTATCACTAGTGTTTGAGTTCACATTTATAGATGATAGAGTTCCTAACTAGTGGAAACTGTTCAAGACCAGATACATGGTGAATCCAAAAAATGATATACACATGAGAAAGAGGAAATGATGTAACACAATCCAAGAACATGATCAAGGTGGTTTACCATATGGTAAATGTTGGATTCCACTATATGATAAACCAAATATTAGATAAGAGATCTGGAAATATAAAATATTGATTTTATATTTTCAAGACATGGTTATTTTTTTATTTATTTTATGAATGGTTTATTTCTTTTTTTATTTTAATACAATAACATCAATTAAATAAAATTAAAGTATGGATAATATAAATTAATATAAAAAATGTATGATATATAATTCAACACTAATAGTGAGATAATTATAAAAAATATCACATAATTTAGTTAAACTAAATATAAAGATAAAACTATATATCATAAACTAGTGTGTGCATAGATTATTTTATTTTACATGAATAATTATTTATGTAAGATAAATATAATACTAACAATAATATGAATAATTAAATATGTAATATTTATTCATATGTTAAGAAAAACTATTAATAAAAACACTATGTTATAAAATTACTTCCATCGCTTCAGTTAGAAAGAAACCATAGTTCACATTTTTCGTTTCCCTTTGTTAGGATACATTAAATTTTCAAGAAGTAATAAAAATATCGGTTGTATTATCCAAGATATAATAAAGTGTTTATTTAAATAGAATGTGTTAATGTAATCTATGAATTTTTTTAAATAATTCTTATTTTAGAATTTTAAGATTAGGGATTCCACTCAAAATATCCATGATTTTAATACAAATATAGTAGATAAGAAAATACTACAAAAGTACTATTGAAATATTTGATGAGGCCTCTTTCCTATTTATATAAAAAGAGATATAGACTATTTAATCTAGAATATCTATGTCAGTGGATATTCTAAATCCAAAAATGAAAGATAATGCAAAATGATATTAACGGGGGAGAATATTTAATTAATTAACTAGGAAATAATCAAAAATCAATATACAGAAACATAAATATATTTTTTAAAATTATTTGAAAGTAAAATAATGGAATCAAAATGATCCATCCTGGATAAATAAAATTTCCATTTAATTATAAATCTCAAAGAGTGGTGTAAGAATCTACAGACATCACTTTCAGTGGAAATGATGTTATATTTGTAGGAATATCTTATATTAAATCTACCACCTCATGGAAACAGTTAGTGTAAAAAAGATGCATGTGAGATGCATGTAATAGATTATTCTAATGCCTATTACATCATGTCATTAGCTATTATAGGATAAAAAATTATGGAAAGAATGACCTACATAGGTATATTATGATATATTATCTCCATAAATCTAAAAATGCGAAAAAGAGGAAATTTATAAATAATATTTTCACTACACTATAAAGTGTATTTTATGAAATTAATAGATGTATAGGGATCATATTTATATGATGATTAAGTATATTGATTAATTATAAAATATTTGATTCTATATAAATAAAAAATTATCCATTAATCACTTATTATCATCATTACAACCATGATTCTCTAAATTCATTAATAATTGTAAAATGAAAAATATAGAGTAGCTATTAATTTATCATTTCACAATGGTTTTCCTTGATGATAAGATTGGTGTAATTTTTTATCCTCATCCTTTATGTTGAATGATGTGAATAAAAATGTTAAATATCCTATGGAACAATAAAAAAATTTCATTTATCCGTAAATTTTTATCATTTGATGACATTTATAAAAGGGACTAAACCATTTTCCATATTGTGAAAATTATTGAGAATTGTGTGCAGTGAAATAAGATTCTTTTTTATAAGGGGATAATTATTCTAATTTTTTAGAAACATGGATAATTTTATAACATTCGATTTACCTGCATTTCAAGGATATGAGGGAAAAATTCTCATCAATTACCCACATTTTCTCTTAATATGGGAAATTTATTTTTCTGATATATATTTATTTATTTATAGAAAAAAATTTATTTTCATGTGATTATGATCAATACTGCCACCTTGCGTGTACACCATAAGCATTTTCAATCCCTTTCAACCGCATGTGTTGCTCTCGACTTGTCACAATATTCCTCCCTCAAACATACACACTCAGACTGACACACTCCTTGGACAAAACTATAATTAGTATGAAAATCATGGACTTCCCTAGAATAAAACCATGGATGGTTTTGAATTATATTTCATACACAGACTTCTTTTCTAGATGATTCTATTGGTTTATAAACATATTATTATATATTTATATATATAATAACATGCTTATATCTATAAATTTTTATAAAATTTCTATAATATTTTAAAATTAATATATTAATATATATATATATATATAAATTAATTAGTTTATTTATATGTAAAATAATATATTTCTATAATATAATTATCATGGTATACATTTTTTTTGTCAATATATTTACAAAATTATTAATTTGAATTATTAATCTATGTATATTAATTACTTTATATATCTGTGTGTCTTTGTTTGTGTGTGTGTGTGTGATTAATACTCAATATTATTACATATATTAATTAATTTTTATAAAAAAAATTAATTTTATATTATTATATAATAATAAAATCTTAATATATTAATATACATATGTGTGTGTCGATTTAATTATACATAGAAGTTTATATATTAACAAATATATTAATTTAGATATTTTTTTATTAATTACTATTCTAATAACCATAAATTTATATATTAATATATAAATAATTATATAAATTAATATATCTAAACTTATATATTTATTAGTAATTTTATTATTTTTAAAAGGGAAAAGAAAAATACACAAAACCCAATGTTGTGGTGGAGAAATACCATAGAAATAAATAACCAAAAGAGAAAAAGAGAGATCATAAAAATTAAAGGCCTTTAATCCAACCATCAATTATTTTTTTTAGTTTTTTCTTTCCCTATAATATTATCAAAATACGTCATCAATACCTAGGTATGATTCATTTTAGACCAAGCCTTTGATATAATCAAGGATTAGTCCCCCATCCCGGTATGAATTATTTTAATCTAATACAACTAAATTTATTTACTTTAGGATAATATTATATTTTATGTAAATAAAATATGTATTTCAATTTATCAATTTCATTAAGAACCATTGGGAGTTTTCCAATGTCTCTTTGTCCTCTAAACTTCTATGAAAAGTAAGTAGGTTGCCTAATGTATTTATTTGTTCAATCAAAATAAATAATAACTATTAAGATGGGTATTTAGAAACAATACTTTTATTAATAATAGAATTGTCTAAAGACTTATCCATATTATTTTTAAATGAGATGATATGGATTAGTTCCAATCTAATAGACCATGTGGTCAAATAATGTTGCATCGCCAATTATTTTTTGTTTGATATAAAATCATTAATATGGTGCATAATGAATTTATTAAATTTAAAACTATGGATCTCACCTTTCCAATTTCTCACAAAATCGAAATTTTTAGATTAGTCTTCTACGATAGAAGATGGTGATGTAGGCCAAAATATATAACTTGCTGAATCAAAATTTTAAACATAAAAGTTTCAAATAATAATAGAGACATCTACATTATTATTCTTCCCTCATACATAATTCACTACCATAATCCCATTTTCAATGTTTTTTGACGTCCACTATATCCCCTCTATGATATTTTACAGTGAGAGTTTTCTTTTCTTATCTGGTTGTGCAGTATTAGAGTCCTCATATAGTTTAACTTTTTCAAAGCCCATTATAAATTGATAAGCATATAGTCACTTAAAAGGATTATGACTGTCCACATTTTTATCAATCCAAACACCATTCAAATCAATCATTGATGTAATGTCCCCGACCTGGAAGCCACTAAATCGGTGCTATGAGCTGGGTAGTTACATAACCTTAAGTGTGCCTCCCCATTCGCCAAAGGCTCCTGACTAGCAGTGTGGGTCTTTATGATCAAGTTGGCAGACTATACCCCCTTTTTATCAGATAATCCACAATAGAAATAAACCAATA